>CANTUQ010000208.1:15317500-15727500 GCA_947683425.1 Excoecaria cochinchinensis | reverse complement strand
TGGAATTTTCATAAGCAACTGTTCTCAAACTCAAATTACTGTTCGGCAAATATCGGTCTGCTGTCTATCTTCTGTTGGCTGAAGCTAGCTGCCGTAAGGCATTGAGCCATATTTAGCTACATCAAAGGATGCAAACCTTATTTTGAATTTGCTTGTAATGAGATGCTTTTAGTAGCTGAAACTGTAATACATTTTTTTGTTATTTTTTTTTTTCTGGAATCTTGTTGAGTTATACAATCATTGTGCAATGCAAACTGTTTTTTATTTTTGTATTGGTTTTAACTGAAATTTGTGTTTGTGCTAGTTCTGGAACTTACTTCAGCTTGTAGCCACTCCCTCAACTGTTCCTGCTTTGTTTAGTGGTGGATTATTGGGTTATGTGATGTATGACTGCACTCATTACTATTTGCACCATGGTCAGCCGTCAAGTGGAGTATCGAAAGATCTCAAGGTAAGAATGTAGCACTCAAGTGCTTCCCTTCTCTGATTAGTGATGCAATAATTTTCAGTTTAAGGAGTGCCAAAAGATCTCAGAATCTGAAGTTTCTGCATGAAATGAGTTTTTCTTAATAATTTTTTTTTACGCTGAAGCATGTTTCTTTTTGCTGATTAGATGTTTGAATCTGTACAAAAACTGTTACTGGTTACTTAATTTTGCAGAAATACCACTTGAATCATCACTTCAGGGTGCAAAATATGGGCTTTGGAATCACTTCATCGCTGTGGGACACAGTGTTTGGGACACTTCCACCAAGAAAAGTGTATGAAAAGAGTAGATAATTTATTTGGAGGTGCAGAAATACAGAGCTAATGAGATTTACGGTGGCTTGAAGTCTTCATCTGTTTCTTCATAGACATTTTTTTTCTTGGCCTTTCAATTTATTTATAGTATGTTTATCTCTACCAGGGGGATTAGTATGCTGTGGTGTCCATTACCTATGCTGAATTCTATGTAAATTAATTTGTATGGCCATCCATCTCTACTTTTTTTTGTGAAAGGAAATGTCTATATTGCCTCGAAGATTGCTCCCATCATATTGTGCAAATTTGCAGAAACAAAGCATCATGGTTTGTCTGGTGACAGCGTACTAAATGGTCTCTTCCAGGACAGGAAGCCCAGAAAGGGAAAATGAAAGAGGATTTGAAGTTAAAAAGCTTGGAATGAATTTCTTCTTAATTAAGAGCTAGTTGGGATTATTGTTCCAATATCTGCTTTTGAGAATTTAAATTTATCAATCTACTTTTCTGAACTGAGCTTTTGGAAAAAAAAGTGTTATTTTGGTGTGCGTGTGTACCTAACGTTAGATTAGGGATGGGCTCGAAAAAAGCTAGATATTTGAGGTTCTTTCAGAAGCTCGACTAAAAGAGCAGTCTTCAGAAAATTGAAAGATAAGCTACCTTCATCTTGCAATTTAAGAATTTGCTGTGAATTAAATCTCTAAATTGATTATTTGTTTGCAATGATGTAACTTCCTTTTGGTAACAAAGCGTCTCTAATGGTGACTTTCAAATGCAAGACAATGACATTATTAACTGTGCAAGTGTGAGATATGCACTTTCCCTTTGAAACTCTTATTATTATTCAAAATGGATGACATTTTATAAAACTAGTCCTAACTTTTTCTCTTCAAAAGGTCTGAAATTGGCTTTTTTTTTTTTCTTTTTTTTTTACGAATTTATTATTTGCAAATTTTATAAAAAAAAAATTAAAAAAAGCACCAAAATTGCTTCTTTTTTTTTTTTTTTTTTTTTATCTATAGTGTCTGTTTAAATTACTTTATCACCAAACCACTGAACTCGATAAAGATTATAAGAGCAAGTATGCCCTACTTTTTCTTTCTTTTTAAGTAAAAAATTGAACTTTGGTGAATTGAAAAATTATCAAATTTTAAACTATTTGAACTACAAATAATTTTTAAATATCACCTGATAATTCTTAAAGGATTAGAAATGAAACGAGACCGAATGGAAGGAGTAGATGACCGATCGGATCGTAAGGCTGTTGGACCTGCAATAAAATGAGCCCGGTCAGATTATGTTGAATTGTCTTGTGTTGGATCTCGGACTGAGAATAAATCAGGCCTAATAGATAATTTGGTATTATCACGACCCAATTTTAAAAAGAATGTAATTTATTATAAATGATAGTCATATATTTAGTGATAAGTTCTGGAATGTCAGAACTCAGGACAGGATGGTTTGAAGGACAGGGCAGGCTGGCACCGATCTACAACAGGCAATACCCGATCTGCAAGATGGATGAGAACTAACCCCTAGCGTGCAGGAGATTAGCACTCTAATGTTTAAGTCAGTGGGAGAGAGGAAAAGTATTGAGAGTAATAATAATGATAGAGTTATGAAGATGCTTGATTATACTTGGAAGTTGCTCTCTCTTTGTTTATATAGTGCCTAAGCATCTATGCTTATGAGGTTAGGGTGCTTGAGTACTAGATTTTTCGTATCTGCAGTGAGCAGGTTTAAGGCGTCTAACGTGACGGCTAGCAGAACAGGCCTTGCTGATGTGACAGGTTTGATTGACTTTACTAAATCGGCAGAGTAGTACTAAACATGTGTTAACTAGTTGTTAGGATTTTTGAGTTCCTGGGTCTGTAATTAGGCTTGAACTGTAATGAGGCCTGTGACTTTTGGCCTGAGCCTGAAAATGATGATAGCAGGTATTATCATTTGTCCCCCTCTTCGGCATCTCGATCGGGGAAGAGAAGGGTTGCACGTAACTGGTGCTTGGAAGTCTGAATTTTGAGAACGGCAGCGTCTTTGTGATGCATGCCTTTTCAATTTGTTGGCCGCATCATGCTAATCTTAGGGATTGAAAGAAAGGGGCCTCGGGCACTTGATGTCAGGTTACCAACAACATTTCGATCGAAGGATCAGAGGAAAGGGGCTTTTGGCACTCAATGTTAAGTTACCCGCAACGTTCGATCGAAAGATCAGAGGAAAGGGGCCTTTTGGTATTCCAGATGCTTCAAAATTCAGGACATCTCTTTAAGTATTGCGTCATTTTGTGTCAGACGCTGTTTCAATTACCGGAGCGTGTTATAATGATGCGGCCATGTGAAGACCTTTGATTGAGTATCAGTTTAAATTTTAAAACCGTTTGCCGCCTATAAATAGGCTATTGTCCTCATCTGCTTTTCTTTTACGCTTCCCAAATTTTTTTGACAACTTGTCTTTTGAATTTCTTTAGCTTTTCTTGAAATTCTTTCGAACTTTAGAACTTTTTAGCTTTCTTAGATTTTTAGTCAACTCTTTTGCTCTTCAGGTAAGCTTCCTATTTTGAACTTCTTCTTTTCTTCATTTTAGAGTTCAGGGGTGAGATGGCTGAATCTAAGGCTTTTATGTACCATGATACGGATTTGAGTTTCTTGTTGGAGTGGCAAAAAAAGGCCATCAATGTAGATCACACTAAGCTTAATGAGGATGAGGCTAAATCCCTTAGGAAAAGATATAATTTTCCTTCTGGGTATTACACTTATCCCTATCCCCTTTCGATGTCTTGTAGAGAAGGGCCTTTTGCATATGGGAAATTTTTCATTCTTCATAATATGAGTCTAGAGTCGGGCTTAAGATTTCCTTTTGATAGGTTTGATAGGGCTTTACTAGAGGCTTATGGAGTAGCCCCCTATCAGTTAAATCCCAACTCTTGGCAGCTGATACCATGTTTCAAAGCTATATGTAGGAATTATGAGCCTCGTATAGTCCCAACTGTCGAGTTATTCAGCCATTTCTTTTTTCATTTCTAATAGAGTAGATGCCCAAGGCTTCTTTAACTTCACCAGTAGGAAGGGTAGGAAACTCTTCAATTCCCTACATCCTTGAAGGGTTTCAAGGATAGATTTTTGTTAATTAGTGTGAAAAAGGGCTTTGGGGTTAGTTTAGCCTAGGCAAGCAAGCCGATCAACATTGAGGACCTGGCTGCTGGTAAACGCAGGTTCTGAGATGACATAAAGAGTCTGAACAAGCTGGTGAAAGATAATGGAGGGCTATTGGACTCCGATTTGATATTGAGTGTGTTGCCCGATTCCTCCGAGGTTGGAGAAGAGAGGAAGGGTGAGCGATCCCTATTCCTTCTCTCTCTTGTCCTAGGGTAGATTATTTTATATGTTGTTCCCTTTTGAGTATCGCATCGATGTGACCATTTTCCTTTTCTTCTTTTTCCTTTTCTTTTTTTTTTTTAAAAAAGAGATGGCTAGTGAGAGGCCAAGAAGAAATTGGTAGAAATAGCTGCCAAAAAGGCAAAAGACTTGCACGACAAAGTCAAAGATCAACACTGTTGTCGAAGAAGGAGGAAGGACGAAGTTGAGAGTGAGAGACAACCTTTTACTATAAGATAGCAGACTGAGGAGACTGCGGCCTTGACTGGGGCCGTAGAAAAAAGGGAGGATGTGGCCGCTTCTGTCGATTTGGTTATGACAGAGTCATCCTTAATAATCTTTATTGACGATCAGCCTCCCACCCTGATTGACGATGTTGAGGCATTATCGCCAGTGGCTGTAGAGGGGAAGCAGCCAGCTGGAGACGATCAACAAAAAGGTAAAGAGAAAGTCGGCGGAGATCTTCTACCAATCCTTGACAATCTACCCCTCTTGCCAACTTTTATAAATTGGCCGTTACTTTGCCTCATGCTGAGCCCTTCTCTAGGAATGCCGAGGAGCAAGGCAATCGGTCGATGGGTGCTTTTCTCGTTATTCCCTTAAGTCAAATCCTCATCGACCACTATGAGAATAAGGTCACTATGAAGAACTGGTGTGTAGTGGAGTAAGTGACTGAGGGTCTGCTTCTGGAGAAAGACTTGACCCATCGATGATTTCCTACCTCCTCGGAGCAAATGGGGACAAATTTTTGCATGCTATTGATAAGAGTTTAATTTAGGTATAATATAGTATATGTTTTCTATGTATTTATGTAATTAATCATGTAATTGTATATTTGATGTCATATGTGTTAGTTTATGTTTATTTGTATTAGATTGCATGTTTTTGTGTTTACTGGTGTTTTTAGGTGAGAAATAAAGAGAAGAAGCAGATAAAGAAGGAGAGGATCACGAGAACAGAGCAGGGTCACGACTAGTGATGCTATATCACGAGTTGTGACTGGTGAGGGAGAAGGCAGAAGGAAGGAGGAAAAGAAGAGAAGGAGCTGCGAGAGAAGGGTCACGAGTCGTGAGCGGAGGTAGCGACTCGTGAAGACACAGAGAGGCCAGGAAAGGAAGGGAAAGAGAAAGAAGAGAAGAGAAAGAGAGGAGAAGGCGAGACGTGAGCACCAGTCACGACACACACGTGAAGTCACGCCACGTGATGGGAGGTCGCGACTCGTGACGAGCCAGAGGAAGAAAGGAGAAAAGAAGGAAAGGCCAAGAGGAGCGTGTTCTGTCGCGATCGCGACAACGTTGCGAGCGCGACAGAGACGACCGTCGGGGCAGTTTTGAGCCAAAAGTCACTTGAAAAACCACATTCTTTCACCAAAAGTTGCAACTATTCTCAAGGGACATTTTCAAGGGACACAAACTTTAAATTATTATCTATAAATATGTAGTTTAACTGTAATTTTAGAATATAATAGAGGATGAATGATGAATTTTAGTTAATTAATTTTCTGTATTTACAAGACAGATTTTTCTTAGTAAAATTTCTATTTAGTTCTTATGATTTGAAGAAGAAGATCAAGGAGAAGAAAACTTGTTTTAAGAGATTGAGAAAAGGGTTGAAAGGCTTCTATCTTATTCTCTTATTTTTATTTCTTCTCCATTATTTCGATGAATATCATTTTAATGAATTTGCATGTTATAATTCTTCCTATTTTCATCTACTTTCATTGTCTTTCAATGTAGATTCTCTATTAGTATATTTTGCATGATCTTTACAAGTTAAAGTAATTCGAGCGTTTACTTTATCTGACATCTAATAGAGTTTCATTATCAAGGTATATTTTGAGAAATCGGTATATTGAGATAATTGCTATAGGTTGGTGATTATTCTTAAAATATGTCATTAGAAACCTCTAATTCATTAATGAAAGTTGTGAGTTAGAATTTTAAATGCATATTTTAGGCATTTTAATTTATGTCGAGAGAGTAAATTAGAACTCTAGTTCAACTTGGCTTGCATGAAAGATGAATAAATGTTAATCAAAATGATGGATCAAATTCATTATTTTTAGTTCTTCATTCATATATCCTTTATCTTCTTCTGATAAACATAAATTAGGTTAAATTAATTATTATGATAAAGTAGTTCAAATTTAACCATCAAATTTATTACCATTGTAAACAAGATTAAAATTGATTAGAAATAGTATGTAAAAAACGTTCCTCGTGGGATCAACATTTTAAGTACTATTGCGGTACACCGTATACTTGCGGTATAATTAGCATCTATAGAAAATGCTCAACAAGTTTTTGGTGCCGTTGCCGGGGAACGGTTGTTTTGCCATTATGAAAATTGATTTATGATTTTGGATTACAAAATTTTGTTTTGTTTTAATTTGTTTGTGTGTTTAATTTAACTTTATGTTTTGTTTTTGATTTACAGGATTTGAAAGTTCATGCCTAGTACAAGGGGTTTTTTAGAAGAGGTTGAACCCTTAAATCCTCAAATTGAAAGATTCTAAATTTGTTTATATAGTTTTATTTATTGTATTCTAGATTTTCATGCTACTAACACATTTGTTTTTAAATTACAGCTAATTTAGTAAGATTAGTTAATAAAAAAATAATAATAATAAGTAACAAAAATAAAAAAAAAAGAGATTTTGCAGACGTTGAATCTGTCGCGAGCGCGACAACAAGCGCAATCGCGACAGAATATACAAATTTGCGCTTTAGGCTTCTGTCGCGATCGCGGCAAGCATCGCGAATTGCGACAGAAGGCAAGGATCGCAGGGCGTTCGACTCGTGATGGAAAGTCACGAGTCGTAAGCAGTTCGCCTAGGTTAGTTGGGCACGTCACGAGTCGTGACGATGCCTCACGACTCGTGAAGCTTGTTGTGCAGAATCGGGTAATCAAGTAAGTTTTATATTTTTCTTTTCTTTTATTCTTTTACTTATTATTTTTTTTCTATTAATTTGGTTTTGTTTTCTTTTTCTTCCGATTTCTGTGATTAAATTTTATTTAACTTAACTTAATTTTAACATTTACGCCTTAAAACACAGGATAAAAGAACTAAAAGCGGAAAATTTAATTTCAAAACCCTAACGTCGTGACGTTTCAAATTTTTCTTTTCCTTGTCTACCTTATTTCACTTGACTCTTCATTTTTCTCTGTTAGTTTTATTTTCCCCAGCGCGGGTCACTAGTAGAATATCCTCCATAGCCATTTTATCTTTTTCAGTTCTTCTTCCTCCACAAAGACTCTTCACGCTTTTATGCCATGTTTTTCTTTCATTATTCTCTTTCTTCATATCAACATTTTATTACTTTTATATATCTTCCATTTTCTTAGGGTTTAGGTGATTTTTAATTTTCGTGCTTCTCTATTTCCATTTTCCATAGGAGTTCTATTCCTTGCATATTTTCATTTCATCTCTGTTCTTACGTCATATCTGTTTACATTCCTTTTTCTTCTATCTATTCGGGCTTTCTTTCGTGCGTTTGGATTTGTTAATTTCTTCCATTGTATTAGAGATCTGTATTTGGTTCTTTCATTTTCATTTTCTTTGTTCTTTGTTGATTTCGACAATTCTTTTTACTCTCTTTTTCAATCTATATTTCACTAATCACCAATGGTTAGAACCAAAAACCCATCATCTTCAAGGGTTGAGCAGGAAGCTGGAGAGGTTAACATTGCTGTTCATTATGGTGCTCTATTTCCTATATTTTCTGTAGATGAAGGCAGTAGGTATTTAACCATTCGTGATAGGTATTTGATGCAATGTAAGTATTTTCCTGATTCCTTGCTTATTCAAATTGGCATGTTAGATGTAGTGAATGACATATTACGATGCTGTGGCTTGTTAAAATTTGCATCCATGCATGAAGATGTTCGTCCTGATTTGGTTTTAGAATTTTACACTACATTGAAAAAGAATGATGATAATGAAAATTGGTTAGATTTTAGGTTGGCTGGTAAACCTTATACTTTGACCTATTTTATGATGAATAGGATGTTTAAATTTTCTCAAACTGGTTTAACTGATCCACCTAAATCTTTTAAGCCACATGAATTTTGGACCTTTTTAACTGATTTGCAATCACCTTATAGGGCTAGGGATGCTAAGTCTATGTTTTTTAAAGATTTGAGATATTGGATATTGCATAGGGTTTTAGCTTCTCTAGTTTTTAATAGGTCTGAATTTAACAGAGTTACATATAATGAATTATTTTTGATGTGGTGTGTACATAAACGTAAGGATGTATGTTGGCCTTTTTGGATAGTTAGTCAATTGCTGCAATGTGTTAATAAGTATGATTCACCTTTAACTCATGGGCATGTTATTTCTAGTATTGCAAGGAGTTTAAATGTGGATTTAGATGCCTATTATCGAGTTTTTCCTTGCCTTTATTTTAATAAGAATGTGTTAGTTCGCAGAGAAGTTGTTGGTAATAATTTTCAGGAAATTCTACCTCATACTCGATCATGTTGGAGGGATCTTCCTGGAACTTCTGAGCCACAAGTAGAGGTACAAGAAGAAGAAGGTGATGATGAGAGGGCAAGTGAAGATGAAGTGATGCCCGATATTCCAGCAGATGTGGCTGCTGCTCCTGAGGTTGGCTCATCTAGCCATAACATTCCAATGATGTTATCTCATATGCAAGTTCAGCTGTCCTCTATAGCGCGAAGGCAAAGGCGTTTGGAGTACAAGTTTGATAACTTCATCACCCAAGCTGGATTTGTGATTCCATCACCTCCACATTCACCATGATAGGGGAGTATTTCTGTTCTTCATTTTAATTGTTTTCTTTCTTTTAATTGTTTATTTTGTTTCATTTCTTCACATTGAGGACAATGTTGGTTCTAAGTGTGGGGGAGTAAGTGTGTTGTGTTGTTTGTGATTTCTTATGCTTTATAAGTTTTTGTATATATTTTGTATGTTAATTGCATGCTTATTTGTGTGTCTTAGTTTTTCAGTTAGGTTTTTTTAGTAAGCTTTATTATAAAGTATTGTTCATTTGGTATATTATATAGGTTGTTAAGTCCATTATCTTTTACGCTCATTTTTATCAGTTTTTCAAAAATTTTTGTATGTGTTTTAAGTTTTTCAAGTTATTTTCTTTTACTTCTTTCAACATTATGGTTTATTTAGTATTTTTAACTAACCATGTATTTAAAGTTAGAATTTGCTCATTTTGTTTAAAATTTTAAGTTTCTAGTTGCCTATGGAAACTATAGCCATAATACTTACCTTTTATCTTTTCAATAATGGATGAGGACTTGAAAAATAAAAAGATAAGTGGGATGGAGCATAAAATGCACCCACTTAAGTTATACAAAGAAAAAGATAGCAAGATGTACATCCAAAATTGTAAAAAATATGGGATGGAGCGTAAAACGCATCCATATTACCTTCTTTTGCTATGCATGAGATTAAATAAAAAAAATATATATATATATATACCCATGTAAAATAAAAAGAAAAATTCATAGAAAATAGAAAGAAAGTCTAAAAATGTCATGAGATTGGATAAGGGTAAGTGAGCTCACAAATGTCCTAAATGCAGCTAGCAAACTTGGAATTTTTAACTTTTATGATCAATTTTCTCTCTTTAATTCATGTTTAGTTTTTGAGACTTTATATTCTTTATGTTGGAAGTAGTAAAGTTAGAAAACTTGTTGACTTTTCAATACATATTTTGAATTTTGATTTACTGATATGTGTGAGTGTTTGAGATAGTTGAGCTTTATAATTTTAGTATATATATGCTGAATGGACAGTGCTATATAATAATTTTTACTATCTGTTAAATTTTCTTATTTCTTTTCTCTTGCTTGAGGACAAGCAAGGGTTAAGTGTGGGGGAATTTGATAAGAGTTTAATTTAGGTATAATATAGTATATGTTTTCTATGTATTTATGTAATTAATCATGTAATTGTGTATATTTGATGTCATATGTGTTAGTTTATGTTTATTTGTATTAGATTGCATGTTTTTGTGTTTATTGGTGTTTTTAGGTGAGAAATGAAGAGAAGAAGCAGATAAAGAAGGAGAGGATCACGAGAACAGAGCAGGGTCACGACTAGTGATGCTATATCACGAGTCGTGACTGGCGAGGGAGAAGGCAGAAGGAAGGAGGAAAAGAAGAGAAGGAGCTGCGAGAGAAGGGTCACGAGTCGTGAGCGGAGGTGGCGACTCGTGACTACACAGAGAGGCCAGGAAAGGAAGGGAAAGAGAAAGAAGAGAAGAGAAAGAGAGGAGAAGGCGAGACGTGAGCACCAGTCACGACACACACGTGAAGTCACGCCACGTGATGGGAGGTCGCGACTCGTGACGAGCCAGAGGAAGAAAGGAGAAAAGAAGGAAAGGCCAAGAGGAGCATGTTCTGTTGCGATCGCGACAACGTTGCGAGCGCGACAGAGACGACCGTCGGGGCAGTTTTGAGCCAAAAGTCACTTGAAAAGCCACCTTCTTTCACCAAAAGTTGCAACTATTCTCAAGGGACATTTTCAAGGGACACAAACTTTAAATTATTATCTATAAATATGTAGTTTAACTGTAATTTTAGAATATAATAGAGGATGAATGATGAATTTTAGTTAATTAATTTTCTGTATTTACAAGACAGATTTTTCTTAGTAAAATTTCTATTTAGTTCTTATGATTTGAAGAAGAAGATCAAGGAGAAGAAAACTTGTTTTAAGAGATTGAGAACAGTGTTGAAAGGCTTCTATCTTATTCTCTTATTTTTATTTCTTCTCCATTATTTCGATGAATATCATTTTAATGAATTTGCATGTTATAATTCTTCCTATTTTCATCTACTTTCATTGTCTTTCAATGTAGATTCTCTATTAGTATATTTTGCATGATCTTTACAAGTTAAATTAATTCGAGAGTTTACTTTATCTGACATATAATAGAGTTTCATTATCAAGGTATATTTTGAGAAATCGGTATATTGAGATAATTGCTATAGGTTGGTGATTATTCTTAAAATATGTCATTAGAAACCTCTAATTCATTAATGAAAGCTGTGAGTTAGAATTTTAATTGCATATTTTAGGCATTTTAATTTATGTTGAGAGAGTAAATTAGAACTCTAGTTCAACTTGGCTTGCATGAAAGATGAATAAACGTTAATCAAAATGATGGATCAAATTCATTATTTTTAGTTCTTCATTCATATATCCTTTATCTTCTTCTGATAAACATAAATTAGGTTAAATTAATTATTATAATAAAGTAGTTCAAATTTAACCATCAAATTTATTACCATTGTAAACAAGATTAAAATTGATTAGTAATAGTGTGTAAAAAACGTTACTCGTGGGATCGACATTTTAAGTACTATTGCGGTACACCGTATACTTGCGGTATAATTAGCATCTATAGAAAATGCTCAACAGCTATCATTGATGGTAACCATTTAGTCACTTTGTATTTTGCACGCAAATTGGCTTAGCGCTAAATGACTAAGTTTAATCCAAGTTATGTGGTTTTGCTCTTCAACCTTTATCTGGAGCAAACCAAGAATCGACTGGGGTATGATCTGCAAAAAGCCGAGCCTACCCTTCATGCAGAGAGGGAGAAAGTGGAGCACGAGCGCTAAGTCTCATTTGATGAGGTTGCTAGGAAGCATGAAGAGGCTTTGTAGGATCTCAAGCAGGTGCACGAATCTAGCCTCTCCTCTCTTTGGTCGAACATGGACAAGCTGAAGCAAGAGAACATTGAACTGAAGGGTATGGAATCAGAGGTCGTGGGGTTGCAACTCGAGAATGCTAGGTTGAAGACCAAGGAAGTAGAACTAGAAGCTGCAAAGGCCTAACTGGAGAATAAGATCGGCTCTCTGGAGGCAACTCAGGCAGACCTCCATTCCCAATATCAGAAGCAATTCGAAGATGAGAAGAATAACTTACTGGAGGAGTTAGGTGGTGCTCAAGGAGAGATGATTGAGCGAATCAGGATGGCCTGTGAAAAGAGGTTCATTGGATCCGATTTGTCATTCCTTACTGATCTTGAAGCATTCTCACAGCTTCCTGAGGTTGATGATGACGAGGAGGGAGATGGGGCAGAAGTTGTGCCCGATCCTAGAGATCGTGCACATTAGAGGCTTGCTGCCTCTTCTTTTTCTTCTTTTATAATGCAAACATTTTTTATAATCTAACGGATAATTTTACTTCCCGATGATTCTTTATATCGAGGTGAGAGGTTTAATCAATTTGTGAAGAATTATGTACGTGTGTCAACTCTTTGTGAATTGCAAGCACCTAATTATTATAGGTTGACAATCATAGATTTCTTACTAATCAACTAATTTGTGAATTAGAAGACTAATAAATTAAGAGAAAACTTATAAAGAACGTGTCTTTGTAAGTTGCGATTCGACTAATTTGTGAGCCGAAGGACTCATAAATTAGGAGAAAACTTGTAAACAACCTGTCTTTAAAAGTTTTAATCTTCACCCAACAGTGGCATTTTCTTTGATAAAGTAAGGAGCAATACACTCATCCGATTGATAAGATATTCATTATCAAATCAGATCAAAAGAACTCACACTACATGTAATGTCTCGACAATTTTGGAGTTGTAAATAGTACCACAATAGATAAAAATTTTACCAAATGTCAATTTTTGATCTGGGGATAGTTATAGTTAACTCTGATTAAATAATTAAGTCGCAAATGAAGTTGAGTGAGGTTATTAAGATGAGTTAATATCAATTACGACTATTAAGCAATGAACATTTAATCTAGTGACGGGATTACAAAATTAGAATTAAATTTGGAAATTTTGAGATAAGTAAAATAAAATAACTAAAAATATTAATATAAAAATAAAAATAATAAAAAGAAAAGAGCAAAACACAAATGGGGAACCAAACACAGATGGGAGAACAAAGAAAAAGAAAACACAGGGGAAGGAACCGAAATGGAGAGAGAGAGAAAGAGAGAGAGAGAGGCGATCTCCGGCGACCCAGCTCTGGTGACAATGCCATCCCCTCGTTGCGACAATAAGCTGCTGCCGTCTCTTCCTTCATTTTGTTGCCTTTGTTTTTTCTCTTTTTCTATTAAAATTCGAAAGCTTCTTTTGCGATTTCGATGACTCCCGACATCAGTTGGCAGTGCAGTCACCACCGACAGACTCCTGAAGGTGAGGCGCTCCTCCCTATACCCACCGATCATCCTCATATGCCGACAGCAAGGAGATCGGAAATGGGTATTCCGTGACCTTCTGATGCCAATTTCGATCAAACGGCGTTCCTTTAGGGCGCGTGACCACCGGCGGGAAGTTCCTGACACCTCGAGCTACATTTTAGCAGTGGTAGTGTTTCACTAGTGAAACTCCAGTGATGCTCTAGTGAAATTCCGGTGATCGGCAATCCGATCACAATTTAGACAAAATCGAGCAAAAATTTCAAGAAAAGAATCGACTTCGATTTTGTAAGTGCTCTATTAAATTTACTTTCTTTCTCAATTTTTACATATTTAGACTAAGTTAAGAATGATTAAAAATTGAATTATGCCTAAGTTGGTTTAATGAAAATAAACAATTTAAATAGAATAGGTAATCTGACCTAAAAATAGAATAAAAAGAATTAAGATACGAGAATTGGTGGTTTGAGGGTTGTTAAAGAAATCCATTTATGTTTATTAGGGGTAACGAGGTTGGTTTGTTTAATTAAAAATAGATATAATAAATATAATTAAATTAAAATTGAAGAAGTTTGAAGAATTAAACTTATAAAATGCTAAATTAAATAAGTTGAGTAGGTATAGTTTATACAAGGTTAAGAACTAATTGAATTTCCTTTAATTCATAAAAATTCTAGCAAATAAAATGGGGTTGTGAAAATGCTATTTATTAATATGTATGACAATAGGATGACTTCATTTATATAGATACATGCAAGTGGATGTGTGTATATTTGTTTGAAAGATTATGCACATGGAGTCATGTTTGTGTCGCCCCCCACTTCTAGGTTTTTTCCTCCTTTTTATCTCTGCCTCCCTCTCTTATTTTAAATATATTTTGTTTTATCTAATATATTTTCGTATAATTTCTATTAGTTAATTAATCCCTCTTTTTTTTTCTTTTTTTATATATTTATTATTATTACTATTATTATTTTTTAATAATTGTAATTTTTATATATTTTTATTTTTTTTAGAAAATGGAGGCCCCAAGGAGAGACTCTTTTTAAAGCATTGAAAATTCCAAAGGAGAGCAGTTAAGAAAAAAAATTAATTTTTTTTCGAAATCAATTTTCTTCTTAGAAAACACAAAACCTGGAGAGAGAGCCTCGTGCTTCAGTTCTCTAGCTATTTTGGAGCAATATAATATTCATCGAATAACCTTGATCAGAATTCACCTCAGGATCCAGCGTCTACACCTTCTCTTTTAGGGCTTTAAGATGCCTGATTTCCCCAACCGACGGATTATACTCGTCGAAAGTGTGGAGGTCGGATCTCAAAGCGTCATCCAGTTGTATAAACTGTTTAGCTCGGTCCATCAAGTCACTGAAGTCATCTAGAGGATGAGTTATCAACAACTGAAATAGTAGTGGATTTCTAACACTCTTGACGAGGGTTGTGGTAGCCATAACGGGGTGCAGACTTCTAATTTTTGAAGCCAGTGCTTGGAATCTGTTGATGTAGTCGCTAAGGCTTTCATTTCTTTTTTGCCTCAGATTTATCAAATCATTGATAGTTTTCGGTGTCTTTACCTGAACGATGGATCTTGTGATAAATAGCTCTCTGATTTGAAATCAGTCGAGAGCATCTCCTGCCAATGTTGTAGGGAAAACTCTATAAAATACTCTGTCATCAAAAGAGTAAATCTGAATCTGAGTCAGTTACTCAGATATGTGGTTCTTAAGATCTATTTTGTCAGTATACCTCGTCATTTTCAATTCAGTAAATCGATGTGGAAGCTCAACTTCTCTCATCTCCTCACAAAATGGAGAAATGGTATTTCCATCAAAAGCTAGCTTTTTAGGATGACCTAATCCAAACTTTCTGATGGTTTGCAAGAACCATCTTTCTTCTTTATTGATCATGGGTCCACTTTTCTCATTTTTGGACTTCTTAGTGGTACACGTGAATGACACATCATTGTATCCCGAGTAGCGACTAGAATGTGAAGGAAAATAATCATCATCTTCTAAGTCGCTACTATTGTCATGGGCTCTAGCATTAGGCGGATTCATCTTCCCTTTGCCCCTACCCTCATAACGGTGCTCTTTCATGCTAGAACGAGTTCCGAAATGATTTCTTTCTTCATTGATTAACATGGTTTTTGTCCTTTTTAGGAGGTTGGATTCTACCTCAATTCCTTGGTCTGCTTCCAACCTTATTATCTTTAGTAGGCATTTGAGGTCTTTTGCCTTTGCGCATTGAATGCAAAAGCTTGTCTTATAACTTATCACCAAAGCCTTTAAAGAAAGCTTTAAGGTCTTTAGTAGTGATGGGAGTGACGTCAATGAGCTGGTTAACAGCGTCAAAGAGCTCATCATCATCAAAGGCAGGCAAAAGATCTTGATGAGTTATGCTTGTTTGGGTGGTTGATTTCTCTCCCCTGGTTTTATCTTGTTTATTTGATTTCTCATTTTGCCTGTGAGATTTTTCCACCTTTGACTCTCAACGAAAGCACCAAATAATAAATTCCGAAATGTTAGAACTGAGGACGTGATGGTTTAAAGGACAAGGCAGGCTAGCACCGATCTACAATAGGCAATACTCGATCTGCAAGACAGATACGAACTAACCCCTGGCGTGCAGGGGATTAGCATTCTAATGTTTAAGTCAGTGGGAGAGAGAAAAAGTATCGAGAGTAATAATAATGATAGAGTTAAGAGGATATTTGATTATACTTGGGAAGTTGCTCTCTGTCTGTTTATATAGTGCTTAGGCGTCTATGCCTATGAAGTTAGGGTACTTGAGTACTAGATTTCTCGTATCTGCAATGAGCAGGTTTAAAGTGTCTGACGTGACGGCTAGCAGAGCAGGGCTTGCTGATGTGATAGGTTTGATTGACTTTACTAGATCGACAGAATGCCCGATCGGCATTGTATTACTAAACCTATGTTAACTAATTGTTAGACTCTTCGAGTTCCTGGACCTGAAATTGGGCTTGAACTGTAATGAGGCTTGTAACTTTTGGGCTGAGACTGAAAATGATGATAGCGGGTATTATCATTTAGGTATTTAGCTCTTATCTCTTTTTTCCAACTATATACATACATCAATATGAGGTTGTGTTAAAATCTTTAATTAATCTTTTATTTTTGTATAATAAATAATTTTTTTTTCAATTTTTTTAAAAGATAAATTGAAGTAATTAATTCTAAAAAGATGTAATTGATAGATAAATTTTATAATGAAGAGTTTGTTTTTGCATATTATGGTTATTAATATGTCACTTCCAAAAGAGTTATATTATTCTAATATTATTCATCCTTAGCTTAAAAAAATATTATTTATCCTTTAAAAAACTTTGAAATATTGGCTTCACTTTTCTAATAAGCCTTTTTATTTGTTTTTTTTTTTTCAAAAAGTTTGCTTTTATATGAATGCAAATTACACATTCATTAATAATATAAAAAGTATATTTGTAAAATATAAATAATCTAATATTATTCATCCTTAGCTTAAAAAAAATATATTATTTATCCTTTAAAAAACTTTGAAATATTGGCTTCACTTTTCTAATAAGCCTTTTTATTTGCTTTTATATGAATGCAAATTACAAATTCATTAATAATATAAAAAGTACATTTGTAAAATATAAATAAATTTATAAAATTTCAAAGTACATAAAAATGTACAAAACCAATAAAATTATTGAAAATTTTTTTGAACTTCTCAGACAATAACAGTGAATAAATTTTTGAACTTTTACGACAATAACAGTGAATAATTATAACATGCCGCATATAATTTGACTTTCAGCAAAAAAACTCAATCCATATGTTGTCAGTACAACAAAAAAAATTATTTTTTTTCTTAATGCAAATTAAAATTTTATTAATTATACAAAATATACATTTGTAAGGTATAAATAAAGTTATAAAATTTTAAAGTATACAGAATATACAAAACTAATGAAGTTGTTGGAAAGAATTTCTGAACTTTTGTGACAGAAATAGTGAATAATGGTAACAATACCACATGCAATTTGATTTTTTGCAGACAATTCAATTCATCTGTTGTTTATATCAAAATTTTGAACCACTCTCCATTCAAGAAAGACAATAATTTCTATAAGTGAAGACAAATAACTTTCACCAAAGAAAACAACAAGCTCCAAATAACAGAGGACAAACCCGCATAACAAAAATTTAAACTACATTTAAAATTAGTTAACAAAAATGAGCGAAATTTAAACAATACAAATGAGGTATAGACAAATAAAAAAATTAAATCTGATATCAGATCTTAATTTATTGAAACAAAACACAAAACAAACTAAAAAAATTAAAGGAACACAAAATTAAAAAAAAAACGGAGAAATTCATATCTATATTGATCTGAAAATTATTATAGAGATAATTGGAAAAAAAAAAAAACTCACAAGAAATTGGAAAAACAAATGGGAACAAGAAGAGAAATCACCAATAATACCGTCTTAATATAATTAAAAATAAACACATGAAATTAATTATTTAATTTAGGTAAAATTATGGCGGAAGCAATAAAATAATTTTAATTGCATTCTATAATCTTAAGCAATATTAATGGCTACCATGAATCTTAAGGCTAACTTTAATGCGAATCAAAGTGTTATAATCAGACTCTGATACCACATGTTAATGAAACTTTAACATTCTAAACAATGTTTAAAGTCTATAACACTCCCAAAATTAGGAGTAAGAAAAAAAATCGGTTGATGTGATTAACTGGTAAAACGATCCGAAACGGAACTGATAGACTGGTTAACCGATTGTAATGGACTGATTAATAGTTAGTGTTTTGAAAAACGGATATTAATGCGCTGGTTAATGGTTTTTGGCTCATGTAACCGGTTAACCGAACCGATAATAGAATTTTTAGTTAATTTATTAATTATTCAATATGTTCACATTTAATATTTATTATTATTTCTTGATTTATCAATTTATCAATAATGGAAATCATAATATATTTGAAAAGTTATATAACATTAATATATTAACGAAAATTTACATCTGTAATGGATTTTTATTTTCACACACACAAATTTTTTTACTTTTCAAACTTTTTAATATATATAATTAATTAGTAATTGTAATTAATTTAATAATTTTAACTCTTTAATTAAAATATTTTATATTTAAATTATTAAAATTTAATATGGTAAATAATATTCAATTAAAATGTGGAATGTTGGTTTCAATTAAAAATAAAAAATTCCGTTTCAAGTAATAATTAATATTTAATAAAATTAATAAATTATAATTTTTTCATTTATTACATTTTTCTATCCAATGCATACATTGCATATTGACACAATATTTTTAGTTTACATTTAAAATTTTAATATTATATTGAATTATGTTTCGTTTTTAATTTTTATTTTAAAGTAACATGAATATTTTAATTTTTTTTATAAATATATTTTATAATTATAGTGGTTAACCGAAATAATATTGGTTAACCGATTTGAAAATTCGAACCAATAAACTGGTTAACCGATAGTAACGAACTGACCAGTCCATGATTACCTCTACAAAAAATAATTTATGATACAATTGATTCAAACATTCAATTAGAATTCTTACTATAAGAGAGAAAAATGAAATACCAACCTTGGTTCATGGTTGCAAAATTTTACCCATTCTCTCCTTGTTTTTTCGTTCTTTTCCAATCGCGTAAGAACGTATTTTCTTATTTTTTGTAACCATAACTTAAGTGAAGAAATATCAAAGGGTTCTCATCTTATAATAAAATCCTGTTGACTTTAATATTCTCTACAAGTTCAATAATCATTATCTTGGACCTACCTTACGTTAGAATTATCGGGACTTTTTTATAAATGTAGTGTTTAAAAAAATTAATTAGCATTTTGGGGTGTCCTAAAACTTAATTGGACATTTGGGGTAATTTGCCCATTTCCGCAACAATTTGTTGCGGAAATGGGCATACATTTTTTTTTTTTTATATAAGTTGAGCTGCTCTGCGTGGGCAGCTTTTCCATTGGAAAAGCTGGGGCAGCTTTTCCAATGGAAAAGCTGCCCTGTGCTATTTTTTTTAATTTTATTTTTTATTTAATTTTGGGATGTTTTCTTTTTTTTATTTTTTTTTTATTTTTTTAATTTTGGATTAAAAAATACTTAATTTTATTGATATGAGTAAAATATTTTTCTTAATACGTAAAAAATATTTTCATTTTACTCAATTTGATAAAAAATTCTATTTATTAAAACGTAAAAAATATTTTCATTTTATTCAATTTGATCAATAGAATATAAAATTTGTAATTAATAACAATTTATTAATATTTTCATTTTATATTTTAAAATGAAATGAAAATAACAATTTATTAATAATAAATTTGATCAATAGAATAAATTGTTAATAAATAATTTATTAATATTTTATCAAATTGAGTAAAATGAAAATATTTTTTACGTATTAAGAAAAATATTTTCATTTTATTCAATTTTTTATAAAATTTTATAATTTAACATATAAATAAGCCTATTGATCCCAACGAAGTGTCCATGAAGAACCTTGAGGCTAATTTTCTGCATGCATGATACATACAACGTGGCAAAAGCATGGGTCTAAGTTGTTGAATGTGATCGATAGTACTTTGCTTAAAAATAGGACTAGTAGTTGTTATTTCGTTAAAGAATTTTATTAGCTTTCACTTGTACCTATTATTAAGCGTCTTATTTTAATTTAAAATATTATATCTAAACGATTAAATATATATTTATATTGAACAGCTCTATATAATTTTATTAAATATTTAATTATTAATACGATATCAACTATCAATGACATGTATTAGCTATGGACTGTGTGTGCTCATCAAATAACCAAACAAGGCACGTGTATATATATATATATATATATATAACTAAAAATGATATGATATCATTCTCCGGTGAAAAAAAAATAGATAATTAACAAAAAGAAAAAGAAAAAAAAATCCATAGTAAAGTTGAAGAGGACTTGAAGTACTTGCAGTAATAAGAAAAATCAAATTTTTAAGTAAAATTTTAGATTTAATTTATGTCTCGTACAAAAAGTGTACGTCATTAAAAAGACCACCCTCAATTATGAATCAAATAATATTCGAATTTAAATTAATTGATAACATGAAAATATAAAAAATTGAATAAAATGAAAATATTTTCTTAATACGTAAAAAATATTTTCATTTTACTCAATTTGATAAAATATTAATAAATTGTTTATTAACAATTTATTCTATTGATCAAATTTATTATTAATAAATTGTTATTTTCATTTCATTTTAAAATATAAAATGAAAATATTAATAAATTGTTATTAATTACAAATTTTATATTCTATTGATCAAATTGAATAAAATGAAAATATTTTTTACGTTTTAATAAATAGGATAATTTTTTATCAAATTGAGTAAAATGAAAATATTTTTTACGTATTAAGAAAAATATTTTACTCATATCAATAAAATTAAGTATTTTTTAATTCAAAATTAAAAAAATAAAATAAAAAAAAAGAAAACATCCCAAAATTAAAAAAACAAAATAGAAAATAAAATTAAAAAAAATAGCACAGGTCAGCTTTTCCATTGGAAAAGCTGCCCCAGCTTTTCCAATGGAAAAGCTGCCCACGCAGAGCAGCTCAACTTATAAAAAAAAAAAAAATATATTGGTTGCCCATTTCCGCAACAAAGTGTTGCGGAAATGGGCAAATTATCCCGACTGTCCAATTAAGTTTTAGGACACCCCAAAATGCTAATTAATTTTTTTAAACACCCCATTTATAAAAAAGTCCCAGAATTATCTAAGTAATATGGGTCATGTCATTATGATTATTAATTTAATCTAACATCTAACACTAATGAAATTTAAGTTTAACATAATTTCAATAGAATTTCTTTAATTTCTTATTATATTAAGGATAATTACATATATTCTCTTTTTTTTTGTTATACATTATGATTTTATAGAATAATCACAATTTTTTTAACTACATCACACTAATTTAATTTTATAACTTATAAATTAAAACAATGAAAAATAGAATACTATTGAATTTATTAAAACATTTAAATGATATTTAATTTTCATAAATTATTAAATTATTTATAAGCACGCGAAACGCCGGCCTAACTATTAATTAATACTATTATTGAAACTATGTGACCCTCTATTTATAGTAAAAAGAAATTTATTAGTAATTCTTAATCATACTAAATTTTAAATCAAAATTAAAAGTTTTATTTCTTAGATAAAAAATGAATATTTCAGTTTCTTATTACAAACAGTCAAACACCTTTGCATTGAATGTTGCCCACAGTTAATTGGATGATGCACAACCCTTGGTGCATTTTGCATGGAATTGTGGCCTATGAAAATGTATTTTTTTTTTAATCACCATAAACTTTTTACAAGTTTCAAAATGCCGAAATATAAGGTTAATTTTATCTACGGTAATTGAATTATTTAATTTTGAATCAAAAAGTTATAAAATATTTTTTTTTAATAAAAAATATCCAAACTTAAAAAAACATTTCAAAAAAATCACTTTAATAAAAAATATAATATATCACTATTCTCATTTAAGTATAGAACGAATAAAACCATCACATCAATTTATCACCTAAAAGAGGTGTTATATTTATGGTCACGTCACAATTAATGGGAAGATGGCAAGTGTAAAAATATTTAAAAAAAAAAAAATTAATAAAATTTTTACAAATAACATTTACTCATTTGTAATAATATGGCAATTCTTCCCATACGGCAGCTAATCAAAATTTTCAACAATTATTTAAATTCATGTATTTTTCTATTAAAAAAATTTATTTTGTGACTTTTTGTTTAAAAATGAAATAATCTATTGGTCCAATCGGACCTAAAAATAAAATTTGGGATTGAATTTGAGCGCAGACAATGTGTATGAAAAAAATAGCGCTGCAAGGATAGTCCTTTATATTAGGCCTCAGCAGTATCCGAGTAGAAAAACCTATAATGCTCGTTTCTTTCCCCTCGGGATGAGATTCTGTACGCGGGCCTATGGACAATTTTATTTATTTTTAAAGTGAAATAGTCTGGCCACTTCGGGTGAAATTAATCCAAAAAAATATAATTTGTGTAAAACCTCACTTTTGTTTCTTCTCATCTCTTGCAAAATGCCGCCACTCTTCTCTCTTCTCAGTTAGCCATTACTCACTACAATTTCTTTTCTTTCTCTATAAATTGATCTCAAAAGATAACGCACTAGCTTTTATTCAGTGCTGATCTTTGCATCTCATTGCCCAACTAAGGTAAATGTTCCATTTCTTTTATTCCTTCTTTCAATTTTGTGCTTATCATTGTTTGCTTTGTTTCTTTGACGTTCGACTTTACCCTTTTAACTTGAATTTTTCTTCTTCTTCCTTAAAAATCTGATCTTCTGATTTTATGTGATAGTTTTCTTGTTAATTAAAATGCCAAATAATTTTAGATGATATGTTAACTGGCATAACTTATAGACTACATGCATAAATTTGCTCGGAGAATTTCATGAGTTCTTGAGAGCTTGAGTTAATTCATCTATTATTGTGAAGGCTAATAATAATACTATTTGATCAAAACTCGAACTCCATGAAGCCTTATACCCCTTTCAGATTATTTGAACTCGGAATATTGGCAACTATAATAGTTTATGTTCTTTGTATTTTGACAGATTTGTGGTGTAAAAAAGAGCATGTTAAATATGCGGCAAACTTTAGTAATATTGTCATTGTACTCATCTGTGCAGCTTGACCAGATTAAGTGGAATTTAATATGTTATTTTATATCCATTTAGAAATCCCAATTTAGTATTGTAAGTTTAAGTGAAATTTTATTTGTAAATTTTAATGAGTTACATGTAATTTATTATTAATAGGTCAAGTTCTATCAGAATTGTTAGAGTTTTTAAATGAATTCCAAAGTTAAATGACAAAGTAACTTTCCTATTGTATTTTGCCCTAATTTGCTTGGATAATTCTATCTATTTCTTTCACCTTTTTTTGGGCCAATGAAGTTCACATTCTGTTGACCAGTTTTCATTTTATTTTTTGGTGGGATTAAGGGTAGAAAAAATTTCAGTATAACTTGAATCTAATAGTGATGTATTTGATGGCCTGCATTCGGTGTGTCCAGCAATCTATATATCAGCTTCTTTTTCAATTAGTTAGGCTATGTATGTATATATGCATGTATAATGTTGCTTTGCAATAAGATGGCTGTTTAATTTCCTAATCCAGATGTTTCCACTAGCTGTTCTGCAATGAGATGGGTGCTTAAAATCTAGGAAATCTATATATCAGCTTCTTTTTTAAGGCTATGCTATTTTCTCTCTCTTATATATATATATATATATATATATATATATATATATATATATTCAAATAAGATGGCTGTTTAATTTTGCAAGACCATATGCTTCCATTATCTGTCTTGCGATGAGATGGGTGCTTAAAATCTAGATCTAGATTCTTATGGTCCTATAATATTATTATGCATTAATGGGGTTATTGTTCTATGACTTTATCGTTTAGATTTTTAGGTGAAGAAAATTCACAGAAGGAATTGTCCTTTTTTATTCTATTTTTTAAATTCTGTTAATTATCCCAGAAATGATCATTATAACAAATATAAATCATATTTTTTTTTCTTTTACTTTTTTTATAACTACCTGTCTCATTGGTGTTGAGGAACCAGTCGCTGATTTCAGGAGCAGAAACTATCATTTTAGCATATAGAAGATGTAGAGATTTTACTAATATAGCAGAATCCTCACATCTGTATGTTGTATGATATAATGGTCCTTCTCATCTTTCAGTTAGTATGTGTACCATCTTCAGTTAGCTAATATACGAAGATGCAGGCACATATAAGAATGAAGTCAAAGCAGTTTTGCTTGGATGAGAACATAAATTTTGCTTTAATTGTTATTCCTGTGAGACTATATAATGTAATTATCCAATGCTTGTTCTGTCTAGTTTGCAAACCCAAGAAATATTTTGAAGTTGGAGGATTTTTATGCAACTCCGTGTTAACCATTGTTGTAAAATATGATGTTCCCTAATCTTTTGGTTTCTTTAATTATCTCAATGAAGTTTTAATGCAATCTTTTGGGTTTGTAGGTTGGATTTTAACAGTTTAATAGCAGGAGTGTCAAAATATTGTTGAGCATAGCATTTTGCTGGACTTTTCTTTTCCTAAGCTGAAGGCAATGGTAGCAAGCCTGACTGTAACCTCAAATGGCAAATCAGAAACTCTTGCAAGTATTCAAGATATCCAATCCCACAATTTCTTCTTCAATATCAAGCCGAGATATTGCGAGAAAGATAGCAAGAATCATAGCTGCATCTGGCATAAGATCCTTTGAAATTGCACCATCTCTGCTATCAAATCTTGATCCGCACATAATCAACGTTGTTCTCTCAAACCCAAGTCTCCAACCTCACTCTTGCTTGGCTTTCTTCAACTTGCTTAAAAAGAACCATTCTTTTGCTTTTCATGAACCTGATCTTCAAGCTCATCTAATCCTAATTTATAGGCTATTTAAGGCTAGAAAATTTGCAGAAATGAGAAATGTTTTGACTTGTGTTGCTATGGATAATAATCTTCAGTGCTCTGTTTCAGAGTTGGTTTCTTTAATTGACGATAGATTTCATGACCCAAAATTTGTTGAAAAGTTGTGTGATATGTTGTTTAGAGTTTATGCGGATAGTAGCATGTTCAAAGAGGGTCTAAAAGTCTTTGATTATATGGTGCATAATGGATTAAAGATTGATGAGAGGTCTTGTATTGTATATTTGCTTGCATTGAAGAGATGCAATAAGATGGTGATGTGTTTGGGTTTCTTTAAAAGAATGCGCGATTTAAATGTCGATATTACTGTTTATTCTATGACAATTGTAATTGACGGCTTGTGTAAGGAAGGAAGGGTTAAGAGGGGTAAGGATTTAATGATTGAAATGGATAGTAAAGGGATTGCACCAAATGTTGTCACCTATAACACTCTTATAAATGCATACATTAGAAGCATGGATGCTGAAGGTGTTAATGAGATTCTGAGATCGATGGAGAGAGACAAAGTTGTGTATAATGCGGCTACGTACACACTTTTGATTGAATGGTATGGAAGTTCTGGAAAGATTGATAAAGTAGAGAAAGTGTTCGAGGAAATGCATGAAAGAGGTGTTGGAGCAGATATTAACGTGTATACTTCTATTATTGATTGGCAATGCAAGATGGGGAATATGAAAAGGGCATTTGCATTGTTTGACGAGCTGACTGAGAGAGGTATTGTTGCAAATGCTAAGACTTATGGGGCGTTAATTGATGGTGTTTGCAAATCTGGGCAAATGGATGCAGCCAAGGTGTTGTTGAATGAAATGCAGAGCCGAGGGTTTGATGTGAATCGTGTAATATTTAATATGCTTATAAATGGGTATTGCAAAATAGGAATGATAGATGAAGCTTTAAGGTTACAGAGTGTAATGGAGAAGAAAGGATTTGAGAATGATATATTCACTTATACTACCATTGCCAATGGATTTTGTAAATCTAATAGGCATGAGGAAGCTAAGAGGTGGCTGTTTAAAATGGTTGAGAAAGGTATGGGTCTTAATGTTGTGAGTTACACTACTTTGGTTGACATATATTGCAAGGAAGGGAACTTAGTTGAAGCAGATAGAATATTTCAGGAGATGAAAAAAAAGGGGGAAAAGCCTAATATTGTTACATATAATGCTCTAATTGATGGGTACAGAAAGAAAGGGAAGTTGAAGGAAGCTTACAGGCTAAAAGATGAAATGGAATATAAAGGATTGATTGCAGATGCGTATACATACACATCACTTATGCATGGACAATTCATTTTTGGACAGATAGAAGAAGCCCTGAATTTGCTAAATGAAATGTGTCATAAGGGTTTTGCTCTCAATATAGTAACTTACACAACAGTGATATGCGGCTTGTTCAAGAAGGGAAGATCAGAAGAAGCTTTTAGATTGTACGAGGAGATGATCGAAGCAGGCCATAAGCCTGATGATAGAATATATGATTCCCTTGTTGTCAATCTTCACAATGTCTAGTTTTAGGCATTAGCTATTACCTTTTAATAATTTGCCATGATGCTGACCTGTGCTTTCACTGTTAAAGGGGAAGCGAAAGAGCTGATCATAGTTGATCCCTTTGACTGTTTGTTGGAGAGACACATTGCTAAATGAAGGTGAATTCAGTTGACAGTTTCCATTTTTTCCCCCTGCTTCTATCTTAGGGTCTTATGAAATCTTTCAATAATTTGCCAAGATGCTGCCCTGTGCTTTCACTGTGAAAGGGGAAGCGAAAGATCTGATCACAATTGATCCCTGCTACTGTTTGTTGGAGAGACACATTGCTAAATGAAGATGAATTCAGTTAACAGTTTCCATTTTTTTTTCCCTGCTGCTATCCTAGGGTCTTATTAAGTGATTTTAAAACTGGTTGCTGATCTATATATAAAATGCTTAGTATAGCAGCAGAAATTTTAAGGTTGGATTTAAATAAATAAAATTTTTTGTGGGAATCAAGATAAAATGCTTAGTATTAAATCAGAGTTGCAATTTTTCATTTGAAGGCGTGTTCTAAGTGCTTAATGAAATAACTTTATTTTCCGATTTTGTTATCAAATGCTCATTTTTATTGTTTGGGCATAATATAAAGAGCAGATAATATATAATTTTGCTGATGTTTCTTTTCCAAGTTTGTTATCCAAATTGCTCAGGTGTTGAATACAGATTTTTCTTATCTATTTATTTAGCAATTCAAAATATTAATCTATAACTTGATTCGATTGGACATGCAGCAAATCATTTAATTCTTTTTTAGTTTGTTGTCTATTACTTGCTGTTGTTTTAATTCATTTGCTTGTTATTGAATACATATTTTTCTTATTTAAAAGTGCAAAAAAGCTCAAGTGTCAAAGTCTACCTCCATCAATAAGAGGAAGTACCTTGAAGCTTCAATCAGGCAACTCATGATTGTTGGTTTGGTTCCCATCCTTTTGCCATCAGGTGTCAATGCAGATGCAGCTGGGTTTTCTGTTAATTCCAATTCATTCCACCTACTGCTAATAAAAGGAAAATTGGTATGGGATTTGGATCTATTTTTGATAAATTATATTTAATGGGAATGAAACATGGTGTTATAAATAAATTATAAGAAAAGAGTGAACTAAGGGCTTCAGGATTATGGAAGCATTTAAGAAACTGGAAGTTCTATATGAAAAAGCAATGTGATTCTAACCGGACTGGACCAACTAAAGCAAGAATCAGCCACAACTAGTTATAGTGTGTATTCTCATATCGGAAATATATATATACATATATAGGAAGTTCTATATGAAAAAGCACTGTGATTCTAACCGGACTTATAGTGTGTATTCTCATATCGGAAATATATATATATATATATATATATATATATATATATATATATATATATATATATATATATATATATATATATATAGGGATGTACACAGTTCGATCCAGTTTTCTTATTAATTTCGGTACAGTTCGGTACGGTTCTTATAATTTTCGGTACAATTTAGTTCGGTTTTTCGGTTCTTTTGGTACAAAATAAAATAAGACAATACAATAAATTATTTCGGATAATTCAATATTTTTAAAAATTTACAATATAATATAGACAATAATAAATACAAATATAATTAAAATATCTTAATAACTACATACAATTTTGCACTCAATTTTAAGAAAATCTTTCAATTTATCCTTCTCCTTCATGAAAAGATAATAACATTTTTTAACAATAGTCACTCTAGACGAAATTTTAAATTCAGGACAAATTGCTTCAATAAATTCCCTTTAACTCTCATATTCAATAAAATTAAATGGTAATTCATCTCTAATGATAAACGACAGCTATAGGAGTGAGCGGAGATGACAGTGGTGGCGACGGGAAAGAAGAAACACAAATATAGGTTAGAACCAACTGGAAAAATAGAAAAAATTGTGGGGCTGGATATGATTTCGAGACAAAAAAGGAAAAAGCAAACACGATTTAGGTTTTTTTTGTATTTTATTTTCTTATATATATATATATAATAATGAAATATAAAATCGGTCAGATCCCTCCAAAACTTAAAATAAAAAATATTTTTACTAAAATTTTTCAAATTTTATTTTTAATTCACTCTAAAAAAATTTAATTAATAAGATAATTATGTACTCATATAATTATATTATATATTAATTAATAAAATTTTATTAATATAATAATTGTATATAATTATATTATTAAAATACATATTAAATTACTTACATAAATATTGTGCTAAATACAGATGAGTATTAGTTGAGTAACGCTAAAAATAAAAGAAATTAAAATTTTATTTTAAATAATTATATATAATTTCATTTTTTAATTTACATATTTATATAGGTATTGTGATAAAAATAGATGAGTATTCGTTGAGTTTACACTAAAAACAAATGAAATTAATTGATAAAGTGATTATATAATAAATTATTCAGTTGTTTATACTTACATTATTAAAATAAATTATCAATTATTTAAATAAATATTATGCCAAAAATAGATAAGTACTAATTGAGTAACACTAAATATAAATGAAATTAATTGATAAGATAATTATATATACAGTCTCGGCTGATTATATGGTTAGAATCCATCCACATATATTATTTTGGCTCAATTATTATATTCAATTTCACTGAATTTGACTTAACAGTTAAAAAATTATTAATTAATATTATAGTCAATAGCTATAAGAGTGAATGTAAAAGTAGCACTAAAATTAAATAAAATTAATTGGTAAAATGATTGTTTACATAAATATTTGTACAAAAAGAAAAATTAAGTAGTAGTTGATTGACATTAAAGTTAAATTAAATTAAATACGAATTAGTAAAATTTAATTATATATAATTAAATTATTAATTTACATCTTAATTATTCGTATAAGTATTATGCTAAAATAGATAAGTATTAGTTGAGTGATATTAAAAACAAATGAAATTAATTGGTAAGTTGATTATATATTTATATAATTACAGGAATTGAATTGGTAAGTTTTATTATATATAATAATTATATTATTAATTTATATGCTCAATTACTTATATAGGTATTATGTAAAATAATATATGAGTACTAGTTGAGTGATACTAAGAATAAATAAAGTTAATTAGTAAGGTAATTATATACTTATATAGTTATATTAATTAGTAAAATTTAATTATATATAATTAAATTATTAACTTACAACTCAATTACTTATATAATACTAGTTGAGTAATATAAAAGTAAATAAAATTAATTGGTAAAGTGATTATATACTCATATAATTATATTAATTAGTAAAATTTCATTGATATAATAATTATATTTGTGTGTGTATATAAATATTTGTACATAATGAAAAATTATGTAGTAGTTGAGTGATACTAAATATAAATTAAATTAAACACAAATTATTTTACTTGCATATTCATATAAATATGATAATTAAATTTATCTTATTAATAATCAAAATATTTATTTTAATTTATTAACTATTTATTATATTAATTTCATGCATTAAAATATTTAATACAAATAATTATGAAGTTAAATTTATATAATAACTATATAATAGAAATTATAAATAATATTTATATATAAATTACTAGTATTATATATAATAATTAATAAATATCGGTTCTTTCGGTCTAATTCAGTTCATAACAGTTCGGTATGGTTCAATACGGTTCTCAATTCGGTTCTAGTACAATTCGGTTCGGTTTTAGTCAAAAAGTCAACAGTACAATTCGGTTCAGTTCTAGTAAAAAAAGTCAACGGTACAATTCGGTTCTGAATCTTTTTTTTCGGTACTTCGGTTTTGTACAGGAAGATCCAGAACCGTGTATACCCCTATATATATGTATGTATGTGATAACCAGGTACTCTATCCATGAGTCCTGTAACCGAACTCATCCAGGTATTTTTCACTTCAATAGCTCGGTTATCTCAATGATGAGTTGCAATTATATTAATATTTTAGATTAATTCTTGGTATAATTATGTGTTTTATTTATTTATTTTTAGTGTTAATTAGTTAGTTTATTTTATTTTATTAGTTATAATATTTTTATAATTTTTAATAAGTTTTGGGATATTTTCAGACATTTTATTTTAATCAGGAGCTAAATTGGAGGCTCGGAGTTGATTTTATGAGCAATTGGTGAAGGAGAGCAAAGATGCCCAGAAAGAAAACACAGCTGTGTTTTTAAAGAAAACACAGCTGTGTTTTTATTCAACATCCCGTGCCAGCAAGAATAGCTGAAGGCACAACCGTGTTTCCTCGCAAAACACAGCTGTGTTACGCAGCAAGAGGCGTGCGCGGAGAAGGAAACGACGCGCACATCAGCGCCAAAAGCACAGTTGTGCTTTCGCAAAACGCACAATTGTGTCGCGCATTTTCCACTAATTTTGCGCACACGACGTAACCCTAAGCGCGCAATGTGTTAAAAAACACAGCTGTGCTTTTCGTCAGACTTTAAAAGGGAACGCCGCTTCATCTTCAAAAAGAGAGCTAGGTAGATAGCTAGTTTAGTTTTTAGATAGAGCAGTCTTTTATTTTATTTTAGGGTGTTTTATTTCTTCTTAAATACTGTTTTTAGCTTAGATTTAATTTTAAATTTCTATTTTGTTCTTAATTAATTTAGATTAATTTAGTTTACATTTTTATTTTGGGATTCAAAGAGATTCCAAGGTTGAAGAACAAGAGTTTCATCTCTCATCAAGGGTGTATTCTAAACTTTAATATTTAATATTTTATGTTTATATCCTTGATGTTAGAGTAGTTATTCCTGCTTAGGAATTCTTGAATCATATTTTGTATTTGGATATATGGGTTCAATGGATATTTTCATAATTTCTTTTATTTCTCTTGTTGTATTTTCTGCATTTATGATGATTTTTAGGTTTGATTTTGATTTAATTCGGAATTATGATTGATTTCAAATCTAATTATTGTTGTTATTTGTATATGCTATGTTATTATATTTCTGCATCTATCGGTTTTGCTTGCTCCGGAATGGGACGCTTGATTTATAGATGTTAGTTTTAGAAAGTTTAGAAATGTGAGGAATAGATGGGTATTGGATTAATTGGTTCCGGAATGGGAAATTAATTCATACCGAGGACTTTAGACCCATGCTTATAATAATCATGAGGCTTTGTAGACACCGGGTCCCGAGCCGGTCCAAGATCAGGATTACCCGATGATGAAATAGAAGACCGATTTTGGCAAGAAAGGTGAGAATCGATCGTTCCCTTGTCAAAGGTGTATTTTTCGGAAAATAATTAAAAATATAATTTTTGGAAATCAAAATTAAAATGGAGTAAAAAAAATAAATATAAATATATTAATTTTGTGTCAAGATTTAAAATAAAAAAAATAAAACAAAAAATAATAAAACAAAAAATCGCGGATGCCACTTGCGGCAGCGCGGGGCTGCCCCAGCGCGCAGGGGCGCCTGTGCGGCGGGGCGACTGCGCGCGAGGCGGGGGGCACCGCGCGCCCCCCCCTGCGCGCAAGGCAGGGGGGTCGCGCGATGCCCCTGCGCGCGAGGCAGGCGCCTCGCACGACGCCCCCCTGCGCGCAAGGCAGGCGCCTCGCGCGATGCCCCTGCGCATGAGGCAGCAGCCTGCCGCGTGCAGTAAGGGGGCATCACGCCCAGCAGGCTGCCGCGCGCCCTTCGCCCTCCGCGCGACCTGTTGGTCTTCGCCTGTCCTATTTTTTCGCTGTTTTCAGTCTGATATTTCCGTTTGTTTCACCATTTTATCCTATTTTGGATTAACTAAAAATAAAAGCTTTTTTGTCTTTTGCTTTTTTTGGCCAAGGCAAGATTAAATGAGGATATTCCCTCATTTACAAGGGGGACGGCAACATTTTATTCAAGGATTTTTCTTGAGTTTTCTCTCTTGCTTTCTCCTCTCCAGCAAACCCTTTCTTCTTTGAAAATATTCTTAGGCTTATTTTCAGTTTTCTCAAGCTTTAACTTTCTTGATTCTTCTTCAAAAAAATATAATCCATTTCTTGGGTGATTTGAGTTTGGAAAATTAATTTCCTTTACTCAATCATCTACCAAAAAAATATCATTTTTTATAAAAATAACATTTTGAGTTAATTTATTTTAAATATCAATTTTTACATTTTCTCCGAATATTAATCACCACAAATCCGACAAGGGAAACACATCGAGACACCGCTTCCCCGATCTAAAATTTCTGAGGGTAAACATTCTTAGACTCGTCCTCATTTATTCTTTGTACATTATTTATTGTTGTTAAATATTATTTTTGGCCATTATCACCACTTTTATTATTTATTTTTCGCATTTTAATATTACTCTTGATGTATTACTTGTTTGTTTCAAGTTGATTTCCTTTTTTTTGTTTCTCGTTTACTTCTATTATTATTATTATTATTATTATTATTATTATTATAAATTGACTTGCCTAATATTCATTTCGTTTTTACTTGATTAATCTTTAGAACCATTACTAATATTTTTGATGTTAATTTTTGTCTGAGATCTAACTTGAGTCGAGTTATTTGAGCATCCCCGCGACTCCCCGGTTGGGTCACGACGCGTAAAGGGTCACATCGGTTCGGTGAGATCTCTCTAATTCCCTATCGTTCTGTTGTGTTTATCTGTAAATAATTATTTTATTTATGCACGCGTGAGATAAAAAGTCACAAAAATACTTTTACAATTAAATTGAGTTTTTCACTAATAAAATTGGGACCAATGTCCCTTGTTTTAGCCTAACAATAAAAATATCACAATTAAAACGAAGAGTCAATGTTCTCCAAAATGGGATCACTCATCCCAGTTTTCATTCAAACAAACAAAACGACTCTTCGAACCTTCTTCAAGTAAACGCGAAGGAACTAATGTTCCTAGACTTTGAACAAGTGCGAAGGAACCAATGTTCCCAAAATAATGTCCCGATTTATGTATGCCTTTTCTTATTTTGTGTGAGTGTTTTAAATTTAAGCTCATTTCTTTTTGGGCCCTTGTAATTAATTTTGGGGCAACTTTATTTATTTTTGGGGATTGTATTCCGTCCCATTTACATTTTTTAATTTCCTTTTATTGGGGTTGTATTTCGCCCCTATTTCTCTCGTAATTGTGTGCTTGTGTGTTTATCGCTTTCATTTATTGCTTTCTTTATCGCTTTCCTTTTATCGCTTTCGTATGTTCGGAATGCGCTATTTAATTTAAATGCATCAATCGTGTGAGATGGGAGATATAATTTTAAGAGGATAAAAACACATTTATAATTAACCAAAGCATAAATAAGAGGGAAGTTCCGGACACCATATCTCTGGTTTAGACCGTTAGAGGTGAGAGACTTTTTCCCAATTTCTTGCAAATTGGGTGGCGACTCCAAATGCCTCAAAGGTGCCTTTAGGTGTCATTAAACTAGGATATTCTTCCCAATGTTCTATTGGGAGGAATACACCGATGATGTCTCATGGCGCCCATGATCAAAAGACGCAAACCAATTCCTCGAATCCCAAAGGCGGATTCAAAGCGAGGGCCCTTGCTGGGTACCACCGGCGCGCGTCACAGTGGCGACTCCGCTGGGGACTTTGTGTTTGAGACTTCGCTTTGAAAGTGCTTTGGTTAAAGTATAATTGGGTTTTTAAAACTTAAAATTCTATCTCTCGCCAAAATTGCATCATATCATTTTAGAGCCTTAGACTTACGCTAGTTGGTCCCCATCTTACCCCGGTGCATTCCCGAAGCACGACCCTACTTTCACTCATTATAGGGAAGTGTTAAGGATAATCACTAGCCCAAGCCTTGTACCTTTTGGTATATCAAAATGGAGACCCGATCGGTCGTTATGCTCGGGATGAGCTAGACCCGTTGGCAAGGACCATGCTTGCATAGCCTAAAAAATCACCCTGACCAAAGCCCATGTAATGGCGAATAGAAACTTCCACTAGGTGGTATGCTCCTTAATATGATGCTTGTGACATGGGCCGTCGCGTAATAAACAAAATCAAGCAAGTTAAGTGATCTTTTATCAAAGGCTTTCATGCCCCGGTGAGCCCACCTTAACTTGATTGAATTGTCCAAATACGTAATGGCCAAAACCCATACGAATGCGCATTAGATTAAGACTGTTATGCTGCTGGTTTTTCACCGTGCACCATACGTGTCCGATGGGTTCCCTGTTAACCCTTGGATGAAGCCCGCCTAGGAAAGAGACCGCACGACCTCGTGTATGGGAGTGATAAGGTTGGAAGGATCTACCTGCTTGCATGTGGTTGTTGATGCTGCACAGCATACTCATGCATCGCGTGTCATTCGTACATGTTAAAAATAAAATAAAATGCATATATAAACACATATGCATTTCATTTTTGTGTGTGTATATCCTTTTGTCCGCATACCTTTTTCACGCATACATATCATCGTACGTGCGATTTTTTTCATGCATCGCATCACATCATTGTGATCTAATAATCTTTCACTCATTAAGGACTATCTACATAGCACGATCATGCATTACATCTCATCCATGCATCATCCTAACCCCTTTGATTTTTCAGCCATCATACACCATTCACCTGGAAGGTTCTGGGGTCCTCATAGCTATCTGAAGAGTAAGCAGAATTCGAAGTGGTTGGCAGAGATCTACCGTCTTAGTCAGAGCATCCATAGACATTGGGAATGGCTGGTCCTTCAAGATAGATTGAAGAGGCCCGTGTCATGATTGCCCGAGAACTAGATGAAAAGTTTGAAAAACTTGAAGGGAGGTTGTCAGCCACAATTAAGGAAAGGTTGGACGCCGTGGCACTAATTCTTCAAGCTCAAGTCACTGCAGCTACACTTAACCGATTTGAGCTAGCCGCGACCAAAAAGGAGTACGCGATGATGGCTGTAATGTCTCAATTCGCTCTTGAGCCTAGGGGCGAGACGACACCTAACTTGCTGATCGAGCAAGTGGAAAGAGGGAAAGGACTAGGGCCCTTACAGCCGATGGGTCCTCTCAGTCCCGCAAACACTAAAAGAGATTAGCTGATCTTGAGGAAGAGATCATGAGGTCCAAGCTTGCAACTACCCGGACACCTCCCAATGGGGCCGTTACTAGCCCTGCAAGTCTTGGAATTGGTTACTATGGTGATAGCAGAGGTACAAAAAGGATGGGGAAAGCGCTAATGGTTGAGATGGCTCAGAGGCGTTACTCTAATTTAGGCAGACCTTTGTCTTGGGTTCTGGAAAGGCTGATGAAAAAGGGGGTGTTACAACCATTGCCGTCCAAGCTGGCAAAGACCTGGGGGCAGCCCGGGCACAAGGAAGGCGAGTACTGCGCCTACCACCAACACACTGGCCATATGACGGATAATTGTGCTAGGCTGAGGCACGAGATTCAGGATCTGATCAATAGCAACCAGATCACAGATCCTGAATGCCACCAGGGTAGTCACGGGAGCTTAAGTTTTACAGGGGGCGACGGAGAAGGTTTTAGAGCCACAAGGACCCCGACCTTCAGAATGACTCAGAGTCACTATGCCATACTGAAAAACCCCTGTCCAAGCACTTCGCTCATTTTGTCAGCAAGGGGAAAATACAGTCAATGCTGGCCCAACCTGCCAGGGGCCAAGGGCGCCCCAATCACCGAGCAGATCTGTATTGTGCCTACCATCAGCGTGCCGGGCATGAGACTGACGAGTGCCGAATTCTGAGGAGGCAAATTCTACGCTTAATCGATGAGGAGCTGAGAAGTGAGGAGAATGGTTCCCAAAAGTGATAATAGGCCGTTGACTGCAGCGTCCGCGTTGGCAAGAGAAGAAGGAAGTAGCTATTTAGATGTTCTTTTTTATTTTTGAACTATTTAATGATGACAGTTTTAATTATAGCTTTATTAAATGAAATGGATGGATTTGCTTACTTGTGTGATGTTTCTTATGATTTCATTATGCATAATCATGGCACATTTACATTTGGCATTGGTTCAACTAATGCCATTCCATTCAATCTCGGAACTTTGGGAGAACCCAAAGAAAATCTTGATAGCATCTGTTATGACTCCTGAAGAGAGATAAAATTTGAGAGATAAAAAAAAATATATAAAAATAAAAATAAAATAAATAAAAAGAGCCTTTTCCTAGACCTGGTATGACATACTGAAAATTGACAAAGACATTTTTGAGATCAATACTACTTCCACGTGCCAACATGACGACGAACCGAATGTTGAGAGCCATTTCTTTGCACTCCCACGATATCTGGGATGCATATGATGCCACCAAATAAGATCAAGCTTCGAAAGCTACATCAGGAGTTAGGCGAATATGACTCAAGGCCTTCACGAAGAAAACATAACTCACCAGAATACAACTCATCAGAACCAAACAACGTGAACACTTTCCTCTCAACCATTTGAAATGTGCACCCTCAAAACCAATTATAACTGACCCTTAACCATCCAGAACCCTTGTAGCCAAATTCCTTACTAAAACTTACATGCTCGACCAGATTGAACAACAATGGTCCCAGTGGTTAAGATGAAAAGTGCACGTATATGTAAACTTTAGGATTTGAGCAAAACTTGTTAAAAGAAAGAAAATTGGGGTGCAAAAAAAATAAAATAAAATAAAATAAAAAAAAAATTAAAATTAAAAAAAAAAAAAGAAGAGAGAAGAAAAGAGAGAATTGATCAGGGGGCAAGGGAATGCTATCTGAAGAAAAGCTTCGCTCAAATCCTGTTGATCTACACATGCCTGCACATTGCCATTCTTTTTAGCTACTGGAAAGGACCAAAAAGGCTAACCACAAACCATCCACCCAATCCCAGCCGTTGAAAACCATTTCGAAAGCTTAAACCACCAAAACCGATAAAAGTACCCCAGATCATCCAAGCCCAACCTGTCACCCTATCTCAGCCATTGAAAGGCCATTCCAGGGTTGACCCACCAAAGCCAATAAAGGCCAAACGCGAAACTTCATATTCAAGCCCCAAATAAGGAACCCATCACCTCGACCAGTCTGCACAAGGGTTAAGACCAAGACTTTGATACCAAGAGGAGCCACCCTCAGAAGCAGCAATCCCCCCGGCAGATGAAGATGAAAGCGAATTCAACCAATGCTGACAAACTGAAGGAGGGTCCCTGGCGGAGTCTTAAAAAAAAAAAAAAAAGAGAGAGAGAAAATATTCAATCAAGAAAACCCGCGAGGGCTGATTGGAAACGGGAGTCTGATGCTTACAAGATCCACTCAAAGATTAGATGTAATTTTTGCATTCTGAATCCATGTTAAATGGTGATTATGTATAGAGAAATCGTGCTGAAATGCACACAGTTTTTGCAAATACATAAAGCAAAAGCAGTTCAACTCATCATTTCCTAGTTCTTTTATAAAAAGTAAAATCTAAATGGCTACTCTACTCCTGCTCTCACCAACTAGATGCCCAAGCCGAGGGGTCCTACTATCCACTGCAGGGCTAAGTACCTTCCTCTTACATGCACTTAGGGTGTAGTCTGCGATCAGGATAGTTCATTTTGCACACTCAAAGTTGCCTGGTTCTAGCATAAAATTAGCGCATTGGTACTATCGATTCTCTGCCACTCTCGCCACTCAGGCACTTCAGTCAACTCCTCCTGCTATCAACTGTGAAGCCAATTTTTTAGCGCCCTCATGATAGAAAACAAGCCCAGACAACCATGACATAAGACGCAAATACACGCCGATTATACCTGAAATACCTTTTACAACAACTATCTACCCTCTACCATTCTCGCCACTCAGGCACTTCAAGCATCTTATCTTGCTACCCACTATGAAGCCAACCCTACAGCACCTCCCCGATAAAGAACCAAGTTCATACAACCATAACCTGAGATATAAGCACATGCCAATCACGCCCGAAAGATCTTTCACAATAACTCCAACTTCTCTCTCTCTCTCTAAAAAAAAAAGCCGTTAGAGATGAAAACCGTGACCGGCGCTCAAAGCAAAAGTTAGGCCAAAGGGCAGGGTGAAAACCTGGCAACAGGCAGTCTGCCCTACAAAAAATGAAATAAATAAAAGCCGCTGGATTGGGTTGGGTCCATTCCAGGAAAAAAATAAGGCACAGGGTTATGTGAAAATCCGACAAGTACGCATCTCCCGCTAAGAAAAGCTAGTGTGAAAATCCACGAGGGACGTACTACCTTTAAAACAATGACGCTTGGAGCGATAAGGCGGCATTACCTTGGGCAACCCCTTTCAAGCAAAAAGACACATCGAACAATCCTCCCTGGAAAAAATTATGAGTCAGAGTCCCTAAAGCAGGACAGCGCCTTCCGACACTTGGGGGCATAATCGACCAAACGAAGCCATGAGACGCTTCAGCAAGAGTTATCGCACCTCGACCACCGGGCCACTCGGATGAATGGTGTCACCTGCATCCTGCATGGCATATGCATATGCACGTGCATAACTTACTCTGGCATACAAATCTCTTTTGATTTCGCAGGAAAGTCTGGCGTCTAGACACACCGACAAGCTGGTGTTTATCAGTCGCTCAGCCGTGGTTTCACACACCGACAAGCTGGTGTTCTATCAATCACGTCCTACAAAGTCTGGCGCCTTCACACACCGACAAGCTGGTGTTTATCAGTCGCTCAGCCGTGGTTTCACACACCGACAAGCTGGTGTTCTATCAATCGCGTTCTTCAAAGTCTGGCGCCTTCACACACCGACGAGCTGGTGTTTATCAGTCGCTCAGCCGTGGTTTCACACACCGACAAGCTGGTGTTCTATCAATCGCGTTCTTCAAAGTCTGGCGCCTTCACACATCGATAAGCTGGTGTTTATCAGTCGCTCAGCCGTGGTTTCACACGCCGACAAGCTGGTGTTCTATCAATCACGTCCTACAAAGTCTGGCACCTTCACACACCGACAAGCTGGTGTTTATCAGTCGCTCAGCCGTGGTTTCACACACCGACAAGCTGGTGTTCTATCAATCGCGTTCTTCAAAGTCTGGCGCCTTCACACACCGACAAACTGGTGTTCATCAGTCGCTTAGCCGTGGTTTCACACACCGACGAGCTGGTGTTTCATCAACCACGTTCTACAAAGACTGACGTCTAGACACACCGACAAGATGGTGTTCATTAGTCGTTCAGCCGTGGTTTCACACGTCGACGAGCTGACGTTTATCAATCACATGACCAATAACAGTCCCGCAACGCCGACAAGCTGGCAGAACCAAGTTCGAGAAAGCGACCGCCTCAGGTACGCGTCTCTTCCCTTCTTTCCTGAATTTTAGCTCACTTAGGCACCTGAATTCTAAGTTCCCTAAAATTGGGGCCAACTATAGACACCGGGTCCCGAGGCGGTCCAAGATCAGGATTACCCGATAATGAAATAGAAGACCGATTTTGGCAAGAAAGGTGAGAATCGATCGTTCCCTTGTCAAAGGTGTGTTTTTCGGAAAATAATTAAAAATATAATTTTTGGAAATCAAAATTAAAATGGAGTAAAAAAAAATAAATATAAATATATTAATTTTGTGTCAAGATTTAAAATAAAAAAAATAAAAAAAAAAAATAAAAAAAAAAATCGCGGGTGCCACTTGCGGCAGCGCGACAGGATGCCCCAGCGCGCAGGGGCGCCTGTGCGGCAGGCTGCCCCAGCGCGTAGGGGCGCCTGCGCGGCAGGCCGCCCCTGCGCGCGAGGCGGGGGGCACCGCGAGCCCCCCCTGCGCGAGAGGCAGGGGGGTCGCGCGATGCCCCTGCGCGCGAGGCAGGCGCCTCCCGCGACGCCCCTGCGCTTGAGGCAGCAGCCTGCCACGCGCAGCAGGCTGCCGCGCGCCCTTCGCCCTCCGCGTGACCTGTTGGTCTTCGCCTGTCCTATTTTTTCGCTGTTTTCAGTCTGATATTTCCGTTTGTTTCACCATTTTATGCTATTTTGGATTAACTAAAAATAAAAGCTTTTTTGTCTAAAGCTTTTTTTGGCCAAGGCAAGATTAAATGAGGATTTTCCCTCATTTACAAGGGGGACGGCAACATTTTATTCAAGGATTTTTCTTGAGTTTTCTCTCTTGCTTTCTCCTCTCCAGCAAACCCTTTCTTCTTTGAAAATATTCTTAGGCTTATTTTCATTTTTCTCAAGCTTTAACTTTCTTGATTCTTCTTCAAAAAAATATAATCCATTTCTTGGGTGATTTGAGTTTGGAAAATTAATTTCCTTTACTCAATCATCTACCAAAAAATATCATTTTTTATAAAAATAACATTTTGAGTTAATTTATTTTAAATATCAATTTTTACATTTTCTCCGAATATTAATCACCACAAATCCGACAAGGGAAACACATCGAGACACCGCTTTCCCGATCTAAAATTTCTGAGGGTAAACATTCTTAAACTCGTCCTCATTTATTCTTTGTACATTATTTATTGTTGTTAAATATTATTTTTAGCCATTATCACCACTTTTATTATTTATTTTTGGCATTTTAATACTACTCTTGATGTATTACTTGTTTGTTTCAAGTTGATTTCCTTTTTTTTTTCTCGTTTACTTCTATTATTATTATTATTATTATTATTATTATTATTATTATTATTATTATTATAAATTGACTTGCCTAATATTCATTTCGTTTTTACTTGATTAATCTTTAGAACCATTACTAATATTTTTGATGTTAATTTTTGTCTGAGATCTAACTTGAGTCGAGTTATTTGAGCATCCCCGCGACTCCCCGGTTGGGTCACGACGCGTGAATAGTCACATCGGTTCGGTGAGATCTCTCTAATTCCCTATCGTTCTGTTGTGTTTATCTGTAAATAATTATTTTATTTATGCACGCGTGAGATAAAAAGTCACAAAAATACTTTTACAATTAAATTGAGTTTTTCACTAATAAAATTGGGACCAATGTCCCTTGTTTTAGCCTAACAATAAAAATATCACAATTAAAACGAAGAGTCAATTTTCTCCAAAATGGGATCACTCATCCCGGTTTTCATTCAAACAATCAAAACGACTCTTCGAACCTTCTTCAAGTAAACGCGAAGGAACCAATGTTCCTAGACTTCGAACAAGTGCGAAGGAACCAATGTTCCCAAAATAATGCCCCGATTTATGTATGCCTTTTCTTATTTTGTGTGAGTGTTTTAAATTTAAGCTCATTTCTTTTTGGGCCCTTGTAATTAATTTTGGGGCAACTTTATTTATTTTTGGGGATTGTATTCTGTCCCATTTACATTTTTTAATTTCCTTTTATTGGGGTTGTATTTCGCCCCTATTTCTCTCGTAATTGTGTGCTTGTGTGTTTATCGCTTTCATTTATCGCTTTCTTTATCGCTTTCCTTTTATCGCTTTCGTATGTTCGGAATGCGCTATTTAATTTAAATGCATCAATCGCATGAGATGAGGGATATAATTTTAAGAGGATAAAAATCCATTTATAATTAACCAAAGCATAAATAAGAGGGAAGTTTCGGACACCATATCTCTGGTTTAGACCGTTAGAGGTGAGAGACTTTTTTCCAATTTCTTGCAAATTGGGTGGCGACTCCAAATGCCTCAAAGGTGCCTTTAGGTGTCATTAGACTAGGATATTTTTCCCAATGTTCTATTGGGAGGAATACACCGATGATGTCTCATGGCGCCCATGATCAAAAGACGCAAACCAATTCCTCGAATCCCAAAGGCGGATTCAAAGCGAGGACCCTTGCTGGGTACCACCGGCGCGCGTCACAGGCTTGCTCCGGAATGGTACGCTTTGTAATTAGAATAGCTTGCTCCGAAATGGGACGCTTGGGCTTCATTGGGTTGTCCAGAATTTCATGTTTATATTGTTCTACCAATTTTCAATTATAATTATGAGGATAGAATTTTCTAAACATTTAAATTCATCCTTGAATAATTTCTCGATGAACAATTTTATATTTAATCGTTAATTTATAATTTTATTTTCTTGCTTAGCTTAGAATTTTCCACCAAACAAATTGCGGACATCTCAAATTTACTCAATCTTAGATATTTAATGTGACAATCCTTTTTCCCTTGGATTCGATATTCGTGGGTCTTTAATTATACTCGCTATATTACTTGTCAATTCGGTACACTTGCCGGACACCGATCAAATTTTTGGCGCCGTTCCCAAGGAAAAATGGTGTTGTTTGTTTCATATCTTTAGTTGAGTTAGTTTGACATTTTTATTTTTCTTTGTTTTAATTTGGTGTTTATCTTTACAGAAAAATTTTGAGGTATTTTCAAAATGATGCAAGATAATGTCCAAGACTATGAGTTGGCCCTTTTGCGAGCTGAAATGAATGATGTGATGAGGGAGATACAAGAGTTATGACAATTGTGTACACCCTCACCAGTCACCTATTCACCGTCCTTTAAAGATCCATACTCTCCATGGGAATCACAAGAGTCTAACTCTTTCCAAGTCAAAGTTCTTCTACACTATATATATTGTAGAGAGAAGCAATTCCAAGCAAAAAATGAGGAGTGGCAGGCGACAATCAACTATCAAGAGGAGAGGATCAAAACTCAAGAGAATCTATTGAGAAATTAAGAATTAGGGATCCAAAATTTGAAATCCAAGTTAGAGCTTTTAATTGTCTCTTCGGGTAATCAAAGAGAAGGTGGTGAATTGAGTCATGCACCTATAAAGATTATAGAGAATTTTAAAATTTTTGAGGATGGGTTGCATGAAGAAAAAAAGGAGCCAATCATTTGTGACGATGAATCTTGTGTTTGTTTGGAAATTGATGTCAATATTTCTGTGCAGGATATTGCACTAAACGAGCAAGAGTTATGCAATTCTCAAATGGAAGCACGGGATTTAATCCATTTAAAGGATTTATTTAGGCTAGAAGAGCCGGTGGAGTTCGTTTATAGTGAACCCAAGGTGGAGTCATACTTCATCGAAGACATGAAATTTTCCATCTTGGTGGCTTTCGATGATTTTCTCTTACTGATGGGGGAAAATGAGGAGCAAAAATCGGAAAAACCATTATTTGGTTCACAAGCCCGTCCACTCGAGAGTAACATGAGTCGAGCTGGGACTCAATAAACTAGAACTTTTTCTTAATCCTTCCTCCATAATTTTCTGTCATTTATCTGTGTTTTTGTGTTTTATGTTTTAATTTTTAGTTGTCTATTTTTGAATCTTTATATATGAAAAAAAATTCTATATATATATATATATAAAATAATGTTTCTTAAATTTTTGGTGTATTAGAATGTTAATTTGTTGTTTTAATGTTTAATTTGTTGGTTTTTAATTTTTGGTTTAATTGGTTTTGGTTTGTTTTATTGTTTTGGAAATTAACAGGGAGAATAATTTGGAGTTAAAAAAATTTTGTAGCAAAAATTGTGCAGTGGAGTTTTTTTTTTAAATTGAGAAAAATTTAGTTGCAATTAGGGGATTAGATGAAAACTCACTAAGAGCACTACAACCTTTCTGATTACCCATCAAAGCGACCCTCGGATAAGGCAGAACTTAGAAAATGATTTAGGTAACCGTTCTTTGTATAGCTCCTTTAAATGGCTTTTCCTACCTAAATTTCATAGTTTCTTGTTAGCCCGTTGAGCCTATTATTTTACTATGTTAAATGCGTGCTTGTTTTATTGTTACACATATTAAAACGACCTTTACCCTTAAATGATTTTTGCCTTCCCTTTGAAGAGTGGCCACTCTAGTAAGGTTGGGTTTGTATTTTAGGAAAAAGGGAGTTTATTTTTTGTCAATTCTTGGTGTAAATTTCTGTTTGAGGATTGATTGGTGTGTGTCATGGAGAGTTGAAACCATTTAAAGAAATGAGTTTGAGGTTGACAAGGGAAATGTGATTTAAGTTGATGATTGGTCTTTTGGAAATTAGAGCTCAATTCTAGTTCTTGTTGGGATTTTGGATTATTTAAGTACTTCATTAATTTTTGGTGGCTATTTGGTTTTTGTGCATCTTCTCTAAAAAAAATAAAAATAAAAATAAAAAATAAAAAAAAATTGAAAAAGAAGAAGAAGCATTGCAAGTTTTCCTAGCTAACTGAGTAAAATGTGAGTTTGGGGTACAAAAATTTAATAAAAATTGAACCAGTGACTTGTGATGATCATTGTTGAATTTTATGGGGCATTTATTATTTTGAGCTAAGTTTGATAAGTTAAAGTGTTATTAAGACCAATTTTATTTTGATGGTATGTAATTGGATTAGGGAATATTCATTGGTCTAGTTAGGTAATTGTGGTTTTGTTTAAGTAGTGGCCATTGTTTTCTTGTGACTTGATCTTTCTTTGCTAGCCAATTTATCTAAGACTAACGTTACAATCAAAATATAAGACCTCTTGATTTTTTATTTTGTCTTGTCCAATTTAGCGGAGATGACTTTCTAGTAAGGTTTGGTACTTAGGAAGAGGCTTATGGTGTTTCTTGAGTTTTAAGTGGAAAGCCATGAGTGCATTTATAAATTCAAGTTGATTTTTATTCCCAACTTTGCATCTAGAAGGTTTGTTTTTAAATGATAAAAATTCTATTTTGGCCTTTTGCACACACACACAAAAATTGCTTAGTATGTTCTTGTGTTTATTTGTTGTTTAGTGAGCATGGGTATTTGCAATTCTATTTTCCTGCTCCCTAATTGAGAATGACTCCTTATTTTCTTTTGTTGAAATTGAAATGGTTGAAAATGTGGTTCATTCAGTTTACTCGAGGACGAGTAAAGGTTTGAGTTTGGGGTAGTTGATGAGTTGCAATTATATTAATACTTTAGGTTAATTCTTGGCATAATTATGTGTTTTATTTATTTATTTTTAGTGTTAATTAGTTAGTTTATTTTATTTTATTAGTTATAATATTTTTATAATTTTTAAGTTATAATATTTTTATAATTTTTAATAAGTTTTGGTATATTTTCAGGCATTTTATTTTAATCGGGGAGATATATTGGAGGCTCTGGGTTGATTTTAGGAGCAATTGGTGAAGGAGAGCGAAGCTGCCCAGAAAGCACAGCTGTGGTTTTAAAGAAAACACAGTTGTGTTTTTATTCAGCATGCCGTACCAGCGAGAATCGCCGAAGGCACAACTTTGTTTCCTCATAAAACACAGCTGTGTTTCCTCATAAAATACAGCTGTGTTACGCAGCAAGAGGCGCGCGTGAAGAAGGAAATGAAGCGCACATCAGTGCCAAAAACACAGCTGTGCTTTTACAAAACGCACAGCTGTGTCGCGCATTTTCCACCAATTTTGCGCACATGATGTATCCTTAAGAGCGCAATGTGTTAAAAAACACAGCTGTGCTTTTCGTCAGACTTTAAAAGGGAACGCTGCTTCATCTTCAAAAAGAGAGCTAGGTAGATAGCCAGTTTAGTTTTTAGATAGAGCAGTCTTTTATTTTATTTTAGGGTGTTTTATTTCTTCTTAAATACTGTTTTTAGCTTAGATTTAATTTTAAATTTCAATTTTGTTCTTAATTAATTTAGATTAATTTAGTTTATATTTTTATTTTGGGATTCAAAGAGATTCCAAGGTTGAAGAATAAGAGATTCAAGATCTATTTTCTCTCTCATCAAGGGTGTATTCTAAACTTTAATTTTTCATATTTTATGTTTATATCCTTGATGTTAGAGTAGTTATTCATGCTTAGTAATTCTTGAATTATATTTTGTATTTGGATATATGGGTTCAATGGATATTTTCATAATTTCTTTTATTTCTCTTGTTGTATTTTCTGCATTTATGATAATTATTGGGTTTGATTTTGATTTAATTCGAAATAATGATTGATTTCAAATCTGATTATTGTTGTTATTTGTATATGCTCTGTTCTTATATTTCTGCATCTATCGATTTTGCTTGCTCTGGAATGGAACGCTTGATTTATAGATGTTAGTTTTAGAAAGTTTAGAAATGTGAGGAATAGATGGGTATTGGATTAATTGGCTCTGAAATGGGAAATTAATTCATAACTAGGACTTTAGACCCATGCTTATGCTAATCATGAGGCTTGCTCTAGAATGGGACGTTTTGTGATTAGAATAGCGTGCTCTGGAATGGGACGCTTAGGCTTAGTTTCTCAGAATCAGCATTTGCAAAATTATTACTTGCGAATATTTTCAGGATATTGAGAAGATTCTAATCTCATTATAATGGAAGTTATCTCGCGTTATCTAGTTAGATGCCTACAAATCAAGAATCAAGCACAAATTAAGGATTCAGAAAAGCTCTCTCCTATTTGGAATTTGTTTCCTATTTCAATATGGGAAAAAAAACTCTATAAAAGGAGGAATCAAGGTATGTTGAATCTCTCTAGAATTTTTCTCAATAAATCAGGTATATCTCTTCATTCTTATCAGCTTTTTTGACTTAATCGTCGAAGTCTCACTTGTCGAAAACCCATCGGATTTCATGTTTTTCAGGTTACTCGCTCTGATTGACAAATTAAAAATTTAGACAGTCATTATTTGGTGTGGCTATTCGCCCAACAAAGGTATCAGCAGACCTTAATTTAGTTTACTAGGAGAAAGGCGAGCCGCTGAGAGCCTATGTGGAGCAGTTTAATGTTGTGGTTATGGATATTCAGAATCTAAATTTGGAAGTGGCCATCAATGCCCTCATTCGTAATACCAGGTGTCAAGATTTTAGTGACTCTTTGAGTAAAAAGCCACTAAGTGACTTTACTGAGCTCATGTTCTGGGCTTATAAGTATATCAGAATGGACGAAGCTCGCAGGCTTCGATACAGCTCTCAGTTCAGAGAGTCAGACAAAAGTTTTCGGCCAGCTCGTGAGAGAAATAATGGAGGTCGAGATGATTCTAGAAACAGAGAATCGGGTGGCCTGAACCGAACTTATGTATTTACTAAACTACACTCTGGTGATCAGTAGGAAGAAAGACTGACACCTTTAACAGCCTTGAGGTCCCAAATTTTAGCATAGATGAAAGAAAATAAGCGGGTTAACTGGCCATGTCCCATGAGGGAGGATCCTAATAGGGACTAAAACCTTTACTGTTCCTTCATGGAGACAAGGGATATGAGACAAACGACTGCCGGTAGCTCAAGCGAGAAATCGAGTTCTTAGTTTGGAAGGGAAAACTCGCCCAATTTGTAAAGGGTAGAGATAAAAACGGTAGAGATCGGTCCCCATCACCTCGGAGACAAGACAACAGAGCTAGTACAAGTAAGAAAGCTCTAGCTGGGGTTATCCATGTCATTGCAGGGGGCAAACATTATGATGTTTTTGATGACTCCAGAAAACGGAAAGCAAAAGAAGTATTCTCTTAGGAGCTGGTCCGAGAACAGGGGGCTATGACGTAAAGTTCTCTAATATTGATGGAGCTCACGTTTGGACACCTCATACAACTCTCTGGTGGTTAAAGCTCTGATAAAAGACTACTTAGTTCAGAGAATTTTGGTAGATAGGGGTAGAGCAGTCAATCTTATCACCCTCCAGGCATATAGACCACTGGGAATGTCTACCAATACGTTAGAAGTCGTATCAGCCCCACTTATTGGAATATCATGACGACCAGTCAAGGTAGAAGGATTGGTCATGTTAGCTCTACGGCTTGGGGATGATGAAATTGTTTACAACTGTAAGAGTTATTTCATGGTAGTAGATATATCCCTCGCTTACAATGTAATCTTTGGGCGGCCTCTTTTGGTAGGAGTGGATGCATACATTTCCATGTGCAAGCTGTTGATGAAGATCCCCATTTTAGAAGGCATTGCGCATTGCAGTCCTCCGTGAAAACCAAAAAGTAGTACGAAAAATGTATGTTACAATGCCAAAAGAAGCTGATCTAGGCTTGCCTTTGGAAGAATTGGATATTCTAATAGATACAGCTCGAAAAGTCAAGCCGTTAGATTCATTGCAAGAAGTGGAGCTCACACCGAGGAAAGTTGTCAAAATAACTTCCAACAAGAAGGGAAAAGGAAAAAAGGCGCTCATAGTAGTACTTGCAGAATTCATAGATGTATTCACTTGGCAGCCCTCGGATATCAAGGGCATATCTTTCGAGGTAATGTGGCATTCACTTAACATTCGACTTGACTGCAAGCCTGTCAAATAGAAAAAGAAGAATCATGCTCCCGAGCGGCAGTTAGCAATGAAAGAATAAACAGATACATTGTTGAAGAGTGGATTCATACGGGAAGTTCTATACCCGGACTGGTTGTCGAATGTGGTATTGGTGAAGAAATCTAACGGAGAGTGGAGGATGTGCGTGGACTTCACGGATCTTAACAAGGCTTGCCTTAAGGATAGTTACCTGCTACCCAACATGGACCTCTTAGTTGATTCCACCGCCGAATTTGAAGAATATGCCTTTTTAGACGCTTCTGTTGGTTGTCACTAGATACCTGTGGATCCGGCTGACGAAGAGAAAACAATATTTATCATGCATCGGGCAACATACTGTTATCGAGTCATGCCGTTTGGGCTCAAGAATGCAGGCGCCACTTATCAGCGACTGATGAATAGGTTGTTCACCAACCAACTCGGAAGAAACATGGAGGTCTATGTAGATGACATGATAGTCAAGAGCAAGACATCAGAGGATCTACCAACCGAGCTTATAGAGACTTTCACAACCCTCAGAAATTTTGGTCTCAAGCTCAACCTAGAGAAGTGTACTTTCGGGGTGCAGTCAGGGAAATTCCTGGGGTTCATGATCTCAAAAAGGGAGAAAGAGGCCAACCCAGCAAAGATCCAAGCTATTATGGAGATGGAACCACCAAAGTCAGTCAGGGAGGTGCAGAAAATCAATGTAAAGGTAACAACAATTGGCAGATTTATCTCTTGTTCGGCTAAATGCTGTCTCCCATTTTATAGTGCTCTTAAAAGGGTGAAGAATTTTGAGTGGACTCCAGATTGTCAGAAAGCTTTTAAAGAATTGAAATGGTTCCTTAGCACGCCGCCATTGCTGAGTAGGCCTCAGTTAGGCGAAACTTTGTACATGTACCTGGTGGTTTCATCCGGAGCCATCGGTTCTGTTTTGGTCAGAGAAGAGGCTAGCCAGTAGTTCCCAATTTATTTTACCAACAAGGTGATGAAGGGTGCCGAGCTAAGGTATCCCATATTGGAGCAGCTAGCCTTCGCACTGGTTACATCAACCATTAAACTTTGGCCATATTTCCAGGGGCACACTGTGGTGGTTCGAACAAACTCAAACTTTAGAAAAGTGCTCTAGAGGTCAAAAACATCTGGAAGAGTTACAGAATGGGCAGCTCGTTTGGGTGAGTTAGATGTTCGGTATGAGGCTCGCCCTTTGATGAAAGCTCAGGTTCTAGCTGACTTTGTGGCGAAATTACACGCCCTACCACTAGAGCCGGTTACTTGTTCTTGAAATCTGTTTGTTGATGGAGTATCTTTGTCAATGGGTGCTGGGGCCAAAGTAATCCTTATCGGGCCGGGAAAGATAACAATCAGAGGAATGGCTCATATAGCATTTCCAGCCTCTAATAACGTCATAAAGTATGAAGCTTGTAGTTTTGGATTACAGCTCGCCATTGAGGTAAAACCAGATTCATTGGCTATTTTTTCTGACTCACAACTAGTTGTCAGCCAGATGCTCGGAACGTTTGAGGCAATGGAATAGACGATGGTTCGATACAGAGAGTTGATTGCTCTCCTCTCTCAATTAGAGAAATAGGGGTACACATGGTTGATCCAGCAGATACCTCAGTCCGAGAACGAAGGAGCTGATGCCCTAGCCAAGCAGGCTTGCCTTCAAAACCGAACATCCTCGGCATAGTCTAGTCAGTCCTGTAAACACCAACTCACGAGACTTACAAGGTCCAATTGCAGGAACCAATCATCGGCTGGCGATTACCAATTTACCAATATCTAAGCAGAGGAGCTCTCTCTGAGGACCAGGTTCAAGCTCGAAAGGTTGTTCGGTGATCCAGTCGCTATACAATCTTGAAAGACAAACTGTATAGGCAATCTTTTTCAGCCCCTTGGACACGGTGTTTGAGCACGAAGGAGGGTGATTATGTGCTTAGAGAAATCCATGAAGGTATCCATGGTGCACATGAAAGTGCACAAGCAATAGCTCGGAAGGCTTTGTTACAGGGATATTATTGGCCTAGTATGGAGAAAGATGCTAAGGAGCTCATTCAGAAATGCGAAAAATGCCAACGGTTCGGTAATATGACACATCAGAAGTCAACCTATTAGGTTGCCATTCACAGCCCTTGGCCATTCGCTCAGTGGGGTATCGATATTCTAGGCCCTTTTCCTTTAGCTACCAGGGCAGTGAAAGTTCTTGGTTGTTGCAGTTGATTATTTCACTAAGTGGGTTGAAGCGAAACCCCTAGCCACCATCACTCCCGCAAATATAATCAAGTTTGTCCAGAAGTCTGTTATCACAAGGTTCAGAATTTCACATGCCATCATCATGGACAATGGTAATCAGTTTGATTATTCAGCATTTAAAAGCTACTGTTTGGAATTAAAAATTCAACTTTGCTTTACTTCGGTATACCATTCGCAATCAAATGGTATGACCGAGGTAACCAATCGAACCATATTGATAGGACTGAAGAAAAGACTTGATTCCGCAAAGGGCATATGGGTCGATGAACTGAATATTGTTCTATGGGCCTACTGAACTTCTGCAAGATAGACAACTAGAGCCACTCCCTTCTCCCTTACATGCGGGATGAAAGTTATTATTCCATGTGAAATCGGTATCCTAAATATCCGAACAACCAGGTTGATACTGAGGAAAATAAAGCAAGCCTACTGTATCCGCTAGATCGGCTAAAAGAACAAAGGGAGTTCGCCCAAATACAATTTGTAGCATACAAACAATGCATGTCATCTTATCACGATCAAAATCTCAAGCCGAGGTCGTTCAGAATCGGACAACTCATTCTTAAGAAGGTGGTTGCAGCCCAGACGACAGCAGGAGTGGAAAAACTTAGCCTAAATTGGGAAGGTCCGTACCTGATACATGAAGTCAAAGGTGGGGCCTACAAATTGAAGGACTTTTTAGGAAGAATACTTCCCCACTCATGGAACATTTCAAACTTAAAATTGTATTTTCAGAAAATAATGCTAAAGCTTGACAGTTTCGCCACTAAGAATTCCACTTCATGACAATCGCTCATTCGACAGTATCTCCATTCGAGCATTTCTGATTCTATTATTTATCGCTTAGTTCGGCTATATCGTCATTCAAGCAATTGTATTATCAATTATATCAATAAAGGAAGACTTCAATAAAAATTTAGTGCATTACACTGCTCGACTATATCGCCATTTATTTTGTGTTATTGCTGAGGTAAACCAACAAGTGCTTGCTATTTATAATAGTACTTCTCTATTATTAGCACATGGATATTAAAGTGAATGGAGAACGCAGTTATTGGTATTGGTAATTCAAAGTAACCATCTATTTAATTGAATAAATGCTGATTTCATTAAGCTGAAAAATATTACAAAGACGAAATAAAAGAAATAATACAAGGAGTGCCGCTTATTCATCTGGATACACTTCATCCAACCACAACTAGTCCATATCTGGGTAACGTCCTTTCACACCAGCAGAAAGTTTCTGACTAAAGGCCAGGCACTTATCGACGGCGAAGTCTAAGGACTTGTACTCCAGATCGAAATATTTCTCCTCGAGGTCGATTTTCTCCTTTTTTGCCTCTTTTAGCTTGGCTTTGAGCTTGTCCAGCTTGGCCTCTATTTCTACTCTTCTCTTTTCAGCAGCAACCACTCTTTCCTCAGCCTCTACAACTTTGATCATGGCATCAGTTGCCTTGGCCTCAGCCTCCAAAGCTCTCTTCTCACAATCAGATAATCTGCTCTCAGCAGCATTAGCTCAGAAACGCTGCTCGACCACAGACTGCATCTCTCTCTTCCAAGCCATGATTAGCTTGTTCATTTTGGCAATGACAACTCTGCCCATTATGGATCCCTATAAAGGAACAGATGAAGGTTCAGAACATAAGCAATATTTGTCAAAATGGGAAAAAAGCAAAGTAGGGGAATTCACCTCTATTTAATGCCTCTTGATGGCAAAACTCAGCTCCTCAGCGTTCAACCGCATCAGTGGGGCGACCTCCTTCAGAACGCAGGCTAGCTGATAGCGCCCCCCTTCTCCCCCCAAAATTTTGATAGAGTTTTTATATCCTTCATTCCAGAGGAATTGGGACTAGATGTTCCTGCTCCAATAGTGTCCTAGGGAGAAAGAGTTCTGGGGGTGGGATAATGTTCAGTCGTGCGAGTGTTGGCCGTGTGCATTTGAGGTGGAGTGTCACCCGACACCTCAATCGGAGTCGAGCTTAAGGCCGGAGTGACTGGACTGTGAGAAGATGTCGCAATGTTGGCCTCTTGCGGAGCTGCGGCAGGTGCCTGACTTATTTGAGCCTTCTGCCTTTTGGCTTTCATCATTTCGGCCATGTTAGGTCAGTCAGCTCTCTTCATGCCTGTAACAAAGCAAACAATGAGAAAATATTAGAATAGAAGAAGACTAAAAGAGTCTGCCTTTTCTATGTCTTCAGGATGATTCTGTTGTAGCTATCCCTAGCTAAAGCTGCTCGTTGATGTCTCTCTTATTTTGAGCCAGCTGTTTCCACCGAGCTAGTGTTGTCTCCTCCTCATCAGAAAGGTACAAGGGGTTGTCGTTTTTGTTGACAAATCGGCCCCACTTTGTTCGAAAATTGAATTCACCATCGCTTTTTACAATAAAGAAATGATTTTTCCAATTCTTCAAGGACTCCGATTTCCCCGAAAAAAGACCATAGCCAGCACAGGCTTGGATATAATTGTGATCCTCCGTTGCTATTTGGAGTCCCACCATATGAGTAACCTGGAATAACCGAAGTGTGAGATCGATGTTGTGTTCGGCTGCCTATATTTGTAGCGCTGAAATAGTTCGCCACGCATTGGGATGAACTTGGCATATGGTCAACCTGTAGTGGTTCATGAAATCAATTTCTAATATGGTAGGGGGAAGGCTCACTCCAGCTTCAAAATCTGCCTCATAAATAATTATGGTCCTTTTGCCAGAAAATTTGGCATTGGCCCTGGGAGCCCGGATCCTATAACTATGAAGGAAGCCTAGACGGTCGTAAAGCTCGACCATTTCGCTACTCCTTACAGCCTAGCTAATACTCCCTACTCGGGGAAGTCTCCTGGGTTCTCTCCTTCCCCCCCGCTCTGGCTGGCTAGTGCTAGTGGACCCGAGAGGGCTGTCATCGAGAAGCCCTTCCTCCACTCTCACTCTCTCATTGGAACTTTCAGAAGAACTCATTAGAAGAAAAAGAAGAAGAAAATACTAACCTAAAAATAGTTTATCTAATCGGAAGGAGGTATCTGAGACCCTGGAAGAGAAAAAATCGAGAAGATGAAAACTTCAGGTTAAACGAAATCAGAAGCACTTAGAGAGCCAGGCAAGGGATTGAAAATTTGAAAGATGGTGAGGATGTTGAATTCGAGACCAAGAGGACTGAAATTAACGAAGACAGAAAGCAGGGGAACAAGATAATAGAAAATAACTTTCTGAGCATGGGCAAAAACAGGGAAAGGAAGAGGTATATATAACAGATATGAGCCACTTAAAAACAAACACGTGGCTACAAAGGAGTGGCTGTGTTAGTCATAATAACTTTTGGCGTGGAAGTCGGAGTGTGTCATGACACCAGTGTGGAATCCGAGGTGTTTTGCTCCTTTTATAATTGCTCCTGCCGTTGAAACACGTTAGACGAGATGCTAGCTTGTCCCATCATCATAACCTTTTAATGCGCAAAATGCCTGGCCGTTACCTCTTTAAATTTGAATTGCCGCCTAAACATTTGATATAAATGTCATACACTAGGAGGGGGACTTGTGATAACCGGACACTCTATCCATGAGTCCGGTAACTGAGCTCACCCGGATATTCTCCACGTCAATAGCTCGATTATCTTAACAGCTCGGAATCAGCATTTGCAAAGTTATTATTTATGGATATCTTTAGGATATTCAGAAGATTCTAATCTCATTATAATGGAAGTTATTCGGCGCTATCTAATCAGATCCCTGCAAATCAGGAATCAAGCACAAATCAAGGATTTAAAAGAGGTCTCTACTATTTAAAATTTGTTTCTTATTTCAATATGGAGAAAAAACTATATAAAATGAGGAATCGAGGTATTATTGACTCTCTCTAGAATTTTTCTCAATAAATTAGATATATCTCTTCATTCTTATCAGCTTTTCTGACTTGATCGTCGGAATCTCTTTTGTCGAAAATGCGCCGAATTTCGTATTTTTCAGGTGATTCGCTCTTATTGACAAACTGGAAATTTAGACGGTCATCAATATATTTAGTTTTTTTTCTATCAATAAAATTTTCATTGCCGAAGAAAGAACAATAAAATTTTCATTGCCAAAGAAAGAATAATACGTAAGAATGGGAGTTTTGTGAATTAGTTAAGCATCGTTGTTCCTTTGCTCATCTAAAGCCACGATAAGCATCGAAATCTTGACTTAATCCACGATGATGGAAGCATCTGGAATGCTACGATTGAACTGTTTATTAGCTTTATTCATGATCAACTTGGGTAAGCAGGGTGTCTGTATTAGAAGACAAATCTAGGCTTATGATTAGCTTTATTGATGATCAAATAGAGTAAGTTGGGTGTATTCATTAAAAGACAAACCTAAGTAGAAGAGGTTTTCAAAACTTTTATGTCGTAGTGAAGTAAAAAAAAAGAACATTTTTAGTAGCGACAATGATAAAGAAGATTCTAACGAAGTTTTTAGCAGATCTCTTTCCTTGAGAAAAGGCATATACATTAATGCACCAAAGTTCATTCAACAAACACCTTAAACAGCAAAGTGGCATTGATCAACCACGCACCAAAGTTCTTTTAATTCGTGTTAGTACTGCAGAATTTCTCTGTATGTATCATGGGGAAATTTGGAAGCTTTATGAATAAGTATTTTTATCCTCTGTTGCTTCCCAAATTAATATGTTCAGTTGGTATGATTATAATATCCAATACTGTCCATACGGTCATTGTGTTTACGATTCAATGCTCTTCTTTTACATTATTATTCTTTGTATGCAGTGAAGGCAGATGGTGAGGCAAGAAACTTGTTTGCAGACTTGTGTTAAGAACTGCTGGATCTCATTGAGGATTTTCTCTTATACCGGTAACTGATTGTGCACACTGGGGTGTACATTGAGTGAATGTGATACAAGCATGAACAAGGACTTAAGAATGGCATTTCAAGCATAAGGATTTTAGTAGTTAAGCAAAGAGCAAGCAATGACGACAACCTTTCCAAATCAAGGCCTCTAATGCCAAGGACGTAATCCGGGTCAAGCTTTCCAAACATGCTATTGATGTGCTCGAAATATAGATTCCCTATAAAGAACGTGAAAAGGGAACTTGATCACCTTTATTCTCCGCATTAATGATGCAATTTCTTTCTCACCAACAATCTCGGTCTGGTTATAAAAACATTTATTAGTCAGAAATAGAAAAGGTTATTGAATAACTGTATAACAATAAAGAAACTTACAAACAGAAAAGCATAGATTGTAAGAGGCAACAGGGCCATTTCAATTTTATGGAATTGACTCTTAACCATCAATATCAACTTCACCATACTGCAATTTAACATTAGGACAGGAAATTATTCATCTTCACACAGTATGCTTATCCTAGCAATAAGCACGTGCATCTGTTGTAGGCAGTATATAAATATAATAATGAGCTTGAAAAACACGAATTATTCTCCAAATAAACCATGCCGATATTATAGAACAACATATGTTACACACTTCCATGGAGACGATAACGATGGCAGGTTAATTAATAAACAGCCAACAAATGCAACTCAATACCTCATTTTCAATGCAGTCAATGTCTGGTTAAGAAATGTTGTTTGTCCGTCACCGCAAGAAAGTATATCAGCCGAATTAACCAACTCATCTTCAAGCTCAAATTCTAGAAAAGGAAACCTTTATTTTTTTTTTTTTATACTAACTCCAAGGGTTTAGCAAGAACTATTTGAAAGCTGAATTCTTTTCACTGCATTCCAACAGCACACACCTCAATAAAAGGATAGGCATCTTTTATTAATGACACAAGGAAAATATCAATGACTACACTGCAATTCCTTCTTCTTGCATTCTTCAACCTCCAAACTAATGAAAACCTAAAACCCAAGAAAAGGGAATCCTGGTTGATCATCTAATGGGAACACTGCTAACAAGCCTAGCACCAACTCTATCTAATCTCTTCACCATAGCCACAGCCTTCAAATTGCCTCTCTTGCTGAAGGCTTCCACCATTTTTTTTTTTTTATACTAACTCCAAGGGTTTAGCAAGAACTATTTGAAAGCTGAATTCTTTTCACTGCATTCCAACAGCACACACCTCAATAAAAGGATAGGCATCTTTTATTAATGACACAAGGAAAATATCAATGACTACACTGCAATTCCTTCTTCTTGCATTCTTCAACCTCCAAACTAATGAAAACCTAAAACCCAAGAAAAGGGAATCCTGGTTGATCATCTAATGGGAACACTGCTAACAAGCCTAGCACCAACTCTATCTAATCTCTTCACCATAGCCACAGCCTTCAAATTGCCTCTCTTGCTGAAGGCTTCCACCATTCTGTCTCCAATCTCTTTTCCTCTCTCCTCATTATCAATCACGGCCACAGCTGTAGGGCCTGCCCCACTAATCGTACACCCAAATGCCCCAGCTGCAATGGCTGTCTTCTTCACCTCCTCCATCCCAGGAATTAGCGGTGCCCTTTTGGGCTCAACAATTTTATCATTTGACAATGCCTTGCCTAATCCCACCAAATCCCCTTGCAGCAGAGAAGCTACTAATGCTCCAGCTTGACTACAATTCCAAACATGGTGAGCCATTTCAATTTCCCCCGGCAAGGCAGCTCTCATTTTCTTGGTAGGTGCCTCAAAATCTGGACTTACAAGTACAAAAAAGAGATCTTTCTCTTCTGGGAACTTCAAGCTCATTAGTTCTAATGGGGCATAGTTTTTAATCAATACAAATCCTCCCATAATCGCTGGCGCTATATTATCTGCATGATAACCCGAAACTTTGGTCTCAGATTCTAACCCAGCAACCACAAGATCCTTCTCTTCTAATTTCCCACCAAAAATCTCGTTAACCGCCACGGCAGCTGCTGCAGCACTGGCGGCGCTCGATCCTAGACCACTGCCCAAAGGAAGGCCCTTTTCTAGGCTAAGAGAGAGACCCACTGACCGAATATTTAGCATTTTCATCGTGGCAATAGCAGCAATACCTGCGCAGTTCCATAGAGGGTTACTGGATAGCTTTTTGCTGGCTTGGGTTCCGGATATTTCGGAGATGGAGATCTCGCCGGGATGGACGGCGGGGTCGATGCGGACGGTGACGAAATCTCCGAGGCCATCGACGGCGCAGCCCAAGAAATCAAAGCCGGGACCGAGGTTGGCGACGGTGGCTGGCGCGAAGGATTTGACGGAGGTGAAGACGGGTTCAGGTTCGGTGGTGGTGACGGTAGGTAGAGACAAGTTGCAGCGGAGGAGAGGGGGTTTTTGATTTTGTAATGGTGGAGAAACTTTGATCGGTTGCAATGGAGAGTAGAAGCAAATCGCCATTGTAGAAGAAAGAGAGAGAGAGAGAGAGAGAGAGAAAGACAGAAAGGATCTGTTCTTGAAAAACGATGGCAGATATGGGGTTTTGGGGGAGAGAAAGCTGCGCAAGGGCAGAGTTGGTGAGCTACGGAAGTGGGAGAGTAACCCTCTGTTTGGAATTAAAACGAGGGGCAAGTAAGTTTAATTTATTTTACTTTCTTTCGTTTGGATTGTAAAATGACAAAAATGAGAGAGAAAAGGGAGGGAAATAGAATTTTCCAATTAACTCTATACCCAGCATTTCATTTCTCTCCAATTTGGAGAGAAAAGAGGATAACCGGGAGAAAGATATAATGGCATAAAATGACCAAATTATCCCTTCCTTTATCTGAGCTCAGCTTATCAAGTGAAAATTTGAGATTTCATCACAATCTTTCATTCATCAGCAACCAAGAACGAAGAAGGAGAACTGTTAAATGGATATGGGAACTTGCTGGTTTGATTGGAATGGGGTAAAGAGAGAAGAAACATAGAGACGTGGAATAGTAAGCCAAGAAGTAATAATTATCTCAAAAAATAATATCATAAGGGTATAAAAGTCAAAGTCCCATATACTATTCAAGAGAAAATTTAATTTACTCTATATTTATTTTAGGTTAACAAAACAATGAAAATGAAAGTAGAGAAAATCAAATTTACTTTATTCTCATTTCCTCCCATTTCCCTTCATTAAAGTAAATTCAACTTACTCCCATCCAAACAAAGCATAAAAGTCGAATAAGTGGGGGAAGGGAGAATTCCAGAGAGAAGAGTGAAACGTTGTCGTATTCATCTAACTGTACTGGGTGGGTCGGTAAAGGAGGATTTCAACATTCCTACTTACTTAAAGAGCCTTCAACTAATTTAGCCATGGCATGGGTGATTCACTAATTTAACACTCAAATTTCAAAATCGTTAGATAACAAACTAATGTGCCTGATTAATAGGATAAAAGTAAACCATAATGGTTTTCTTAGGCGCGATTGGGAGATTTTTATTTTTGATTTTTTGATTTTATTTTTTATAAATAAAATCAAAACACACTCGGCAAATTCTTTTTCGTTTTAACTTTTTTTAAAATTTAAAAAACTGATTTTCACATTTAAAATAGAAAATAAAAATTTTCAAAATGAGATTTTTAGAATTTTATTACTTTATCCTTATTATAATCACCGTCACTACTACCACCATACTGCCACCATAATGCTGCCGCCACATTGCCGCTGCTGCTGTCACCACACCACTGCCACCTCTACTACCACGCCCACGCCGCCTCCACCACCACTACGCTGCCGCCGCCTCCACCACCACTACGTTGCTACCTCTACCACTGTCACGCCGCTGCCACCTCCATCACGATGCTGCCGCTTCCACCACCACGCTGTCGCCGCCTCCACCACCACGCTGTCACAGCCTCCACTGTTGCCACGCCGCCTCCACCACCACGCCGCCGCCGCCGCCGCTATCTTCATCACCACCACGCTGCCGCCATCTTCATCACCACCACGCTACCGCCACTGTCACCACCTCACTGTTGCCACCTCCACCACCACGGTTACGGTCACCACACTGTTGCCGTCTACACCACCACTACACCGTTGCCACCGTCACCACCAGAGTGATGGCCACCACACTGCTACCGCCTCCACCACCACCACGTCGTTGCCACCTTCGCCACCATCACACTGCTGCCATCTCCACCACCATGCCACCGCCTCCACCACCACCATGCTGCCGCCGCCTCCACCACCACCACGCTGCTTCCGCTGCCTCTACCACCACCACAACGATACCTTTACTGCTGCCACTACTACCACCAAAATCATTATTATAATGTATATGAATAATTAAAAAATATACATGAATAATTAAAAAAATATGATAAAATTTTTAAATATATAAAATAATTTTCTAAAAAATAAATAGCAAAAACTAAAAATAGTTTTTACATTTTAAAAACAAAAAACCAAAAACCTATAAACTTACCAAACACACCCTTAAATTTTGATGTCATAATCAAAGCATAGTAAAAAATGCTGACTATGCGCTTTGACATTCCTAAAAAAAAATCAATAAAAATTTGGTAATAAAAAATATTTTTACTAATTATTTTAATAAATTTTTAAAGATAATTATAATATAAATGGAATAAAAATTGTAACGATTTAGTAATTATAAACTTCTAAAAGAATTTCACCTCCTTAAAAATTATTATGTAAAATATAAAGTATAGAATTATTATTTAAGTAGAAATCTCTAAGTCCATATTTTGTCTTATAGATACTAGCCGGAAGACATCAAGTGCATAATTGGCTAAATAATTTAGAATTACAATTTTCATTTCATTTTTTTCGAATCATTTTTTTTCAGCCATTTTAATGATGGAACACTATGGTAGGTTGAAAAATTGTAAAATAGAAGCATTTAAAATGAAAAACTTTAAATCAACATTGTCAATGATTAATCATTTTTTTTTAAATAATTATTGCAAATGGATAATTTTCTATAATTAAAGTAAATAATATGCTCATATTTATATAGAATAAAATGGTAATAATTAAAACGTAAAAATTATTGTCCATTTTCTTTAACCACTTTATATTTATTGTCCATTAGGTCGAGTAATCTTGAGTAAAATAAACATTTAACTAAACACAAAGAAATTCATACTGAGGCAAGAATGTATGTATATAATAATAATTAGAGGTGTATACGAGTCTGAATCTTCCTGCACTAAATAAAAATATCGAAGAAAGAGATTTAAAATCGAATTGTATCGTTAAGAGATTTAAAATCGAATTGTATCGTTAACTTTTTTACTAGAACCGAACCGAATTGTATAGTTCACTTTATTAGAAATAGATTTGGATATTTTATATAGAACCGAATCAAGAACCGTATTGAATTGTTTTGAAACCGAATTGAATAAATTTAATTATTACAACAATTATAAATTTTTTAATTTACTTTACTTTTAATGTCACTTAACTATTGAATTTTTTACTTTTAATGTCACTTAACTACTAAATTTTTCTTTTTACACAAATATTTATATACATGTGTAAAATGTGCTGTAACACCCTACATCCGATCCAATGAGCGAACAGGATAAGAATGTTATAAAAATATTCTATGATCCATAAACTTTCTAATAACAAAATTTCCTTTTAATACAAGGATTACTCCAAATTTGCTACTACATAATTTTTGCTAAAATTTCGACATAATCTCTTAATAATGGTGCCTATCCTCCTATAAAGTAAAATTGTTTTCACACTTTTACAACATCATATATTAGTCTCCAAACTCTTTAACAAACTCCAACACAAGTTTTTCTCATCTTCCACATCCAAGCATATTGCATATCTATCAACATTTGATACTTTTATCTCATCTGTAATAACACATAAACCGCAATATTGTACATGTTTGTAACATAATACAATTATTTCACAATTTATTACATAAAATATAGAGTTCTCTTACTTAAACTACATTAAGACATCATAATTTATTAACTATACTACATTGATTTAATACAAAACTCGTATTACAATAATGCTCCAAAATGTATATGCCAGTCTAAGAATGAGAACCCAAGATACAATACAAATGCCCCGTTCAGCTTAGATATGACTCTTGCTTGATACAGATCCATTGAACTGATATCTTCTGTCACGTGAATGCTATTCTTTAACCTACGCATAGAAAATACAACGCACTAAGCTAAAGGCTTAGAGAGTGCGTACTTTATTTCACAATATACACATTTAATCTTATTATAACAATTCATACACATTGATTATTTTTGTAATATATATATATATACACTAATTCTTGCTATGTACGTAAAAATAAGAGTTATGTTCTAAGTAAATAACCACAATTTAGCTAAGGCTAAACAATATAGGCATACATAACACTACATTCCTAAATTGAATTCACATTCATTATTAAATTCATCGCTTTGCCAAAACCACATGATTTTACCATAAAAATGAGATTATTAGTTTCAAAGCAAAATTCATTAAATATAACTAATTATACATGGAAACAATAAGATTCTTCATTCACTCCCCTTTCTAAGTCAATTTATGTCTTGTATATACAAAACCATTTGTCCCCATATTTTTCATTTAATCGTTTCAAGAGATCTTTCACTTCTTTTAAACACAATATTTTCACAACAACACATTAACATGAACTTATACATAATATAGGAAATTATGAGAATACAATTAATTATACTAAAGTTCAACTTAGGCACAATCAAGATCTGGTTTAATATTCCATTAAAGATTTATCAAATTAACTGGCAAAATTTCTAATTCATGCGTATATACAATCATTTTGCATTTAATATATTATTTATACCATTCAAACTCTTGTACAAACTATAAGCTTTTAAGACTAAACTCATGTATATATCATTTTATTTAAACGTTTAATTACTTAATTATAATTATTGCCCGAACTAATCAGATGGGACTATGCGAGTTGGGTGTGGCCAACTCCAATCCTAAGTAAAAGCAATCCTAACCAGACACTAGCCTCATTAAAGAAAATAGATTTGCAGGTTCTCGATAACCCGCAATAATCCCAATTTCCAATGGAGTTCTCTACTCCCTATGGCTAGCCAATTACACCCTCACCCATGCTTCCTGTCTATTACCAAGGGCAATAATGATCTCTCAATCATAATTGCCAACTGTGTTTTTACTCACCAATATTATCACATTTAACTAAATTCAATTTTACACTTTTGTATTTCAATTCTTTATTCATTTTACGGCATCGTAAGGCCTTCAGAGCAAATAATCCTTTCTCATTTACATGTTATGTGACTTGCACATTTAATGGCACCATATGTGCCTTATATTTTCAATTCATGTTCAAGGATATGAAATATTTTATCAATAAGTTCATTCACACCCATAATGCACACATAGCCTTAATCATGAGCATTTTCACATAATATTCATAAATGAGTCTAAACTTGTATGTACATATAATACTGGTGTAAAGCTTATAAAACTTACTAATATGGCATTAATCTCATTTATTATGCCTTAGATAATAAAATTTAGTTAACAAAATCACATATTATACCATATAAAATACACGTGCATACCCAAACCTCATCACATAATACATCATACTTTCATAGGTCTTTTATTTATAAAATTTACCAAAGCATATTGGAGACGTAATTCATCAAAATAATTAAACTCACTCACTTTATATCATATATATTTCATTCATCATACAAGTATAATCGTGATTATCAACATTTCTCAAAATCACATATTATCAAGGCATCTCAATTCTTATGTTAACTAACATTCATTTAACTTGCTTATCCATAATTATGCCTCTATTTGCATAATCTTTCAAACAAATATACACGTAATCACTTGCATGCATACATATAAATATAGTCATCCTACTATCACACGTCTTAATAATTAGCATTTTATAAATTCAACTCTTTAAACTTCTTTAACTTTAATTTAATTATATTTATTCTATCCATTTCCAATTAAATACGTCAATTACATTAATTCTGTTAAACATAAATGAATTTCTTTAACTAACCTCAAGCCACCAATTCTCTTGTCTTAATTCTATTCAACCTACTTTCAAGTCAGATTATCTATTCTATTATTCTCTAAACTAATTTAGGCATAATTTAACTTTTAATCATTCTTAACTCAACATAATATGTGAAAATTGAAAGAGAAAGTAAATTTAATAGAGCACTTACAACTATAGTAGTATATTCCCGAGAAAGTAAATTTAATAGAGAACTTACAACTATAGTAGTATATTCCTTCAATTTTGTTCAGATTGCTAAAGTCCACATTCTGTCCGCCGACCGCCGGTCACCGGAGTCTCACCAGCGTGAAACCGCTACCACCAAAATGTAGCTAGGGCCATGAGGAATTTGTTGGAGGTGGTCACGTGCCCTAAGGTGACACAATTTGGCTGGAATCTACTCTGGAAGACCTTGGCATCTTCAACCTCGATCTCCTCGCCGGCGGCAAGTGAGGAGAAACGAAGGACAAAGGAAGAATTGCCTTACCTTTTGGAGCTCACTAGTATTGCTCGTGTAGCCACCCGATGCCGGAGGTGCCCTGAATATTGAGGAGAAGCTTCAGTTGTGAGGAGAGAGAAATCGCGAAAGCGGAGGAGGACGGCGTTCCTGGCTGGATTCTAGAACCCTCTCTCTCTGATCTACGGTCTTTGATCTGCCTCTCCCCTTTTCTTTCCTCTTCTTCTTTCTTTTTTTCGGTTTCCTTTCCTCCTCTTCTCGATTTTTCTTCTATTCTTTCTATTTTTATTTATTTATTTATTTCAATTGGTTGGTTAATCATGGCTAGAATTCATTTTAGTTAAAAGTGTCTCCAACACCCACATACATCTTCCTCCATAAACTATTATCTATCTGATTTTTCCAAATAATTCTTAATCTACATTAACTGACCATTATAAATTTTCATCATTAAATCTCTTGATTTAATTAATAGCCTTAGTTGACCTTGATTCTAACTTAATTTACCGAGTTATCATTCACGATAACAAAATTTTTAGGGCGTTACATGAGCAATTTATTATATAATCAATTTATCAATTAATTTCATTTATTTTTAGTGTCACTCAACTAGTATTCATTTATTTTTTTGTCACAATACCTATATGAGTATGTAAATTAAAAATATAATTATATATAGTTATTAATTATTTATAACGAAAATTTACCAATTAAGGTAAATATATGGGTATATAATCACCTTACCAATAGTTTCATTTATTTTTAGCATCACTCAACTAGTACTCATCTATTTTTGGCACAATATCTATGTGACTAATTGAGAATGTATTTTAATAAATATACAATTATTATCTTAGTGAAATTTTACCAATTAATGTAATTATATGAGTATATAATCACTTTATCAATTAATTTTATTTACTATTAGTACCACTCAACTAGTACTCATCTATTTTTGGCACCATACTTATATGAGTAATTAAGCATATAAATTAATAATGTAATTATATACAATTGTTATATATAATGAAATTTACCAATTCATGTAATTATATGAATATATAATTACCTTAACAATTAATTTCATTTATGTTTAATATTACTCAACTAGTACTCATCTATTTTAGCACAATACTTATATGAGTATGTAAATTAATAATGCAATTATATACAGTTATTATAAATAATGAAATTTTATCAATTATTATATTATATGAGTGTATAATCGGCTTACCAATTAATTTCATTTATTTTTAGTATCATTCAACTAGTAGTCATCTATGTTGGCACAATACCTATGTGGGTAATTGAGTTGTAAATTAATAACGTAATTATATATAATGAAATTTTACCAATTAATGTAATTATATGAGTATATAATCAACTTATCAATTAATTTCATTTATATTTACTGTCACTCAAGTAGTACTAATTTATTTTTGGCTCAATACGCATATGAATATGTAAAATAATAATCTAACTATATATAATTATTGTAATAATAAAATTTTAGTTGTACATTTAAAAATGATAAAAGAAAAAAAAATTAAAATCTATTAGAGTGAATTAAGAATTAAATTTGAAAATTTTTAGGTGGAAATACTTTTTATTTTGAATTTTAGGAGGAAATTGAAAATTGAATTTAATTTTATATTTTTGAGTTGATGGAAGATTAATGAGGCAAATTATTAAATTTTGGCTGAGATTGCTAGAGATATCTTGGTTGTTAAGTACTCGATTGTAGCTCCTGAATCACTTTTTAGCACTGAAAGAATACTGAAGATAAATTTAGAAGTTCCGTAACTCGTATTACAATCAAGATTCTTATTTGTTACTAAAACTAGTTGATATCGGTTACGCTTTTGGCTTCAGAGGCATCAATTGAAAAACTTGAAAAGTTAGAATTAGGCAATTATTATATTTGCTATTATATTTGCATAAATTCTTAAATTGTATATTTAAAGTTTATATTTTTTGTGGTCTAATTATTTAATTTTTTTTGTTATTTTTTTAAGATATTGCTTAAAATTCTCAAATCAGTACAAACATAATGCAGAGAAAGCCTGTTGAATGCTAATTTTCAAATTTTATACTCTGACTTAAATTTTGATTGTATTTATTGAGATATTTTAATTGTATATATATATATATATATATATATATATATATATTATAGTGTATATTTATTTTGCAAATTTTTAAAGATATTGAATTGTCCAAAGTACCAAATTATATTTTATTGTATTGTACCGAAGAACCGAACTATACCGAATTTTATAAGAATTGTACCAAAAGAACCGAATAATCGAACCAAACCGAACTATACTGAATTTTATAAGAATTGTACCGAATTGTCCCGAATTTTTAAAACATTAACAATATTTAATTTTTAAAATAACTGAAATTTCAAAATAATACGAAAATTTACAAAGTTTTTGAATTGTATCGTAACGTGTACATCCCTAATAATAATAATAATAATAATAATAAAAGTCTAATCATGTGATTTAGATATCCAATATTAGCACTACATTTATTTGCAATTATTTGGCTTTTATTTTAGCTTTAGCTAGCAAAAATATCACGCTCACATGTTCTCTATTAGTTCCTTATGATTATGATGATAATGATCATCATTTCCTATTATTGGAGTATATTTATATATAGTCGTAGACATACTTGATTTTAGATCGCTAATTATGGGTACACTACAATTTTAATATTTATGCTTCTACCTAGTTTTCTAATTGTATTTTCTTTATTTTTTAATTAATTTATTCAAACTAAATTAGCTTATAGTTAGAAGTATCCCTAACAGCAAGACAAGTGAAGCATATTATTCTAATCATGAGGATATATAACTGCAGTTAAATACTCAAATACTCATATTATTCTAATAAAAAAGATTTATCTAATCATTTTAATATTTTTCAAAATCAACCAATCATATGATTTAATTGTTAATTGCAATACACTAGCTAGACATGTGCTACCAAACAAATTTTTAATTATGTAATTTCATATATAACAGCATTCTACTTAATTACATACTAATTAATCAATCCTTCTAAATTTCTTCTTTTCTAAGCCATCCAATGAACTTGGAAAGACACGTACGTCTACCGAGTCTCCTTGAAAAGAAAAAAAGAAATCAATAATACATTATCAATAAAATATTTAGTCACTAACTAATGATTTTTAACAAAATATTCGATGCTATTAGATTAATCACTATTAAAAATTGAAATGATATTATAATAAGAGTACATTTGAAATTTAGATTTTGGATGCAATTAATAGGCATATTTGACCTCTAATTTACCATAATTAAGGGAAATTTAGAAGAAGGAAGAATTTTGTGTCTGCTTTGAAGAATGAGCAGGGATGCTGGGTTACGGATAATGAAGTTTTGAGTGGAATGGTCCTGGATTACTATAGCAATTTGTTTAAAAAATCTCCAGTTTCTTCTCCGTGGGTGGATGATTTAGTGGAGAAGAAGGTTTCAGATGCAGACAACGTGATGCTTCTTCAACCATTTTCGGATGAAGAATTTAAAGAAGCAGTTTTCCAGATGCACCCCGACAAATCTCCAGGTCCAGATGGTCTCAACTCCGCTTTTTTCCAAAAATTCTGGAGCTTGATTGGTAAAGATGTGGTGGCGGGATGTCGATGATGGATCGCAGATGGTATGTTCCCTGAGACTCTTACTGATACATTGGTAGTTTTAGTTCCTAAAATTGATAAACCTGAAAGTGTGAAGGATTTTAGACCAATTGCATTATGTAATGTGCTGTATAAAATTATTTCTAAAGTTCTAGTTAATAGACTTAAACGGGTTTTGCCTAAGATTATATCGGAGTACCAATCTGCTTTTATCTCGGGTAGGCTGATCACTGATAATGCTTTGGTTGCTTTTGAGTTGATCCATAGTATGAAGAATCATAGGGTGGGTAAACCTGGGCATGTAGCTCTTAAGATTGATATTAGTAAAGCTTATGATAGGGTGGAGTGGAGTTTTTTGGAGAATATGTTATTGGGGCTGGGTTTTTGCAGGAAATGGGTAGACTTAATGCTGATGTGTGTTAGAAATGTTAAGTACTCCTTTCTTTTTAATGGGAGAGAGGCGGGTCCCCTTATTCCAGAGAGAGGCCTTAGACAAGGAGATCCTATTTCACCTTATCTGTTTATTATTTGTGCTAAAGGACTGTCTTGTTTATTTAGAGATGCAGAGAGAAGGGGGCTGGTTGAGGGTTGTAGAGCTAGTGTGAGAGGTCCACGAGTTTCTCACTTGCTTTTTGCTGATGATTCTCTCTTCTTTTTCAAGGCTTCGACTGTTGAAAGTAATACGATTAAGGAACTTTTGCTTAAATATGAACAAGCTTCTGGTCAGTCGATTAACTACCAAAAATCTGGCATTTTTTTCAGCCCTAATAATAACAGATATTTGATCTTGGGGATTCTTGGAGTTAATGCCCCCCTTAACCATGGTAGATACTTGGGCTTACCCTCTTTAATTGGTCGCAGTAAGAGAGCTATCTTCAGTTTTCTCAAACATAATTTGGCTCAAAGAATTTCAGCCTGGAATAATAAATTCCTATCTAGAGCGGGTAAAGAGATTTTATTAAAGTCCATTGCTCAAGCCATTCTTACCTATTGCATGAGTGTTTTTATGATACCTTTGTCAATTTGTGAGGAATTGCAGAGAATGATGAATTCGTTTTGGAGGGGTAAAAAGAACAATGGGCAGAACAATTTGCACTGGTCAGCTTGGCATAACATGTGTTGTAGCAAAGGAGTTGGGGGTATGGGTTTCAGGGATCTACATTCGTTTAATCTGGCTTTGCTTGCAAAACAAGGGTGGCGCCTCTTATCTAATAAAAATACTCTTATTTTTCGTATTTTCAAAGCTAAATATTTCCCAAATGGGGACTTTTTTGATGGTCAACTGGGTTATAATCCTAGTTTCACTTGGAAGAGTATTTTACAGGCTAAACCTTTGCTAGAAAAGGGAGTTAGATGGTGTGTTGGGGATGGTAGGACTATTAGATTTATGACAGATCCGTGGGTGCCTAGGGAGGGGAATTTTTATGTGAATGAGGGGACTAATTTTGTAGATGAAGAGGCTAAAGTGTGTGCTTTTTTGAGGAATGGAGGGAAGGATTGGGATGTGGACAAACTGGTCGAGTTTTGTTGTGTGGAGGATGTCCATGCTATTTTAAAAATCCCTCTATCTTTATTTAATGGTTGTGATAGGATTGTCTGGCACTTTGATAAACGGGGTTGTTATTCGGTGAAAAGTGATTATCGTTTGGCTATGGGGGACGTGAATGCTGAGCATATAGGGGTTTTCAATATTTGGAAGACTATTTGGCAGCTGGCTATTCCTCCTAAAGTTCAGAATTTTTTATGGCGTGCCTTAAAGAATTTTTTGCCTCTTCGGGCTCGGCTGGCCTATAAAGGTGTCTCAATAAGTCCAAATTGTCTGCTGTGTAATGGGGTGGAGGACAGGTCTCATTTTTTCTTTGGGTGTCCCTTTGCTAAGGAGGTTTGGAGTTTTTTTAGGCTGCCTTCTTATGACATCACTATCCCTTTTCAAGATATCTTGATCTCTCTGTCAGGATTGATAGGGAAAGAAAAGTTAGAAGAGATGAGTATGATTATGTGGCAAATGTGGAATGTTCGAAATAAGTTATTGTGGAATAATGAGTTTATGGCCCCTCATGTTGCTGTGCATTCTGCTATTTCTTTCCTTGGTGAATGGATGGCAGCGAAGGAAGCTTTAAATATTATACCTAACCCAGGAACTTCTTGTAATTTGATGACTTCTTCTTCTTTGTATGGCGTTAACAGGGCTTGGAGTTGTAACATTGATGCTGCAGTCTTTGTTGACAAGGATATAACAGGTTAGGAGCTGTCTTTCGGGATCTGGATGGTAACTTTCTTAAAGCCCTTTCTGGTCATTGCCCAGGAGGGTTTACCCCACGTGTTGCTGAAGGTTTTGCGCTTCGCTCGGTGCTGTTATGGATAGAAGAACACTTTCCTAAAAATGGGATTATTTATACTGATGCCCAGGAACTTAAATTTGCTTCTTGTAATTCTTGTGATGATTTTTCTGATTTTGGCATTGTTGTTTCAGATTGTAAGCATCTTCTTTCTAGGAATCCTGATATTGAGTTGTCTTGGATTAGTCGCTCTAACAACACAGAGGCTCATAAGTTAGCTAGAGCTTCTCTGTTGTATGATTTTTGTAGTGTCTGGGATGTTTTTCCCCCTTGCCTTTGAGCTTCTTTATAAAGTTCAAGTTTATTTTCAAAAAAAAAAAGACTTTTGTGTACCATAATCAATATCCTTATATGGCATCCGCTATTTTGTACGGTTAATTAATTAATTAAGCCCTTAAAACAGGTGAAAAAATAATTATACTCCTAAAGTAATACAATTAAATCAAATCATGATAAGTGAAAGAGTGAAAAGAAGAAGCAAAATAAGGGCATCTTAAAGAAGAACAAGGAGATAGCTATGTTGGCATCCTAACCGGCAAAAATGAGGTCCCTAATTAAGTTGAATCAACAAATTTGTTAGTATTTAATAAATTTTATGATGCAGTCCTTCAATTGAAAAAGGATTAAAAAATGAAGACTAACATTGTATAGTTTTAAACTTCGGTAAAAATATTGAAAAGTATGGGCCTAAAATTATAATTAATCAAAAAAATAAGTGAAATTTAGTTAATATAAAATGAAAAACTTTAAATCATAATTGTAATTATTGTTAATGTTATTGTTTATGTTTCTTTTAAATTTGACCAGAAATACAGAGAGATATGTGCATATAATTGTAAAATTTAGTTAATATGAAATTACACAAGTTTTAATTAATAAAAAACTTATTTTACATAAACTACTAATTATTAATTATTTACATTAATTAAATTTTGATTGATTATTTAAATGATTAAATACTATCACAAATTGATAAAGCCTAGAAAATCTTTATCTAAAGAAGAGAAGGCGAGCCAATCGGATGAGAGAATCCTGCAGTAAGAGGTGCCCGGTCGGACCAGGCGTAAGCACTCCGAAGCTTAAGTTAGTAGCTTAGAGAGAGAAAGTACTTTTAGAGATAGAATGTTGGAGATTCAATACCTGGTGCCATCGTTGGCTGGACTATTTATATGAGATGATTGAGGGGCACCTGAGTGCCTGGGGAGTGATTACTAGCTGTCAGAGTAGGTATTCGGCGACATGAAAGGGAGCAGGTGGTAGGTATGGGCGCTGCCTTGTGTGAGGCGGCTGATGGGACTGGCGGTCACATCAGCCGATCGGGCGTGTGCGCTGCCTAGGAGCTCGTGTCTGCTACTCTTGGTTGTTAGGCCTTGGGTCTTGCCAGTCGAGTGGGCCGGCTGAATGGGCCTCAGGGCAAATAATATTTGCTGTGTTATCACGTGTCCCCCCCTCAATAGGTCCGATCGGGCATGAATTTGCCTTTTGTAGGTCCGTTCGGATGGAATCAGTTCTGAATTTTCCCGATCCGAAGATACGCGTTGGCGGAATTTTTGAATTTGGGAAGCGCTTTTTCTGAAGAGACGCACCTGCTTGGACAGATGTTTCCATTTAATGTTGCGCGTGCTCCAAGGGTGACGCTTCGTTTTGCGTACAGCCATGATGTCTTTTGACACGTGGCGCGACGGTTAGCGTGCTCCGGAAGCTCTAGCTTATAAATAGGGGGTTTCAAAAGGATTTCCTCTTTACTTCTGCAATCCTTAGAGAAACTCTACCAAAATTCCTTCTCAACTCCCAGATTTCTGCAATTATCTCTTGCTTCTTCTTCAAATTTCTTAAGTCCCTTTTATCAAGTAAGTAATTTTTCCTCTTTGCTTTTTGCTTCATTTTGCCTTTCACTTTCTTTCTGTCTGCATCCACTCCATTTAGAAGTTAGATAATTGCACCTTTCCTCCCTTCTCGCTTGTTGAAGATGGCTTCCGGCAGTGGTGAAGTGCTCGACAACAGTTTTTTGGATGGGTATGAGAACAAACCAGCTGTTGAGCTACACTCTCAGTTGACCGCTGGGGAGGTGGCTGAAATTCCCTCCAAATACGGCTTTCCTGATGACGTATCTGTGGCGGCCTGCCTCGAATCGATGGCGGTGACAGATGGACCTTTTGGCAGAAACAACAACGAGTGGTTCATTTGTCACCTCAAGAGTTTAGATGCAGGCCTGAGGTTCCCACTAGGCGCCTTCGAGATGGCGGTATTGAAGGGGTATGGGATCGCCCCTAATCAGTTGCATCCGAACGGGTGGAGGTCGGTGGCGTGCTTTAAGATCCTCTACAAAATAGAGGGGGTGGCACCAACTCTGGACCTTTTCACCCATTTCTTCTACATATCGGGTCGGAGCGATGGGACGGAATACTTTTTCACTAGCCGCCCAAAGAAGAAGCTAATGTTCATCCCCACCTCGATAAAAGGGTACAAGGAGAGATACTTCTTGGTCGAGATGAAGGGCGGATTTGGTGTGCGCCTCACCCGATCGGATAGGGCCGAGATCTTGAAGGACCTAGCAGCGGGTCAGCCCATGTATGAGGGCGATATAAAGAAGCTGATGGATGCCGTGAGTAGGCATGGAGAGCCCTATCAGTCCAGCTTTCTCTTGACCACGCTGTTTGGCTCTTCCAGCTCTGAAGACGCTGAGGATGCGGAACGTGAGCATTAGGATCGAGGAGAAAACATTGTCATCATGCATCAGTCATGCATTGCATTTTATTTACATTTCGTCGCTGAATTTTTTGTGTGAGAAACTTGTCTTGTTTATTGTCTGTTTGCAACTGAAATGGCTGGCGAAGATGACATGTCCCAGCGCATCCTAGGCCGGGCTGTTGCCAAGAGGGAGGCCGAGCGGAAAGCCAAAGAGGAGAGGAAAAGGCGGAAGCTGTTGCCTGCCTCTGAAGTTCAAAAACTGCGGCAGAGCGTTGCTTCAGGTGTCCCGCTCGTCGCCGTCCCGATCTCTGTCGCTCCTCCCTCAAAGGCTGCTACAACCTCAAACCGGCAACCTCAAGTCGGTACCGCTCCTCCGGTCGGTGGACCCAAAGTAGTAGATCAGCCTCCCTGCCGACGGAGAGTTATTCTTGGGAACGAGCCGGAGGAGGAGGAAGAAGGGTCTGGGGACATCTCTCTTCCCGATCTATAAGTTTTGAGGGAGACGACCCAGGAGTGGGTAACCCGATCGTCTGAGGTCGAGAGGAGGCAGGCCGAGGAGGCCTCCAGGAGACAAGCTGCTGCAGCCCTCAAAGGCAAAGCTATCGTGTCGAGCGATCCACCTCGATGAACGGAGAGGCAACCTGTGCCACTGTAGGACTTCTTGAAGGAGAGCTTTGGCAATGACTGGTCAACGAGCAACAAAACGGTTGCCAGTTATCTCTGCCGGGGTATTCTCCAAGAGGACGACTACAAAGCCATGGGAGACCCTGGTTCACTCGCTCAGGAGTGGAGCATGTTTAATCAGTAAGCTTTAGAGGTAAGGTTTGGCCAGCCTGATTGTTGTTGCCTTTTATGGCAAATTCGTCTCTTGTTTGGGGCTGTTCTTTCTCTTTTGCAGTTGATTAGAAGGGGCCAGTGCCTACATGGCATCGGTGGCCTTGCTGAGGCCAGGGCGAGGGAGGCTGGGAAGGCAAGAGGAGAAGCTGCCGCTCAACGGGACTCCGCCCATCAAGAGAACTCCACACTTCGCTAGGAGGTGGCTGGTCTTCAAAAGGAGGTCTCCGACCATCGGGAGGAGGTGGTGGTCGCTAGGAGAGAGGCCAGTTGCCATGCTGAGGAGCTGAAGTCGAGGCTCACTGCGTCCGATCGTCTGAAGGGTGAAGTGGCAAGCCTGACAGCCGATAGTGCTCAGTGCCAAAAATTTGAGGTAGAGGCGACCAGGCTGGGCAGCGAGTGCAAAACTTTAAGCGCTGAAAAGGCTAAGGCTCTCGAGGAGAGAGACAAAGTTCTAGCGAAGTGCGATCGTCTTCGCGCCACTCTAGCAAACAAGGAGGCCACCTGGGGGAGGAAGTTTGAAGAGGGACTCGCCTCTCGAGAGGAGTAGCTGCTTGATCAAATGGGAGAGGCTCAGGCGAAGTTGCTGTCGCGGCTGATCCATGAAGCTGGGAGATGCTTCCCTAATGCCGATCGTAATTGGATGGAGGACCCTACATCCTTGCTCGATCCGCCGTCCAGTGATGATGAAGGAGATGCTCCTAGGGAGGGAGCTTCCGAGCAGGTCTCTTCGCCCCAGGCTTAGAGAGACGCGCCATCCGAGGCCGAAGTCAACATGCCTCCGCCTGCCGAAGTTGTCTCTGAAGGGGTGGCTGAGCCTTCTCAGTCTGCTACCGAGCATTCCCAGGCCTTACCCGCTCAAATTGTAGAGACGACTTCCGAGCCTCCTGACTCAATAGAGATTGTAGATATAGAAACTTAGAATAGAAGTTGTATACGTGTATAAGTTGTATAGTGTTTTTGTTATCCCTTCTCAATGAGTAATAATATTCTTTGCCTTTTAACCTTGTTTTGCGTAAGTTGCGATTTTGACCATGCATTCGTAAATTTCTGAAAAATTGCATGAAAATTTGCAAAGTTCACTAAAGTGCATATAACTTACTATTGTGAAGTAATTCAGTAAAGTTGTGTACTTCCTGAATTGGAGTAATCTTTAAATCCAGTGGCAGCTTGGCTCGATCTGGATCGGGAGCATCATCGATCCTATCGGGTCGGGATGGTTTGCGCAATTTCGGATCGGGGTATCCGACTTAGAGGATGAGCCACCCGATCCTTGCATTTTTGGTTCGGAGCGGATGTCGAACCTGGTGCATGAGCCCTTCAGGTTGCATAAAAATTGCATAATCGGGCTGAGCGATACTCGTAGAGTTGCATAAAAATTGCATGATCGAGTTTAGACAATACTCGTTAAGTTGCATAAAGGTTGCATAATCGAGCTAGGTGATGCTCGTAAAGCTGCATAAAAATTGCATAATCGAGCTAGGGAGGTAAGATCCTCCATAAAGCAAACATTCGGGGAGGTAAGATCCTCCATCATGACATATTTAGGGAGGTGAGATCCTCCATAACGCAAACACTTTGGCTTTTTCAGCTTGGGAAGGACGTCAAGCCTAGCGTATAAGTTGTATATCACGTATAATTTGATCAAGGGTGAAAGAAAGAACCTCTTTATTAATCAGGCAATTGCCAAGTTCTAATACATTATTAGAGATGGTACTTTTTGAGTACTTCCACATTCCAGCTTCTGGGAATATCTTGGCCTTCTACAGTTCGGAGCCTATAAGTGCTCGGGCTTAAGACTTTGGAGACCTCATAGGGTCCCTCCTAGTTTGGCATCAGCTTGCCCACCCCGGCATTTCCTGAGCCTAGGTCTGCCTTTCTGAGCACCAGATCACCGACGTTGAAAGCCCTTGACCTTACTTTAGCATTGTGGTATCTAGCAACTCTCTGCTTGTAGGCGGCGATCTTGGTGTAGGCGTCCTCCCTCTTTCCTTATATCAGATCTAAGTATTGGTGTCTTTCTTCAGCATTCTTCTGTTCGGAGTATAGCGCCGATCGGTAAGAGGGAAGGCCGACCTCTACAGGTATCATTGCTTCAGAGCCGTAGACGAGGGAGAATGGCGTTTGATGAGTGCCTGTCCTGGGAGAAGTTTTATACGTCCACAAGACACTCTGCAGTTCTTCAGTCCAGTTGCCTTTTGCTTCACCCAGTCGCTTTTTTAACCCTTCCAAGATGGTCCGATTGGAGACCTCAGTCATTCCATTGCTTTGGGGATGAGTGACTGACGTGAACTTTAATTTAATGTTTAGGCCCTGGCAAAAGTTTTTGAAAATGGAGCTGTCGAACTGCTTGCCATTATCTGTAATAAAGACATTAGGTAAGCCATACCTGCAGATGATATTTTTCCAAGTGAAGCTCTTGACCCTCTTGGCTGTGATAGTGGTTACAGGTTCAGCCTCGATCCATTTAGCGAAGTGGTCTACGGCTACTATGAGGAACTTCATCTGCTTTTTGCCTTGGGGAAAAGGTCCTAAGATGTCGAGCCCCCATTGATCGAACGGCCAAGCAATCCCGATCGGTTGCTGGTCTACCCCGTGTTGCCTTATGATCCTCCCATGCACCTGGCATTGCGGGCACCTTCTCACTTTTTCTTGGGCATAGCATGCTAGGCCAATAGTACCCCGTCTGGAGGGCTTTTCTTGCCATAACTCTGCTTGCCTCGTATGCGCCGCATATACCTTCGTGGAGTTCTCTGAGGATGTAATCTCCCTCTTCCTCCGTCATGCATTTGAGCCAAGGGTGGCTGAAAGCTTTCTTGTACAAATCACCGTTAATGATGGAGTAATTAAGGGATTTTCGTGATACCTTTCGAGCTTCATCTTTGTCCTCGGGCAGCCGACCTGTCTGGAGGTACTGCTTGATTGGGCTCATCCAGGTTTCATCCTCTTGGTCTATCTCCATCATCTCCGGCTCGTCTAGGGAGGAGGAAGTCTGGTCGACAACGGCAATGTTTTCCTCTATAACACTTTGTTCAGAGGCAGACATTCGGCTTCTGCAGTTTGGTCTCTTTGTACTTTCTGGAGGACCCATTCTGACCCAGTTTCCTCTAGTTTTGCGAAGGTAGCTTTGACTTTGGCTAGGTACTGGATCATGGTGGCTTCTCTGGCTTCAAAGGAGCCCAGGACCTGACTGGTTACCAGCTGAGAGTCACTCCTGATGGCTACTGACTCCGGTCGGATTGCGTGGAGCAGTCTCAGCCCTTGAAGGAGCGCCTTGTACTCTGCTACATTATTGGAAGCTTTAAAATTGAGCTTTATTGCGTACCTTATTGTGATGCCCAGGGGGCCTTTTATTACTATGCCTACACCTCTTCGAGAGTCGTTTGCTATGCCGTCCACCGTCATTTCTCAATTTTGTAGCTTGGGCTGACTCTGTGGTTCCTCACCTGTAAATTCAGCGACAAAATCTGCCAAAGCCTGGGCCTTTATCGCCTTTCTGGGCTCGTATCTCACATCCCAGGACTGTAGCTTAATTGCCCATCCCACCATTTTGCCTTTTAGATCGGGCGTCTGGAGAATCTTTCTAAGTGGGTGACCCGATCGGACGACAATTGTGTGCGCCTCAAAGTATGGTCTCAGTTTCCTTGCACACATCATGAGGGCGATAATGAGCCGCTCAACCGGTCCCTTCCTTAGATCTGCACCTCTAAGTACTTCACTGACGTAGTACACAGGCAGCTGTTGAGTTCCTTCTTCTTGGACCAAGGCACCTGCAACAGCTTCCTTAGAGGTGGCTAAATAAAGGTATAGATTTTCACCTGGTATTGACCGGCTAAGCAGCTGTGGGTTGGTGAGGAACGCCTTCAGCTCTTCGAAGGCTTGCTGGCAGTTTTCCCCCCAGACGAAGGTTTCACTCTTCCTCAGCTTCTTAAAGAAGGGAGTACAGCGCTTGCCTGAGGAGGAGATGAATCGTCCTAAGGCTGTTATCCTTCCGTTCAGCTTCTGGACATCTTTTATGTTCTTGGGGGGTTGCATCTCGAGGATAGCCTTGATTTTTTCCGGATTAGCCTCAATCCCTCTCTGGGAGACTAGGAATCCTAAAATTTTCCATGATGGTACCCCAAAGACGCACTTCTCGGGATTGAGTTTCATCTGGAATTTATTCAAAGTGTCAAAAACTTTCGCCAGATCGGCGGGGTGTTGCTTGGGACTTCGACTTTTGACGATCATGTCATCTACGTAGACCTCGACATTCTGCCCGATCTGGTCTTTGAAGACCTTGTTCATTAGATGCTGATACATGGCCCCAGCATTCTTCAGGCCGAACGGCATCACCTTGTAGCAAAAGGTTCCGTCATCCGTAATAAAGCTGGTTTTCTCCTGATCTAGGAGCCACATTAGGATCTGGTGGTAGCCAGCGTATGCGTCGAGAAGAGAGTAGATGGCGTGGCCTGCGGTGGCATCCACCAACTGGTCTATGCTGGGCAGGGGATAGCTATCCTTAGGACATGCCTTATTAAGGTCAGTAAAATCTACGCACATCCGCAGCTTGCCTGACTTTTTCTTAACCAGAACCACGTTAGCCAGCCACTCGGGATAGTCTACCTCTCGGATCGTTCCGGTCTTAAGTAGTCTATCAACCTCTTCAAAAATAAACTTCCTCCGGTCTGGTGCATACCTCCTTAGCTTTTGTCGGACCGGAGGATGATTCGGGTCCACATTCAACTTGTGGGTGATTACTTTGGGGTCTATGCTACGGATGTCTTCTGGCTTCCAGGCGAAGGTCGCTTGATTTATCGTCAAGGCCTGTATAATGGCTTCTTCCATTTCTTTATCCATGCTGGTCCCGACTTGAACGTTTTTCCCCTTACTTAGCGCCCTTGTTTTTGTCTCCTCGACAGGGTCCATCCTCGACCTTTTCGCCTGCTCTGGCTGCTCAAGGCCGGGCTCTACGACCATTGCTTCCCGCTGTTGTTTTATCATGGTTATATAAGCCTCTCGGGATGCCTTCTGGTCGCCTCTCAAGATGGCGATGCCTCCCGTGGTCGGGATCTTCATCACCATGTAGCGGATGGAGGTAACGGCTCCGGTCTGGAAGAGCAAAGGCCTGCCAAAGATGGAATTATAGGCAAATGTCATATCGATAACCATGAAAGTTACCTTACATGCGTGAGCAATTGCCTCTTGGCCTAGCTCGACGAAGAGCTCTACCGATCCCGCTACTGGGATAGTGGCGTTGCCTAGCCCAATCAATGGCATGGCATTCGACTTTAGCTCCCCGATCGGGAGTCCCATCGCTCGGTAAGCCTGGAGAGTTAGGACATTAACAGCGCTGCCGTTGTCCACCAGAATTCTTTTGACATTGAAGTTGTTAATCCGAGCTCTTACAACGAGAGCATCCTCATGGGGAAACATGACGTCTCGAGCGTCTTCACTGGATATGGTGATTAAGGCAGGCTGCTCAGCCTGGTGGGAGAGGTAGACACCTTTCCCTTTCCTTTTTCGGGAGAGATCCTCTCCGTAAGATGACCCTCCGGTGATCACATTTATTACCCCGGCGTATGGCCTGCTCGGGTCGGCGTTTCTTGGGTTCCTGTGCTCATCGTCGCCCTAGTCAGGACCATCCCTTTAAGGTTTCGGCTGTCTACAGGGCTCATCCCCTCTGGCCGGGCCTATAAACTTCTTGAGGGCTCCGCGGCGTATCAACCTTTCAATCTCCTTTTTGAGCGAAGTGCACTCGTCGGTTAAATGACCGATGTCTCTGTGAAATTCGCAGTACTTATTTTGATCCCTCGTAACCCTGCTTCTTTCGGACAGGTCCCTGGGCCAGTTGATTTGGCGATGCTTCTCCTTTATCCGTATGAGCACCGCGGTCGGGGTAGCATTGAGGGTGGTATATGTTCTTTCGGGCCGATCGTTTGAGCGCATAGACCGGTCTCATCCCGACCCTTTCATCTGGCCCAAATTTTTGGAACTGGCAGCTTCATCTTGGCTTCTAGCTGTCCGATCGGGGGTGAAAGCCCTGTGTGAAGATCGACCGTCCGGGTATTGCAGCCGGTCCAATACGCTGGTCCTTCTTCCCCTGTTGGACCAGAGGGTGTCATCCGATTGGATGTGCTGCCTAGCCCTCTCCATGAGTTCAGCGAAGCTGGATGGGGGTCTTGTCGTAAGTGATTCGAACAGCGGTCGGTCAGTGATGCCCCCTGTTAAGGCGTTAGTCGCCATTTCCACACTGACGTTTCTCACCTCGGACATGGTAGCCTGAAACCTGTGTATGTAGTCTCGCAGACTTTCATCGGTTCTTTGGTAAAGGTTACACAAGTCATTCACTGTCTTAGGTGCACGTGTTTGCATGATAAATCTCGTGGTGAACAACTCCTTTAACTGTCTGAACGACGTAATGGATCCCAGAGGCAGCTCGTGGAACCACGTCAACGCATCTCCTCCCAGAGTGGTGGGGAAAACCCTGCAGGCTATCCTTTTATCGTAGGTGTAGACCTGGACCTTGGTCAAATACTCAGCCAAGTGGGTGGTAGGATTGGTCTTACCCGTGTACCTTTCCATGACCACATCTCTCCACCTGGGAGGGAGCTCAGCGTCAGTGATTTCTCTACAAAATGGGGAGGCAGTATTCCCACAAGTGTTCCCTTCGAAGGCACCTTTCTTAGCCGCAAGAAAGCCAAGCTGCTTGAGTTTCTGCTTGAGCCATTGATCCTCTTTGCTCAGGGTCGTAGCGGTGGACTCGTCTTTGTGCTTTCTCATGTGGCTGCGGCTTGAGGTGCACATATAAGACAAGTCGTCCCTTATGGAGGGAGTGGCGGATCTGCTGGTGTAAGGGGAACCCCTGTTCATGGACATCATCTGCTTCCCCTTGTCATACCTTCCCGGGGTTCTGACCGCGCCCCTTCGAGTTTCCTGAGCGCGAGGCTCATTAATGATGATTCCCTTATTTCTATTCCTTCTAAAGTCTTCGTCCGTGAGGTAATCCTCCTGGGCTCTTTCAGAAGTAGCTGGCATTTTACCTTTCTTGAGCATTTGGACGATGCTCTAGGTGAAATCGCTGAGGATAGCGTGCATGTCTCTCACAGTGACAGGGGTATCCTCAAGTTGCCTCATAGTGGTATTATTGAATTCGGGAAGGAGGTTGGTCCTCGTAGGGGACCTGGTGGGCCTTTCCCCCCTTTTCGAGGTGTCTGATCTGGCACGGACATTATTGTCATGATTAAGGTCCATGGGGGCCATGTTCTCGTTAGATCGTGAGTTCGCCATGCTCTCAACGAAAGCACCAAATGATAAAGCCTAGAAAATCTTTATCTGAAGAAGAGAAGGCGAGCCGATCGGATGAGAGAATCCTGCAGTAAGAGGTGCCCGGTCGGACCAGGCGTAAGCACTCCGAAACTTAAGTTAGTAGCTTAGAGAGAGAAAGTGCTTTTAGAGATAGAATGTTGGAGATTCAATACCTGGTGCCATCGTTGGCTAGGCTATTTATAGGAGATAATTGAGGGGCACTTGAGTGCCTGGAGAGTGATTACTGGCTGTCAGAGCAGGTATTCGGCGACATGAAAGGGAGTAGGTGGTAGGCATGGGTGCTGCCTTGTGTCAGGCGGCTGATGGGACTGGCGGTCACATCAGCCGATCGGGCGTGTGCGCTGCATAAGAGCTCGTGTCTGCTACTCTTGATTGTTAAGCCTTGGGCCTTGCCAATTGAGTGGACCGGCTGAATGAGTCTCAGGGCAAATGATATTTGCAGTATTATCACAAATTACTAAATTTTATAAATTTATTATAAATATAATTATTAATGGCGGTGCCTGTTAACTACACATATTAGCACGTGTCCTTATCATGTACAGCTGTTGTTGTTTATCACGTACAGCTGTTACTTTGTTACTCTGTTCTTAGTTTATTTGTTATTTTGGCTCATCTTTATCTATTTGTTATATTCTCAGTCTATCTTCTTGTAACAAACTACATGTATATATACTGATAGAATAAAACAAATTACATATGGGAAAAACCATTCTTAATTAAAATCATTTCATGGTATCAGAGCTTTATTTCTAAGATATATGGCAAATAAAATTGTTCATGTGTCCACCGCCTCATCCACACCTACTATTGCTCCTACTAGCACTTACAGTTTTGCTATTAAACTCAACCTACGAAATTATCTTGCATGGAAAACTCAGTTTTCTCCTCTCCTTAATTACCATAACATGAATAATTTAATTGATGGCTCACCTGCTCCATCTCCAACAATAACTTCAACCGAAAATCCAAATGAAACCTCTGTCAATCCAGATTATACACAATGGTTTCAAAGGGATCAGCTGTTGCTATCATGGATTTTGTCATCTCTATCTGAAGAGGTTTATTCCTACATTATTGGCTGCAATACATCCTTTGCTGCATGGAAAGCACTAGAAAGTGCCTTTGGTTCTGTATCTCAGAATCGTCAACTCCAACTTTATGTAGAACTTCAAGAGTTGAAAAAGAATGATCTCACTATATCTCAATATCTTCAAAAGGCAAAATCATTAGCTGATGAGTTAGCTGCTGTAGGAAGATCAATTGCACCTGCTGAATTTAATGCTATTATTTATCGTAATATTGGTATTGAATTTCATCCTATTGTTTCTGCTTTAAATTTACGTGCTGATCCAGTTTCTTTTACTGAGTTGTATAGCCAGCTTCTTTCCCATGAGATTTTATTAAATAGCTATCAAGCTCCTCCCATGGCAAATATTGCCATTCGGCCACCCTCACAACAATCACCAAGGTCGACTTCCATGCCAAATCAAGGACAAAACTCTCGGCGGCCAAACAATAAAAGAAAGTGCCAAATATGTGGTTATCATAACCACACTGCTGATGTATGTAGGAAGCGTTATGCTCCTAATCAGTCTACTCGCCCACAAGCAAACGTAGCATGGCAATCTACTTATCCTTCACACCCGCCTTTCTATCCACCTGCTTCACCAACTCAAAACATGAGCACACCCCCATATCAAGCATGGTTTCCTGATACAGGTGCAACACATCACATGACACCAAATCTTCATGCAATAGATGAACCACAGGCATACAAAGGAGTGGATCAAGTCACAATTGGTAATGGACAATCAATGAGCATATCTCATACTGGTATGGCTTTTTATCCTTCAATTAAAAATACTACCTTGATGCTTAAGGATGTCTTTCATGTTCCTTCTTTATCTAAACCATTGTTATCTGTTCAACAATTTGCCAAAGATAATAATTGTTATTTTGAATTTCATCCATCTTATTTTTTGGTTAAGGATCGACAGAACAAGGAAATCCTATTGCAAGGCAGGAGTAAGGCAGGCCTGTATGAACTTAATCCTACCAAGCCACAAGTTTTTTTGAATGAATATGCATCTTTCCAAATGTGGCATGCTAGGCTTGGTCATCCACGAGTGCAGATGGTTTCCAAAATAATTGCTGATAATAAATTACCTACTACTAGTCCTTTAGTTCGTTCTCTAGTCTGTTCTTCTTGTAAGTTAGGAAAAATGGCCAAGTTGCCTTTTGCATCTGTTGAACACACTAGTTGTAAACCTTTTGACATTATTCATTCAGATGTCTGGGGTCCAGCTCCTGTGCTTAGCAATTTAGCCTTTAAATATTTTATTTTATTTGTGGACGATTATTCTCGTTTTACTTGGATTTTTCCATTACAAAATAAAAGTGAAGTTTTTACTATTTTTAAAAATTTTGAGTCTTATGTCAAATTACAATTTAATTCAAACATCAAGGCTTTTCATTCAGATTGGGGAGGAGAATTTCAAAAATTAAATTCATATTTTAAGGAAAAAGGAATAATTCACCGAATTGCATGTCCTTATACGCATGAACAAAATGGGTTATCTGAGAGAAAAATTAGGCATATAGTTGACACAGGACTGACATTACTTGCTCATGCATCAATACCTTTAAAATACTGGTATTATGCTTTTATTACTGCAGTCAGTAATATTAATAATATGCCTAGTACGAGTCTAAATCAAAAGGTACCATATGAAGTTTTACACCACAAGAAACCGAATTACCTAGGGACCAAGATATTTGGTTGTGCAGCTTATCCTTACCTTAGGCCATATAACAAAAATAAATTTAATTTTAGAAGTAAGGAATGTGTGTTTTTGGGTCGGTCTCCAAATCATTGTGGTCACTTTTGTTTGGACATTGATCAAGATAGAGTTTATGTTGTTAGGCATGTTTTATTTAATGAAAATCTTTTTCCTTTTAAAATGCATCATATGGCACCTTCTCCTCCTCCTCAAGACACGGCTTCTCCTTGGTTAGTTATGCAGGTCCCGCCCACTTCCTCTTTGCAATCAGGTACGTCTCCTTCTCCTACTCTAACTTCTTTGTCTCAATCCTCAACCAATACAACAATTACACCCTTACCTCTCTCCCAGCAACCCATTCCTGCTTCACCCACTTCAACCGAATCCTCTCCTGGACTCAACCTTGTTGTCGATTTAACCAAATACTCCTCTCAGCCTGCACCCAATCCTCCTAATCCGCCTAGATCACATTCCATGAATTTAAGACCACATACCATGCGCAAACGAGAAGCACACCTCTCTTCCAAAAAGGGCCCAAAAATAAATTTTCTTCACACTGAACCACACACCTTTCATCAAGCTAGTAAATTTAATGAATGGCAAAAAGCTATGTCCGAAGAGATTAGTGCATTATTGTCTAATAACACTTGGGAATTGGTTCCCAAACCTTTGACTGCTAATGTGGTTACCAATAAGTGGGTGTACAGGATTAAAAGAAAGCAGGATGGTACCATTGATTGATATAAGGCAAGACTTGTGGCGAAGGGCTTTACACAACAGGAGGGGGTCGACTACAAGGAGACATTCAGTCCGGTAGTAAAGGCTACAACAATAAGGACAGTTCTTGCACTTGCCAATATGCATCGATGGTCAATCCAGCAACTTGATGTCTCCAATGCATTTCTCCATGGACATTTGAAAGAGACAATATATATGACTCAACCTACTGGGTTTGTAGATGAGCAAAGGCCTGATTTTGTGTGTAGATTGAACCGATCGCTCTATGGTTTAAAACAAGCTCCACGAGCTTGGTTCTCTAGGCTTCCAGATTTTCTTCATCATCAAGGATTTCTATCCTCAAAAGCCGATTCTTCCCTTTTTATCTATAATAAAAATAATAATATTATCTATATCTTGGTTTATGTAGATGATATTATTATAACTGGTTCATCCAAAGAATCAATTTTCAATGTGATTTCAGCTTTAAAATAGGAATTTCCAGTGAAGGATCTTGGGCCTTTACACTACTTCCTTGGCATAGAAGTACACCGGACTCCTCAAAGCCTTTGCCTATCTCAAGCTAAATATATTAAAGATGTCCTAGAAAGAGCTTGTATGCAAGATTCTAACATATGTCTCACACCAATGGCCACGTCTCCTATTTTATCCAAGCACGCAGGTACCAAGATTCTTGATGATATGGAGTACAGAAAATTGGTCGGAGCTTTGCAATATATCACAATCACTAGGCCGGATATAGCTTTCTCTGTCAATAAGTTGTGTCAATTCATGCATTCGCCTAGTGACTTGCATTGGAAGGCTTTAAAACGCCTCCTTCGATATCTTAAAGGTACATCTGACTTGGGCTTATCCTTTTCCTCTACTAATTCCCTTGATATCACATGCTATGCGGATAGTGATTGGGGAGGTGATCTGGATTAGGGATGCTCACGGGGCGGGGATTCCCTGTCCCCCGCGGGGACCCGACCCGAACGGGGCGGGGAATCCCCGAATTTTTCCCCCGCGGGGGCGGGGATGGGGGGGAAAAAATCCCCGCCCTTGAATTCGGGGCGGGGACGGGGAAAGGGGTCCCCGCCCCGAAAAAAAAAAAAAAAAATATATATATATATATATATATATATATATATATATATAATAATAATAATAATAATAATAATAATAATAATAATAATAATAATAATAATACATTAATAATATATATATATATATATATATATATATATATATATATATATATATATATATATATATATATATATATATATATATATATATATATATATATATATATATATATATATATATATATATATATATTTGTAATGTATAAATTGTATGGAATATTTATAAATATTTATATTTTAATTGTATAAAATATTTATATTTAAATTATATGAAATATTTTTAATTTTAAATTATTAAATTTTATAAAATATTTTTAATTTGGATCAAAAATGTCCATCAAATTAATTTTTTTTTTACGGGGACGGGGATCCCCGCGGGGAACGGGGATCCCCGCGGGGGCGGGGACGGGGGGGATTTTCCCCCCGCGTCCCCAGCGGGGGCGGGGACGGGGAATCCCCGCCCCTACGCGGGGCGGGGACGGGGGAGCCACTCCCCGCCCCCGCCCCACCCCGTGAGCATCCCTAATCCGGATGATAGAAGATCCACTAGTGGTTATGGTATTTTCTTGGGTTCTTGTTTGATATCATGGCTTGCCAAGAAACAACCAACTATTGCTCGATCATCAACCGAAAGTGAATATAAAGCCATAGCGAATGCAACTTCTGAATTTTTATGGATTCAGTCCCTGATGAAAGAACTTGGTTTTCCTATCTCTTCTAGTACCTTGTGGTGTGACAACATTGGTGCTATATATCTATCATCAAATCCAGTGTTTCATGCAAGAACAAAGCATATAGAATTAGATTATCACTTTGTGCGAGAGCAAGTTGCTAAAGGGAATTTGACAATCAAGTTTGTATCAACAGCTGACCAACTCGCCGATATATTCACCAAGCCCTTGTCGCGGTCCAGATTTCAGCTACTCTGCAGCAAACTGCCACTTTATCCGACTAAGGGCTTGCTGGGGGGTGTTAACTACACATATTAGCACGTGTCCTTATCATGTCAGCTGTTGTTGTTTATCATGTACAGCTGTTACTCTGTTACTCTGTTCTTAGTTTATTTGTTATTTTGGCTCATCTTTATCTATTTGTTATATTCAAAGTCTATCTTCTTGTAACAAACTACATGTATATATACTGATAGAATAAAACAAATTACATATGGGAAAAACCATTCTTAATTAAAATCATTTCAGTGCCAAGTGCCGGCTAATTGACTCATATAGCCTAGTAGAAGTAGAATGCTAAAAAATCACTTGAAAATAGTTTTTTCCGGATTTTAATTATTAAAAACGCAGGCCTTATTACTGATATCTCATTTTATTTAAATATAATCCAATTGGGACACCACTGGGAATAGCTTTTCATTGGTTCTGTCCCTATATTGAAAGAATCTTTTGCCTTCCTCCTCGTTTCGCACTGAAGTTATTTCATTCTTGTATGCATTTCAAGAATCTGCAGTCACTGGAAATATGTGGTGAGGATCGATCGACTGATGCCAGCGTTAGGAACTTTATCCTTAATTGCTTATCATCACATCTCCAACTTGATCACTAAACCAATGTTATTAAAACCATACCGAATTTTTTTGTGATTTTATATTATTTATGGAATGATTATAAGTACAAATTAATCTATTAATTTATGCATGAAGAGATGGAATACTTTGTTCATTTCTAAAGAAATTATGAGAATCAACTTTGCTTTTAACTTGGACCAACCTTTTAAAATTGCCCTTGAAATATTTGATACCCCAAGCACTTGCCTCTTGGTAGCTTGTGTTAAGATCCTTGTTTCTTCCCAAATCAAGATCCCTATAATTAAGATACGCAGCTCTTGGTGAATTTGAAACATATGGCTTCATATATCTATGCAAAGATCTAATCCAGTGAATGTGCTTGTTTGATTCCTTAACTCCATTTACTTCCCACTTCACTAAGTACTGTATGTTGTACAAATTACCTTTCCTATGAGGAAATGCAATTTCTGATTCTGATATCTTATTCATTATTCCACCATAAGGATCCATAATCACAAATGCTAGCTCTTCCTCCATCAATCTTTCCAGTATGGCTTGAATTCCAATTTCAGGTATTGGGTTTGTCACAAAATCAGACTTTGCCTTTAAACTTGCTTTGTAGAGTTGAGTCTTATCAAGTAAGACCTCCAATGGGCTTCCTTCAGGAAATCCAGCAAAAGTTACAGTAGATTCAATCCAACTCATTTCTTTACAATCTTCAGCTTTCAATCCCAATTCAGGGAAATATTGATTCAACAATCGGATTAGTCTCTCAATTCGTCCAAGAAACAAGGAATTGAAGAGTACTTGGACTCCATCTCTATCACCACCAATATGTTGAGTAATGACTCTGATAAAGAGATCTTCATCAAGTTTATCTGCAACATATTGCCACTTATTGATAAGTTTGGTAGCACCCAGTGGGATAGTTTTATTTACTGTAAAAACTGTAACTATAGGTGGAACCTGAACTAGCTTTATCTTCCAAGAAAGAATGACACCAAAACTTGCTCCACCACCTCCTCTAATAGCCCAAAATAAGTCTTCTCCCATCGCTGATCTATCAAGAATTTGGCCATTAACATCGACCAAGTAAGCATCAATTACATTATCAGCTGCCAGGCCGTATTTTCTCACCATAGCACCAAAGCCTCCTCCACTAAAATGGCCCCCAACTCCTACAGTAGGGCAGATCCCTGCAGGAAATCCATGGACACTACTTTTCGTGGCGATTGCATAGTAAAGCTCGCCCAGTGTTGCACCAGATTGAACCCAGGCTGTTTCATCTTCGATATCGATCTCTACCGCGCGGAGATTTACAAGATCAATTAAGATGAATGGGTGTTGTGATTTATAAGATAAGCCTTCATAATCATGCCCTCCGCTTCTAACCCTAACTTGTAAGCCAAGTTTGTTGCTGCAAAGAATGGTTGCTTGGATTTCTAACTCATGGAATGGTGTAATGATGAGAAGAGGATTTGAAGTTGTGGAGTTTACCCATCTGAGATTTTGTTGAGATGATATCAATTGGTTTGAATATAAAGGTGATTCAGGAGCGAAGATGATTTCAACTGATTTAGTGTAGCCACTGAATTGGGTTGAAATGCAGTTAACAAAATTTTCATAGATTGAACTGCCACTTGCACATGAAATTAAAAGCAAAACAACATATACTTTAAGGACGTGCTTCATTGCTGTTTTTCTGCGTGTGTTTTTAGAGTTAGCAATTGAGTTTGTTATATATTATTTTGTAGTTCTTAATTTGTTATTGAGAATGAAATTAACAACTACAGAGATATTTTAACTTTTTGAAGAAAACTACATAGATATTATGGTAAGAAAGAGTTTGGATGCAAACAAAACAAAGTCGATGGTTTCAATGTCTATCAATTCATATGATATTGTTGTTTTTCTTATTTCATTCGGCAATCAAAGCTAGGAAATTGCCATTTTTCTGATTTACAGTCTTAATGAATCATCATTGTAGATATTATTATTATTATTTTAAAAAATAGTCAAATTTGCCTTTTAAATATGTTTTGCGGCCAATTTGCTTAAGAAATATTGAAAATGATACATATTTGATCTTTAAATATATTTTTTGGCTAAAATTGCTCATGTTATTATTTATCTAACTCAAATTTGCCACTAAAAATAGCAGGTGTCTAAAAAAGTAAACAAGAAAATATATAGTAGGCTTATTGAAGTCACGTAAACTTAAAAAAATGTACCCTATAAATTGATATTCTTATTAACTCTTGAAAAAATAATTAAAATAATTTATGATGTTAAGTTTGTTAAAATAACCAGACTATAAGTGAGTAAACATAAACTATTTGATGGTAAAAAATTTTAAAATTTTTTTGGGTTAAAACATGATATTAATTACAGTGCGTATGTAACAAATTTAAGCCACTTCAGTCAGCCTAATATGCATATTTATATTTGCTTACCTATAGTTCAATTAGTTTCGATAGCAAATTTTAACTAATTATGTAATATCAAGGACATTTTTGGCTCAAAAACGTATATAAGGAGCATATATATACTATTTTCAATGTTTTAAATGCAAATTTGATCCAAAATATATTTTAAGAGTAAATATGCACCAATTTCAATATTTTAGGCACAAATTTAACTCTTATCCCTTTCTTTTTTTAAGAAAAAATCTCTTCTCTTTGAATTTTAATTTGGTGTGCATAGGACACAGCGCATCCATGCTCTCTTTTTCTTAATTTTACATATTTTTTTTAGATGAAAAGGACGAACAAAACAACAAAAAATAAAAAACTATATAGCAATAATCCGAGGGGATGTAGCATCAACTAAATCACCAATTAAATTACTTTTAAGAGGAGGAGCAGAAGAATCCCAAACGTAATTGTGGGATTGATTATAAATGCAATTTGCTAAGAAGTCAGCACTGAGTTCGCTTTGTAAGCGCTAAAGACACACAAGAGAGGGGGTGAATTGAATATCTCAAATTTTTCTGACTATTTTTCTAATTGAACAGAAATATATGGAAATACAGAATTCTGACTATAAACACAAAAATATAATGCAAATAATGTTCAGATTTTTACAAGTTCTTTTTCAATCAAAATCTCAAAAATAATTCTGAGAAGTGTGAGTGTAAAATTTGTTGTCTATATTTCAAGAATTGTTTTAAGGACAATTTTGAAAACCCAAAATTCCAGAATATCAGAACAGAGTAATGGAAATGCAGGGTTTTAGAAAAGGGAGCAGAAAAGTAAACGCAGAGAATTTATAGTAGTTCGGCTAACTTGCCTACATTCACTCCTCAAAATTCACTTTTTGAGTTTTTCTCTCCACTCTTAACTCTTTTAAAGATAAGAGTCAAAACCAATAAATAATCCTACATATGTACATCTACCCACAATCTTTTTCCAAAGTAAAAGATAAAAAATACTTACTATAATTTTTTTCTTAGATTTTAGCCAACCCAACTCATAATCTTTTACAAAATAAATTTCCTCACAAATAATTACAATAAAAGCTAATCAAATTGGAGAGAATATGTAAAGAATGAAGTGCAAAAGATGTGGAAAGTGAGATGAACAAATTTAAGTTTTTCTCTTAAGAGACGTAAATTATTTTCCAATTATTTTTTAACCTTCTAAAAGGTGAAATAACATGTATTTATATTTAAAAATTCTGTTCTAAGTGTTTGAAATATAAACTAGCTGTTTCTAGCCTTTGGAGGGAAAAACAAGGAAAACAGACTAAAACTAGCCGTTATTTTTGTCCTGTAGTGAAGTTAGATTTTTATCCAGAGTTCTAATACTGTTAGAAATAGGGGTGAGCAAAATTCGGGTAAAACCAAAAAATCGAACCAAACCGACAGATTTTTTTAATTCGGTTCGGTTTTGAAATTATATGTAAATCGGCTAATTCGGTTCGGTTCAATTTTGAAAAGCAAAAACCGAAAAAAAACCGAACCGACCGAAATTTTAATATTATATGTTATTTTATCTAATTTTTACATAAAAAAAATATTTTTGTATTTTTTATCAATCCAAGGGGCTTGAACTCAAATTATATATGTACATTTTTCAATTTGAATATTTTTGTTTTAGCTTTATGATTTGTAATTTTGTATAATTTTTTAGATAAATTTTTTAGTTATAATTTTCGATTTTTGATTTTTCGGTTAACCGAATCAAACCGATCGAAAATTTTGGTTCGGTTCTAGTTCGGTTTTCATATAATTTCGATTCGATTCGGTTTATGTAAACTAGCCGTTGGAGGGCAAAATAAGGAAAATAGACTAAAACTAGCCGTTATTTTTGTCCTGTAATGAAGTTAGATTTTTATCCAGAGTTCTAATACTTTTAGAAATAGGGGTGAGCAAAATTCGGGTAAAACCAAAAAACCGAACCAAACCGACCGATTTTTTTAATTCGATTCGGTTGTTCGGTTTTTCGGTTCGGTTTCGGTTTTGAAATTCTATGTAAATCGGTTAATTCAGTTCGGTTAGGTTTTGAAAGGCAAAAATCGAAGAAAAATCGAACCGACCGAAATTTTAATATTATATGTTATTTTATCTAATTTTTACATAAAAAAATATTTTTGTATTTTTTATCAATCTAAGGGGCTTGAACTCAAATTATATATGTACATTTTTCAATTTGAATGTTTTTTATTTTAGTTTTATGATTTGTAATTTAGTATAATTTTTTAGATAATTTTTTTAATTATAATTTTTTATTTTCGGTTTTTCGGTTAACCGAACCAAACCGACCGAAAATTTCAGTTCGGTTTTCATATAATTTCGGTTCGATTCGATTGATATAAATTTTAATATTTCGATTTTCGGTTTTTTCTGTTCGGTTCGGTTCAATAACCGAACCGACTCACCCCTAGTTAGAAATTCATTTAGAAAATTGATGCAGACATAAATTTATTGACAGAAATTCATTTTCTAAAGAATCATTTTTCTGACGAAAATGAATTTAGCTCAAAACTCATTTTTTGACTTAAAAATATTTTTATGCAACTTTCAATCTATAAAATACATGTATTGTAACACTCTTAACGCTTTATATTATACGTACAGTAAATAGGTTCCACAGTAACATCAACAGTACTGACAATGCAAGACCATGCTATAATCAACAGTTCAGTAAAATTTTTTCGCATTCAGATATCAATAATATTCATAAGTAATCAACAATAATATAATAGTTCATACATAGCACTATCTGAAAAATTCATACATAACATATGCATAAATCATAAACCGTACAGTCCACCTCAATCGTATACATGCCATGCCTATCCTTTCATCTCTGCATTCGCTCCTCTGCTCAACCGTCGACAAACCTCGGCCACCTTAAAACATCCTATATTCGCAACCTGCGCGCAGTAACAATACTACGCGCTAAGCATTAAAAATGTCCAGTAGTGGATACATATCCTAAATTTTCCATAACTAATACGATATGCATGTACAGACAAGCTTATTTCCGTAATCACATCTTTTGAACATTAATTATTTACTTTGGTCAATTATTACTCTTATATCCTTTGTTGTCTTTTCTGTCACTACGCCTTAACATTTTCAATTTTATTATTAGCGTCACTATCAATTATACTAATACTCTTCACATTTATAAAGATACTATCGGGCTGTCAATTAACAATCAATTACATTAATAAATCTTGATATTACTTTTACATTTATTGTTTTCCACTAAACCAAATTAAACATTTTTAACATTCTAATTCTACAAGTTACACAATTAATTTCTTTAGTCCTTTTTAAATTCTCATTCAATAATCCATTTCCTTATCAATTTATATTCAGGTCTTAACATTAGTCTTATTATGGGCAATTACATTTAAGTCCCTCATTTCTCACTTATTTACAGTAATGCCACTAATTTACCTTTTCGCTCTTCATTGCCACTTATTTACAATTACATCATTATCTAAAACTTAATTAAATTACATACACATCCACAATCATCATATATATAATTCAATTAAATCCATTATACATCTAATAACTATTTATCCAACAATATTCTATAATCCATGATTATTTATTTACTAATTATCAATTATGCATTTAATACCCATATCATTGATTAATTACACTTTAAATCCCTTCATTAACCTCACTATTATAATTTTACAATTAGGTCCCTAAACTTCTATCAATTTACGATTTTACCCTTAACTATCTCATAATTACAATTATACCATTATCCACCTTTATTCTCCCATCTAATTCATTTTTCACATACTTTACATTTACACTTATTCAATAATTATAATTAAACACTAAATTCATCATAAAAATCACTTATTCATTCATATAGTCAAATTACTAACTATTTACACTTTAGTTCTTCAATTAACTTTATAATTTCAAAATTTACATTTAAGTCCTTATCTTTTTTAATAATTACGATTATGTCCCTTATTTTCTCTTAATTACCCAAAATGCCCTTATTTACACTTATTTTCCATCTTAATCATTACATAACCTACCAAATTACATTTTAGTCCCTAATTTACCATTTTCATGTTAAATTACCTTTTAGTCCCTATATTTTTATTTCTTTGCACAATTATTATTTTAATTACTCTTTTTACGCAATTTACTCCATTTTTAACTACTAAGTGTAAAATAACCGTTTTACCCCTAAACTTTCTATTTCTTTCAATTTAGTCTCATTTTCACCTATTTTCTTATTTATCACTATTTTATTTGCATAATTTCCATCATGCCCTTAAACTTTTAATCAAATTACATTATTGCCATTCTTTTTACTTTTATTTATAATTACGCCATTAATTAACTAAATTTTCACATCTAATCACTTTTTATTTATAATTTATCAATTAATTCACTGACCAATCATTTTCACTGTAATTTATGTTTTAGTCATTAAACTTATTATCTTCTTTCAATTTAATCATTTCTTACACTTTTTCACTATATATTACAATAAATATCTTTTTAATCAATTTCCTTTAAATTTGCCCTTAGTAACACCCAGTAGTTATCACTAGACTGGATATGCGGGACTGGAATTTATAGACCTAACCTACCGAAGTGGCCACTAGGGGGCCAAATTACACTACAGTAGTGTCAGAGTGACCACTAAGGGGCCAAACTACACTCTGACGACACTATACTTACACTTTACACTATACTTACACTTATAAATAGACGTCAATGGTCTACAATTGCAAGTCGCCATGACTTGCTACCACGGCATACATTGACGTCCCTATGACTAGCCATTTATATCCCGAACTAGATTTACTACTAGATCACTAAGGGCATTTCATAATTATTATTCAATACACTTTTCACTTATGATACCACATGGAACAAATCCACAATATCAAGCAGTACAATACAGTTTCACTTCCTTTTCATTCTTTTTCCATCAATTCCATTCCAATTCACTTAATATTCAATATAAACTTCATTCATACCATAAGTCCACTTAGATGTGCATATTTTCTATCATTTTTATGGCAAACATAATACAATATCACACTTTAATATATACAATTACGCTCCATTAATTTAAAAAAAAAACTCACGTACACTTATTTTTCATTATTTATTCATTTTATGCCATTATTCTTAATAAATAATCAAATTACACATCACTTCAACTATGATCAACATTCGGCCACCCTACTATTTTCATCTCAAAATTTATTTTTTCTCTCATTTATCATTTATTTAGCTAGATTACATATTAATTTACTTAGATATACCATTAAATCACATCAAAATCTCATTTTTACATATATATACCATTCGGTCTACGTGTTCAACATCCATAGTTTTTATTTTTCTTTCTCTTATCCATTCTATTAACTAGATCTCATGTCATACATTACAAATATACCATTTTTATTAATTAAACATCAAAGTATACCTATGTAAATCTAGACATACCATTCGGCCTATATGTTGTCCATGGTATATAGTTTATTTCTTTTCATTTTTTTTTGAAGAAATATTTCTTTTCATTTTAATCATTCAAAATCTCATTTTTAACCTTCCTAAATGTGACTATAAGGTTAGATTCAATTAAACATACATATTTCTCATACTTTATGTTTAAACATAACTAAAAATCATACTTTTAACATGGAAAAGGAGGATATTGTATCCACTAACCTTATTTTCTTGTTCTTCACATCTTAAGCATGATTTCCATGCCTTTGCTCCTTGGAAAACCACCACCTTCATTGATTTCCTCAAGTGGTTGAAAATACAATCCAAATAAATCATTATAAATTTTCTTCGTTTATGCAATATATTTACATAAACATCATCTACATATCCTAAAATACCTATTGGAACCTTTAAACCAATTTAAAAATATCAACTTTACATACCTCAATTTGATACATAAACTCTTCCACTTATTCTCTCCCATTTCTTCCACTTTAAATGAACTATAATCACCACTATCACATTCTAGAGAGGCTAAAATTTGCTTCGGAGGCTTGAATTTTGGGAGAGATTAAGAGAGCATTGAAGAAAATGGAGGAAGAATCAAGATGAATAATTATGCCTTAAGGAGGAGGAGGAGAGCTGCTGGAATTCTAGGGATTTCTATAGAGAAATCTGATATTCAAGCCTTTATATGGCCTCTCCTAATGGGCCAAATCATGGGCCAATCAATTGGGCCAAACCTAAAGCCCATTTACGTAATTTAAGCCCATTTTCCAACCAAAAATAATTTTCCTCACTTTTCAAATTCAATTTCACTAAAAATCAATTCCATAATTCTTAGAATATATAATTTAGCTCCACATAAAATTTTATCTCAATTTGAAATCGTTTTTCGGTCCGATAATTTCTTACTAGTTTGATAACTCAATTTTCTGTCTCAGCATAAAATTTATTTTTCATTACCATTTTATTCTGCATAATATTTCAAGTCAATCAATGCTTTTAGATAATTTTTCTGAGATCCATAACATAATTTAGAGTCCGATTGAACTTTGGTCAAACTAGTCCAACGAAAGTCAACTAGTCCGACAGGTCCGGTTCACTGGTTGAACCGATTCGGTTCACTTTTCATCATTGATCTTTATTTTACTCTTAATAACTCATTTAACCTTCGTTCCATCTCATTCAGGGTCCTTATCTGGTCTGGTTCAATTGAACAGGTCCAATTTATACATTTTTCAATGTCATCATAAAATTATTTTTTCACTACCAAACTATTTTAAACACTATTCTGAGTCTAACTATGCATTCAGATAACTTTTCAGAGGTCATTTATTATTTTTATAGTCTCGGTCAAACTTTTGTCAAATCTAGTTACAATTTGAATCGAACCAGAAGCTTTTCTTCAGTTTGACTTTCGGGAACCTATTTGAACTCATTTTTACTCCAAATTATACCATTAGACTCCTTATAACTTGTACTTTTTAATAGTCTAAAAAAATAATTTTTACTACTGGCTTCCCGATAGCTCACCCATCAGGGGCTTCCCTGGCCTGAGCACGTTTAATTTTTATCCTCTACTGTCTTTTAAGGCACAATCACTGATATTTTCACATGAAATTCACACTACCTCCTCTAAAGATTGTATTCATTACTACTGACCCGGTATTCGGGCCATTACATATATGAATGGAAATGATTTGCCTCAATTTGATTTTACAATTTAGTAACCTAATTCCTAACAAATTAAACAAATCACCAATTTGTCTTCTTACACTACAAAAAAAAGCACAAATTAGCGGCTATTTTGAGAATTAGTCGCAATTTTTTTTCCAATTTTAGCGATGGAATAACGACAGAAATAAATAAACAGTCGCTATTTTTTGGCGGCAATAAGTGGCGCCTTTTTTTTGCGACTGAATTTAGCGATGAAATTTTTTAGTCAATAATTAGCGGCGAATTAACAACGGTCACGAACATGGAAATTTTTATCAATTTTACCAACTAAATAGCAATGGATTATTCCGTCGCTAAAAAGTTTTCAAATTTTTTAATTGTCAAAGAAATTAGTGATAATTTAGCAACGGAATAGCGACAAATTATCTGTCGCTATTTTAAATTAAATTTTTTAAAAATTTAAAATTTTGATTATTGATTTTAATAAGCATTATAATAATAAAAATATGCACACATGCTTATAGTTATTAATTATTTTTAATATTTTTGCTTTAGAAATTAAATTATATTAGAATCTAGTCATTTTGTTAATCTCCATAAAATTAACATTTAATCTTGAAATTATATAATTAAAACAATTGTAAACAAAATTTAATATTTTTTTAGTACTTTCATTAATTAAAATAAATTTTTTAATTGTATTTTTTTAGCTTGTAATCATTTTATATTATGGATTTTATTTTTAATTTGTCTAAAATAAATTTTTTATTAATAAGTTATTTAAAAATTTAGTGAAAATATTAATTAAATGGATAAAATTAAATTAATATTAATAAAAAAATTTATTAAGTAATATGTGTTGATATTATTTTCGGTTTTTGAATTAATAACTTCGACTAAATTAATATATGTATGTATATATATAGATAAAAAATAAATAATAGTAGAAAAAAAATTATTGAATGTTAAATTTGGACCAAGTCGACTTTGATTAAATAATTAAAACATAAATAAAATAAATAAATAAATACTTAAAAAAAATGAAGATCATAGAATTAAAATCAAAGAAAGGAAAAACGCAGGAAAGAGTGAAGATAGAAAATGACCGTGCACGGAGAGGAAGGGGCGACCCTCCCCAGCGTCGGTGGCCCATCACTGGGGAAGCCGAGACAGTCTGCCACCACCGGCGACAGACAGGGCCGAGCTAGCGCTGCCCTCTTCCCCGCCAAGCTTGTCGTCTGCTCCTGCTTCGCGAGAGGGAAACCGAAGCTTCTCTCCCCTTTTCTGGTCAGATCCGGCTTCAGATGGCGACATGAGCCACATCATCGGGCTTCTGAAGACAAGATGTTCATCCTATACCCACCAATCATCCCCACCCTTCATCGACAATGAGATCGAAGTTGTGGAACCGTGGCTTTTCGGCGTAGATCCCGATCAAACGGTGTGGCTTTTGGGCGCGTGATGTTCGGCGGGAGGTCCCTGATGTCTTGGGCTTCGAGTCGGCAGTGGCGGTGTCTCTCCTGCCATTCTCCGATGATCGTTGACCAGCACACAGATTTGACTGTCATTGAAAATGGTATGTGCACTTCAATTTCTGCTCTTTAAATTGTTCTATTTTATTGGATTTACCAATTTCTTTTTTTGATTTGTTCATTTAGTGTTAAACAAATGAATCCCTTGTATTGTTACTTAGAAATATGGACTTTTTATTTGTTTTATTATTGTTATAATTTTAGATATGATGGATAGGAAAGCATATAGATATAAAGACTGGTCTTTTAGATATCTATGTTGTTTTTGAGTTGATGGAATATGATCTTCATCAAGTAATTAAGGCAAATGATGATCTTACTCCTTACCATTATCAATTTTTCCTGTATCAGCTTCTTCGTGTTCTGAAAAATATACACACAGCTTCTTCGTGGTCTGAAAAATATACACACAGCTTCTTCATGGTCTGAAATATTAAGCCAAATATATACACACAGGTTGGTGCTTTTTAGTGCTTCTTGCCAATGCTGATTGCAAATTGAAGATATGTGATTTTGGTCTTGCTCGAGTATCTTTTAATGATGCTCTTTTTTCTCCAAAGTAAGCTACTTCTTATATTTGATATGAATTCCTTTCTATTTAATCTTTTAGTGCTTAAGTTTTATAAATATATTAGTGCATTTCTTCTGATGACTGGATGATAAAATTTGGATATCACTGCCTTAGGTTACTTAAGAATGTTTCTCTTCTGAATGTTAAATGATGAAATTTGGACAACCTTTGGTTTAAATTGGTATATCTTATTGTTTTGGTTGGTTCTGATCAGGTTAGTTGTGCTTTTAGTACTTATCTCTTGTAACCTCTGATCAAATGTTTTCAAGTTTGGAGGAAAGCTTTTAGATTTATTCAATTTGCACAATGATAAAATGATTCAAAAGACATATTTGGTTGGATATTGTTCAAGACATTGCTAGCAAAACTTGAACAATAAAATTACACATGCCTTGCTTGATTAAAATTTTAAACTTAATTTAAAAAATAATAAATTAAAAGTTAAAAATATATAATAAAATAACCAACTTTATATATAGGTTGCAGCCTTGGTTCTCAATTGAGTTGTAACCATAACTATATATGAGCAACCATCTTTCTTTTTATTGTTATTATAATCATTAAATATGAGTTTGTGTTGCTATTAATTCGCTAATTATTTTTGTACTATTGCTAAGCTATTGCTCTTTTATTTAATCTATGATTATGATGACTATATGTGGCATGTGTTATTTATCACAGTTAAATTAAAACCTCTGCTTTTCCATGAGTAGTGAACCTAAACTAGCTCCACATCACCTCTTTCTGAGCTTATTAGTTGGTAAAATTGATTACAATGTTTTAATTACTCTATATCAGAATGTTGGACCAACTCATTAACCTAAATCCAATAATAATATCATAATTAGGTTACAGTTATACTTTCACTTTATGTTGAAAAAAAAAGGATTGATGTGGAACGTCACTCTTTCTGAGTTGATTGTTAGTTGATATGAGTTTTTGATTGGAGTATGGTGATTGAATGTGTGATATTTAGAAGTGTTAAAAGATTTTTCTTTACAGGAGGTTAGGCAATATTATAGAGGAAGAAATTGATAGTACGTTTGGAGTAACTTATAATTTTAAGTAGGAAATTTTAATATTCTAATGTTACGGTTCTTAAAATAGATGGTAAGATTCTTATCCGGCTTATACATTAAACTAGCTTATTATTATTGTATTATTTTTATTATTGAAAAGAGTATCTTGCATTTGATGAATTGGTATTGGAATTGCTTATTTTTATTTTTTTTTATTTTAGGCCTCTATTCAAGATGAGACTCAAACTCTCAGTCCGAGACCAATTAAATTACGAAATCAGAATGTATTATTAATCAAATTTTATATTGTATTTATTTTTAATATATGTTTTTTTAGCATAATTTTGCTTAGTATTTATTAGGAATATAATATGAAAAATTTATGTAATTTTTCTTTTAGTTATTTTAAATGGTTTTATTTTGTTGAATATAAGTTCGATTTTCGGTCTATTTGGTTCAGTCCAAAACCGAACCAATCATTTGCACTCCTAATTGTATAATTTAATATACTTCTATAATATTGTATTTTTTAAATTAATAGTATTGTTAATAATATTGTATAATTATTATTTATATAAATTAAATTTTGGATGTGATAATAATAATAAATTAAATTAAAAAAATAAAAAAATTTAATATTAAAAAAAAATAAAAATTTTAATATTTTTACTGACGGAATAGTGACTGAATTTTTTGTCGCTAATAAATTTTTAACATTTTCGACTATCCGTCTTAGGGTTATTTAGCGATGAAATTTTTTATATTTAGCGACGATTTTTTTCATCGCTATTTTTAGAGGCTATTTTATATTTTAGTCGCAAAATTTCGTGCGATGGAGCTATTTGTGACAGTTAATCGTTTTGTTGCTAAAATCAATTAGCGACGGAATTTTTCAAACCATGACCGTCGCTAATTTCCTATTTTTTTTGTAGTGTTAAGTCCATGCTTGATATATCTTTATCTTCAGAATATTGAAATTTTGTATCAAAAAATATGTAGAAAAGTTCCTACAAAAATTACTTAGAAAAAAATTCACAATAGAGTTTATTTAAGATTTGATTATGATCCAAATTAGAATATGGCATTGAGCCAACAATCTCTTCCTTTTTAATGAAGACAAAACCTTAATAAACTCCACTTAGAAGTCTATCTAGGTTAGTTTAAAAAGCTCTCCCTAAATATATGCATGGGGGTACATATAGAGAGATAAAACTTTATATATAAATGAATTTCCTGTATTCATGCTATAACTATAATCACAACTAAGTATTAGTTATGCATCATCAATTAACGCACATGCATTAAACATATCCAAACATTCAACACATCTTGTTCTCCCCCTTTTTGTCATCAAGCAAAAAGGAAGAAGCAAGCAAAGAAAATATCAAAGAGTGTATCAGAAAACATCCAACAGAAAACATCCCAACAAAATGTCTAATAGAAAACCAAATATTCATCAGGTAAAAAGAAGCAAATATATTAAGGACCAACATCCATAGGACAGGCACTGCTACCGGGTTGGCCGGGTTTGGGTGGATTCTTTATCTGCAAGATAGCATTCTTGGCGAATTTTCGACGAGCATGAGTAGGAGGAGAGTCATGGGTGGTAATAATAGGTGCAATAGGAGCCACAGCAAAGAATAGAGATATAGTAGGAGCTACATCAGTTTTAGCAGGAGGAGAAAAAATTAGAAGTGGGATAATATCAACCAACTTACCAAACACTTCGCTCAATTGGTGAAATAGCCCATATGCTGAGCGTACTTGAGATTCAAATTCCTTTAATTGAGCATGATTGAAATAGGTGAAAGATGATGCTTCAGCTTGAGGAAGATCAGATGCAACTGGTGTTTGGGTACTAGAGGATTTCTCAACTGCAACAGCAGGAGGACTTGAATGAGCAATCTCACCAGAAGGAGTCCCAGATCGTGAGCAGTTGGAGTATTTTCTGAGCTTTCAACTGCAGGACTATGAGCAGATTTTTCATTAGACTTTTTTGTAGACTTAGGATCAGATTCAGTATCAGAATGAGCAGATGATTCAGAATTCTTACTAGATTGTGCTTTGCTGGATGATGAACCAGAATGACTGGTTACAGATTTATGCAGTTCAACTTCAGTCTTTGGTTCCTTAATAGCAATTCCAATACAGGATTTCATAGAGGAGATAAATTCTAGATATCTGGCTTTCAGAGCATCATCCATTTTCACAAATTCTACTATCTCTTTTCCTTTTTAGAATCAGAAGCAATCTTTTCATCAAATTTTTGTTTACCAATTTTAGGTTTCTTCCCAGTATCTTTGTAAAACACAAAAATGACTTTTTTAATTTTAAGATGGTCACCCACCATATTATCATTTATCAATTTCCAGAGCTCAAACAACCTAGTCAGAACTAACCCATAAGGTTTCTTTTCACCCACAGACCGAGTTGCCATATAATTAAAAATCAAATATGGCAGATTAAAAGGTTTACCAGTGTGATAGTGCCACGAAAATACAATTTCAAAATCCGACAAGTAAGACATGCTACCAACCCGAGGAGTAATATAGTGACTGGTGTACTTGTACAGAATCCTAAATTGGGGCAACATGTTAGAGGCCAAGGGATTTTTAGAAGCACCGCTACCATTACTAGAAATTCTAGTCAAAAAATTATCTTTGTCAATACCAGTAAACTCAAGCAACTTATTGTCATTTCTAGTGCAAACAGAACCTTCAAGATTCATAGAAAATACCTTTGCGATAAGAGTCAGAGTCACAATATAAATGGATCCATTCAATATTACCTTAAGCTGTCAGCAGAAACGTCAAATCTTGAAAAATAGAATTATTTCACCAAATCAGGAAAGAATGAACTCCTCCAAAGAGAGAGAAATCTTTTCCATCTTTATTTTTCAGCATATCGAGCGACATATGGAGCAGCTTTTAGAAGATCATCCCAAACAATTATCTTTGACGGCAGCAAGACAAGAGTTTTCAATGCCGATGTGGTAGATTTCTTCAGTTGGGTCTCAGTGATGGCGAATTTGGCTAAAGTTAAGTTAGGGTTTGGGTTACCAGTTGATTTACCAGACTAAGGAGAGGTGGACAGGGATGGACATCGCTGGGATTTTTCTTTGCCATGATTTTCGATCTACCTATTTTGCTAGCGCTACGGTTCGTGTTTGAAGGGATAATGGAGATAACTAAAAGCAAAAGAGGAATAACAGAGTATATAAAATGAGTAAAGCACTTAAGGAAAATTTAAAGGGAGACTTACAATATAAGGAAGTTGAAAGGACATGATAAACATCAAATGCAGAGAGATAACTTCCATAGGGAAACTGCACTTTTGCAGTTATCGAGAGGCGGGAAAAAAAATCAATCGAATAGACTAAATTGCCCATTGAAATTTTAAATCAACACAAAAAGATAGTAGGAGCAAATAGGGCAATTCATATATTTTGTTAACTGCAACACTCAATCCATCAAATCACGTTCATTATATATCAGAGAAAAAAAATTATAAACACCCATATTAATAAATGATAAATCACATATATTTTTTAGCTGATCCACTTAATTATCACGTCAATTTAATTGCATAAAAATGAATCACAAATTTTCTCATAGATTTCAAAATTGACCAGCAGATTTTCTTATCAGAATTTAGTTAGAAAACGTACCTTGATAGAAAATCAATTTTCTGATATACCCATTCCTAATTTTCTTCTTAGATGACTAAATCTATCCTCTTTGAGAGGTTTGATAAAGATATCTGCTATCTGATTTTCAGTAGGAACGAACTCCAGCAAAATATCTCCTCTTTGCATGTGATCTCGAATAAAGTGATGCCTAATTTCAATGTGCTTTGTTCTTGAATGCAAAATAGGATTCTTGGTCAGATTTATAGCGCTTGTATTATCACAGAATATTGGAATATTATCAAATTCTATTCCGTAATCCTTCAATTATTGTCTGATCCATAGAATTTGAGCTACACATCCACTAGTTTCTATATCTTCTGCCTCTGCTATAGATAATGCCACAAAATTTTGTTTTCTGCTTCACCATGTGATAAGTGGATTTCCCAGAAAATGACAAGCACCTGAAGTACTTTTTCTGTCAATTCTACAGCCAGCATAATCAGCATCTGACTATCCATTAAGATCAAATGATGTGTTCTTTTGATACCAAAGTCCCAATTCTTGAGTTCCATGAAGATATCTCAGAATTCTTTTAACTGCAAGTGTGATTCCTTTGGAGCTGATTGAAAATGCCCACATAGATATACACTGAAATGAATATTGGTCTACTTGATGTCAATTATAGTAGTGACCCTATCATCCCTCTATATAACTTTTCTTCAACATTTCTGCCCTTTTCATATTTGTCAATCTTTATAGTTGAGCTCATAGGCATGCTAGCAGATTTTGCATCATACATCTTAAATTTCTTCAGCAATTCCTTTGTGTATTTTGCTTGATTTATGAAAATACCATATACACATTACTTAATTTGGAGTCCCAAAAAGAACGTTAACTCACCCATCATGCTCATTTCGAATTCCTTTTTCATAATAGCTTCAAATTCTTTACACAGGGAAATGTTAGTAGATCCAAAAAGAATTTCATCAATATAAATTTGAACAATCAGAATATGAGATGATTTATGCTTTATGAAAAGAGTAGTGTCTACTTTTTTCTGTTAAAACCATAAGCAAGCAAAAAATAACTTAATCTTTCATACCAAGCTCTAGGATCTTGTTTCAAACCATATAAAACCTTTTTAAGTTTATAAACAAAATCTGGATGTTCAAAATTTTCAAAACCTGGAGGTTGCTCAACATAAACTTCCTCATTTAATAAATCATTTAGGAAAGCACTTTTAACATCCATTTGATATAATCTAAAATTTTTGAAACATGCAAATGCACACAAAATTCTAATAGCTTCTAATCTAGCAACAGGTGCAAAAGTTTCATCGAAATCTATACCTTCCTCCTGATTGTAGCCTTGAACCACTAATCTGGCCTTATTTTTGACAACATTACCTTGCTCCTCCAACTTATTTTTAAACACCCATTTTGTTCCAATAATAGAACAGTTTAAGGGTCTAGGAACCAAATTTCACACTTTGTTTCTTTCAAAATGACTCAACTCTTCTTGCATATCAATAATCTAATTTTCATCATTTTGAGCATCAGTATAATTTTTAGGTTCAAATTGAGAGACAAAGGCAACATTAACACAATATTCACACATGGCTCTCCTTATCATCATTTTTTGAGAGGGATCAGCTAATAAATTATCTTTTGGGTGGTACTTGTGAAATCTCCAATATTTAGGCAATTTTGTTGGTTGCTTAGATTGTTGTTCTGTCTGATTTTCTGGTACATTATTTATCTGAACATCTGATTCATTTTTTGTGTCATGAGCTTGTTCTAGAATTCTGTCATTCGGATTTGGCTACTGGTCTGGTGACTTCTCTGTTTCAGCATTCTGTTGATCTTTATGTTTATCTTTCTCAAAACCTATTTCATCATCAGAAAAACTCATTTCTGTAGAATTTACGTTGGTAAAATGAAATTTAACATTTGTTGACTCCTCTACTTTAAGTGTTCTTCTATTAAAAACTCTATATGCTTTAGAATTTAATGAATATCCTAAGAATGTACCTTCATCAGATTTTGCATCAAATTTAACTAAGTTATTCTTATCATTAAAAATGAAACACTTACAGCTAAAAGGTTAAAAGTAGCTAATGTTCGATTTTTTGCCCTTCCACAGCTCATATGGAGTCTTTTATAACATTGATCTGATCAGAATTCTGTTCAGAATATAGCATGCAGTGTTGATCGCCTCAGCCCAAAAATACTTAGGTAGATTATTTTCGTTCAGCATAGTTCTAGCAATTTCTTGAAGAGTTCTATTCTTCCTTTCTACTATGCCATTCTGTTGAGGTGTCCTTGGAGAAGAGAAGGTGTGATTGATTCTAGAATTATTATAGAATTCTTCAAATTTCTTATTCTCAAACTCTCTACCAAGATTACTTCTTATTTTGTTGATCTTGTATCCCTTTTCATTTTGAACCTTCTTACTCAATTTCTTAAATGCATCAAACACATCATCCTTATGAGAAAGAAATAATACCCAAGTGTATCTAGTATAGTCATCCACCACATTTAACACATAAGATTTTTCTCCAATATTTGAAGAATTTATTGGACCAAACAAATCCATATGAAGAAGCTTTAAAGCCTTTTTGATTAATTATAATGTGTGATGTTTCCAATTTTTTACCTTGTGTATTTTCATGTTTGTAACCTTTAATTTCAAATATATGTCAATGTAATGTTTCATGGCATTACATTTTAATTACTATGGTGGCAATGCTCTTTTTTTTTTTATTAATGTATGAATTTTAATATGTTGTTTGTTGTTTTCTTCTTTTTCTCTAAAAGGATGGCTCCAAAAGAAAGAATGTGGACCATGAAAATCTAAAAGAAAGTAAGGGCAGCAATATATTGATTTGGACCAAAGCTATGGGTGATGCTCTTGTAGATGCATACTTGCATCAACATAATTTAGGTAATAGAGTTAGTGGAACCTTTACTTCACATGCATATGAAAACATGCTAAAGGAATTGAAGGAAAAATTTCCTAAAAAGTCAATTGATAAGGATAAAATTCAAAATCACCTGAAATAAGTTAAAAAGAGTTGGACTTCATGTTATGACTTATTCAAAAATGGATTGAGTGGTTTTGGTTGGGATCTTATTAGTGAAATGTTCAAGGTTGAACCTAAGGTTTGGCAGCAATTAATTGAGGTACATTTTTATTATAAATTTTTTTGTTCTTATTTTTGTTAAAGAATATGCTTACTTATATATTTAACTATTTTATGTCTCTTAATAATTCACAAAATAAGCCCGAAGCTACTGAATGGTAGAATAAACAAATACGAAATTTTGACAAGTTAAGTCAGCTTTATGCAAAAGACAGAGCTACTGGGCAACATGTTGAAACTGCAGTAGAAATGAGGAGGCGGAGGGCTATTGTTGGTGAAGAGAACCATGTTCATGATGTAACCGATAGCGTTGAAGGTATTGATTTAGGTATTGATTTTATGGTATCTCAGCAAAATATCAATTTGGAAAGTTTTGATGCAGTTGATGATAATACTCAAGACCTTCCAAATACTGATCATGAGCAAAGTGTAAGATCTTAAGCTAACTCTCGTGCTGAAGCTTCTTTAAAACCCAAGAATACAAAGAAAGCTAAAATTGATGATGAAGTTGCACTTTTGAAAGAGAGACTTGATAATGTTGCCCAAGCTATTGCAAGTTCAACAATTGAATTAGTCAAAACTGCAACACTTTCAATTCCAGAGAATCAAGTGTGGAATTTGCTGGTTGAGTTAAATGTTGATGAAAAAAATCGATATGCATGTTATCTGTATCTTGTTCAAAAGCCTGATATGTTGAGGGCTCTTCTTGGATGTCTAATGGCACACTGCAGGAACTTGTTATTTCAAATGATGGGAGGAGCTAATGCACCAAGTATCTAATTTAGTATCATGAATTAGAGCCTGATTTATGTAGTTATTTATTAACATTTGATGAAGTTTGAACTAATATATTTATTTTGTATGGCAGTGTCTGCCTGTTTATTTTGTATGGCAGTGTCTGCCTATATATTAAATAGCTTATAGCCAATAAATGTGGGCCTTTTGCTTCATTATTTGTCGTTATTATTTGTTATTTATTTATAATTACTCGTTCCCACAAAGATAGGCCTAAATAATTTATATTAAACAATTACTTTGTGTATAATATTTATATATTAACCTGCTATCGGGTTCATGTGTGAATATAAAACTGCTTTGTGTATAAACCACCACTAATTTATTTATTTCTTGGTGGAGACATATACACCTCTTCATCAATATGACCATGCAAAAAAATATTATTTGTGTCTAGCTGATGTATTGCCCAACTTTTAGTTGCTGCCATTGCTAAAAAAACTCTAACAATGACCACCTTGGCAACAGGTGAAAAACTATTAGTGTGGTCAAGTCCGCTATAGGGCTAAAGTATGCTTCAAAATATTGTAACTTCAAAATGGCGGATTAAGTTAAAAAAACAGCTTTATGTATAATATTTATACTTTAACTTGCTACCGGGTTAAAGCATACTTCAAAATATTCCTCTTTTGGTGATTTTCTTCTATTTATACAGCTTAGTGTTTGTTGGACCTTGAATTGTCTCTATATTATTGAAAGTATTAAGGTTAAATTTCAATGACTTTTTTAGCTATTAAATTAGTGATTCGTTTTGCTTTAAGCCTGCATGTATTCAATGATAGTCATGGAGCTCACTCAAGACAAAATGGCGTGGCATGGCCATGTTTTTGTCATATATTGAGTTGGTTTTGTTTTTTGTTTTTTTTTAAATATTAAGACATTTATTTTAATATTTATTAAAAAAATATAATATTAATTATATAAATAAATAAATTATGATAACCCAAATAAATAAATTATTTAAAATATATAATTGTAAATTTGTGTATAATTTTTTAACATATTAGAAGTATAAAATTAATATTACTATAATGGAATTTTTGTCATTTTATATACTTACCCTTCATTTAATAACTCCTCCTTTTTTATTCTTTCCCAAACAATGGAAAGATAGTCACATACCTGTAGACACCGGGTCTCAAGATAGCCTAGATCAGAATTATCTAATGATAAAATTAGATACCTATTTATAGGAAAAAATAAAGTTAGAAGTGATAGTTTTTTTGTCAAATTTATTTATTTAAATAAATAAATAATATTTTAAGAATTTAAAAAAGATGTTGGAAATTATAGTATTTTAGTTAAGATTGTTTTAAAAAAAAAATTTCAGCCGATTTCGGCCGCAGGCGTGTGAGGACAGGTGCCCCTCACGCGCAGTTAGGTCGGAGTGCACGGAGCTCACAGCGCGCGTGCGTGCGCGCTGAGGGACAGCCTGCTCGTCCCTTAACGCGTGAGGGATGGCCTGCCAGCCCGTCCCTCGCCTGTCTGATGCCACTAGGGCTGTTTTTTTTGGCCAAATTTAATATTTTGAGGCATTTTTCTCATTTTTTTTGGGGAATTTATTTTTAAAACTTTTTTTTCTTCTTTGAACCTTAAAAATTCTTTATGTTTTTGTTTTTAATGGGAATTAAATTAATTTAATTTTCTTCTAAAAAATTTGATTTTATTTTGGAGAGAGAATTTGAAAAAAAATTTCTAAGGCAAAATATTTTCTTCTTTTTTTTTTTTTTTCTTCAAGGGCATTCTCCCAAGATTCTAAGTGATTTTTTTAAGATAATTTTTGAGACAAAAAGAACAATTTTTTGTTCTTGAAAATTTTCTTTTATTTTTTAACAAATTTTCCTTAAAACAAAGAAATTAATTCTTTGTTTTTGAGATTAAAAATTTTTCTACTATTTTATTTTTTCTAATCTTATTTTTGCAAGTTAAGACAAGGAAATTATCATTTGCTTTCATTTATCAAATATAAATCTGATCATAAGCATTCTGGATTTAATTTTATTTTTTTACTATATTTTTTTGTTTATAATTAATGAGCAACCATATAGATTTTTAGATCTATTATTTTTTTTTTGTGTGTGATTTTGTTCATAGATTTAATATGCTTTAACATGTTTTATTTCCTTCCATTCTTACTTGATTGTTCATCTTCTTTTATTATTATTATTATTATTATTATTATTATTATTATTATTATTATTATTATTATTATTGTTGTTGTTGTTGTTGTTGTTGTTGTTGTTTTTGTTGTTGTTGTTGTTGTTGTTGTTTATTGGTATTATTATTATTATTATTATTATTATTATTATTATTATTATTATTATTATTATTACTATTAGTATTATTGTTATTTGTTTATTGTCATTGTTATTTGTTTATTGTTATTGTTATTATTTATTTTTTTTTATGTATGTTGAATTATTGATATGTTTATTTATTTTATTATGCCATTTAATTGGTTTGTCACTCATAATGCATTTTATTTTATTTGTTTTTATTCATATTTATTATTTTATGTGCTATTTACTAACATTACTTTTATTTGTGTTTTTACTTCAATACTTTTTTTTTTGTGTGAGCATTTTTAATACCAAATGGGAGCGCATGGAGATTTGAAGACGCTATTGTGATTGGATTTTTTCACTTTCCTATTTTCTAAAGTGAATATGAAGGAGCTAATGTTTCTACCCTAAATAAATATCCTGATTTATGAAGGTCCATTTATTCATTTGATTTTGTTATTTATGTTTTGTTTGATCTTAGTTGGGGGATTCTATTTTTTGTCCTAGATTTTAATATCTTGTTATTTTGGAGGATTGTATTCTGTCCCAATTTTATCTTTCTTTTATTTTTTGTGGTTTGCTTTTATTTTACTGCTTCCTTTATTGCTTTCTTTCGTTACTTGATTTGCGCTTTATTTTAAATGCATGATTGCGTGAGGAAAGAGATGGAATTTCAAAATTAAAAACCCATTTATAATTATCCAAGGCATTAATAAAAGTAAAGTTCCGAATTTTTCTTTGGTTTAAACCCCGAAATTAGACGAACTTTTCCAATTTTTTGTAAATTGGGTGGCGATTTCAAAATACCTCAAAGGTGTCAAAAAGGTTCATGGGATTAGATGAACTTTTCTAATGTTCTATTGGGTAGAGATTCTAAAATATCTCATGTTATCCAAAATCAAAAGATGCGAACCCTCTCGGACCCTAAAATTATCGGGCTCCCCGAGAAGCAATCGGGTCCGGCACGCATCACACTTCCCTTCCCCTTTTTTCTCCTTCCTTTACTGTCTCTACCTTTTCCTACCCTTCCATTAATTACCCCTCCCTACCCCCCATCTAAATAGAGCCTCAGTCTCTTCTCTTCTTTTTTAATTTTCTTTTCCTTCTCTGTCTCTGTCCCCTTCGGCTTTCGTTTTCTTTTTATGTCTCTCCTCTGTCTTTTTTTTTACTTTTCCCTCTATGTCTCTTCTCTTCTTCTCTCTCTCCCTAGTTCTCTCTCATGGCCATTGTCCCCTGTGCAGAAGAAGGAATTGCCCATAAAAGCTTTAATTTCTATGTTGCCTTGTATTAATTAATTGTATCCTCATTTCTTTTGTCTGCATTTTGTATAAAATCCATTGTAGTTCATAACTCTTTTTTTTATATCATTGGATATTGAATCTTTGATTTATTTTATAAGGTGAAGCGAGCTCAATTTCAATATAAAGGCAGCAATGACATTTTGCTAGTTTTAGGTTATGCTCGATGTGTTAACCAATCTCCTCTTTCCCAAGTGTGGATGTGAATCTTTATATTCCATTTTCATATCTAAACTTTAAAAATAAGATGTGAATCCTTTTTCTTTTATATTCTAGAATTATGTTTTGATATCTGAATTTAAAATAAAGTCATAACTTTGTTGATATTATTATTATTTGATAGTTGCAAATCGCCCGTTGGCAGAATTCGACAGTTGCAAATCTAAATTTTATTAAAGAATCTCCCCTCCTCCCTTTCCTTATCTGTTTCTTCTCTTCTCCTCTCTCTATAAAACTCCCCTCCCTATTTCTTTCCCATGGCTATTGTTGCAAAGACTCATGTGCTAAGTTGCCCACAATTGCTGCTTTTACTGGATTTCATCTCAGCTTCTTTTTTTTTTTCATTTTCCTTCTCTATCTCCCCTCTTCTTCTCCACCAAAATATCTCTCCCTTCCATTTATTTCTCTCTAAAACTCTCTCTCCCTGTTTCTCTCCCCCTGTACTTGCCCACTCTTTAAGCGCTAGTTCCAGCAATCACGAGTTGAACACTAGCTCCGTAAGGAAGTTGAAATTCAAAGTCATCTTCGTCATCCCAACATGTTGCATTTGTATAACTTTTCCTTAATATTGTTGAATTCTTTCAAAAGTATTCGAAAATGCTTCAAAATTATGCTAAAATATGTCAGCATTGTTATTAATTTGTATCTTCATTTCTTTTGTCTGCATTGTTATTTATTTTTATGTATAAATCAAGTTTGAGTACTGGCTTTTTTTATATCTAATTGGATACCGAATCTTTGATTTTTTGTGTCAGGTGAAGCCTCTAAAGGAGCTCACTTTCAATACCCATAATATATGATATCTCGCTAGTTTCAAGTTATGCTGGATGTGTTGACATATTTGAATTTTCTTTATCCCTTCTCTTTTTTTCTGTAATTCATGTTTATTCCATTTTGTTGTCTGGATTTAAAATAAACTCATGCCCTATAGTACCCACAATATATGACATCTCACCAGTTTCAGGTTATGCTGGATGTGTTGACAGGTTTGAATTTTCTTTATCCCTTCTCTCTCTTTTTTTTCTGTAATGTATGTTTGGGAGTTATGTTTCTTCTATTTTGTTGTATGGATTTAAAAAAACTCATTCCTCATAGTACCACTTGATGGCAAATATATATGTATAATTGTTTATTGATACATCGGCTCTCATAACTGATTCTCATCTGTACGTAATTTGATTTTTTTGATAAAATGAATAATAAGTTTTGGATAGTCCTAAGTTTGATATTGGTTTTCATTTTCAATATGTTTCAAAAAATTCAAACTAGACCATATATATAGTAAACTTTATTTACAAGCATTGATGTTTTTAATATTGTATTGTTTACATTCCATTTAGTTAAGGATATGCATTATTTTGGTAAACATTGATCGATTTAATTAATTCCATGAAATTTATGCTTATCATATTTGGGTTTCTTACATTATTCCTTTGCCAAATTTTCTTATAGATTTCTTTTCTTTAACCCTATGGTTATAATGGGCCCATATTGAGTATTTAGTCTTCCAATTTTTGTGTTTTGCTTATTTCATTTTTTGGAATGATGAAAGTAATTTAAACTTTGCAGTTTTGGATTTTTAGATTTAAGGTTTAGGGCTAGACATAGGTTTAGGTTTTAAGGTCAACCAAGGGGGCCTAGTCTGGGTGGGTGGGGGGAGGGTTGTAAGCTGGGCTAGTTGGCCCAGTCTGGGGTTAAGGGTAAGCTGGGCAAGGGGGCCCAATCTAGGGTTAGGGGTGGGGGTATGGGTAAGCTAGGCCAAAGGTGGGCTAAGGGGGCCCAGTCTAGGGTTAGGAGGGTGGGTAGGCTAGGCCAGTGGGGGGCCTGGAGGGGGTGTCAGTAGTCTAGGCCAAGGGTGGGTGGGCTAAGGGGGCCCAGTTTAGGGTTAGGGGTACGCTGCGTCTTGAGGTTAGAGGGCCCAGCCTGGGGTTAGTGGGGTAGGCTAGTCCTCGGGTTATAGAGGGTGGGGTAGGTTGGGCTAGGGGGCCCAGTATAGGGCGGGGTAGGCTAGGCCAGAGGCCTAGTCTGGGGTTAGGGGGCATTCTAGAATTGGGTGTCTAGGGTTGGGGTAAGCTTGGCCTCGGGCCCAGCCTGGGTTTGGGGGGTAGGCTGGGCCCAGCCTAGGTGGGGGGTTGTAGGTTGTAGAGGGTGGGATAGGCTGGACCAATATGGGGAGGCTGGACCAAGGGGGTCCAATCTGTGTTTAGGTGTAGGTTGGGTTAGGAGGGGAGGGGGGAGGTGTGGGTAGGCTGGGCCAAGGGGGCCCAGTCTGTGGTTAGGAGGGTGGGATAGGTTGGGCCAGTAGGGTCTAGTTGTGGTTAGGGGGCGGGGGGTGTGGGTGGGCCAAGTCTATGGGGCCCACTTTAGGGTTGGGGGTAACAGGGCCCAGCCTGGTGTTAGGGTGGTAGGCTGTTGTAGCACCCCTTACTCGTACTGTAACACTCCTTAAACTTACGTATCACTTAAATTAACGACAACCGATGGATCTATATCTGTCTAGGGGTATTCAAGTAAAATATACATATATTTTTTTTTTCTAACAATAAAATCATAATTTAATAGTCACTTAATTTTTTAAATTCCAATAACAATGTTATTCATCCACTAATCATAGGTAAACCATGCTGATTTCATCTATAACAGTACTTAAGGTCATATAAAGATTTAGTTTACATATTCCCCTCGAGAGAGTTTCTAATCATTCTTAAGATAGAAGAAGAAGACCAATACTAATAGATACATATAAGTACATATACATGCCCCTTCTTACTAAAATACGTAATATACATTCTCAAAGTAATTTTCTCGGGTTGTCCCAAAATGTGAGGTATGTTGCTCCCGACCTATGACGTACCTACACGCAGTCAGAAACACTACGTGCTGAGCATTAAATATGCCCAGTGGTGATTGCAATTCCAGATATTTCCATATATCCTAAAGTTTATGAATAATCATGTGTTAATAAATATAACTAAATATATTTATTTAAATATGCTATTAATTATCTTAGGCCAATTAATATCTCCATTATTAGATACATTGGCTAACTACCCCATTAATTTCTAATATATCATTATCTTATATAATTATGCAATGAATGCATTAATCATCACAAATTATATTTAAATCCTTACTTATGGCATATTTACAATTATGCCCTTAAATGTCCATAAAATTACACTTCTGCCATTAGTTTACTTAAATTTACTATAATGCCATTAATTCTTCTCGTTTACTCTTAAAATCCTTATATGACATGTAAATTACTATTTAGTCCCTAAATTAACATTTTCATGCCAAATTACATTTTAGTCCCTAAAAAATCATTATTTTGTATAATTAATCAATTAATTAATTTTTACCCTTGATGACCCTTAGAATGCTATATATGGTCAAATTACCGTTTTGCCCCTAATCTTTCCATTATTTATGATTAGGTCCTTTTTCACTTAAATCTTTCTATTTTACTTCTAATTCATTATTTTATCAATATTTTTATCATATTGCCCCATGTAAAATGCTGGCATAAATCTCTGAACTGAATAAATGAGACATGAACCCTATTGGTTCAAAACAATGAGGGGCGATCCAAGGGATCTCCCGTACAATACAATGAACAATGAAACAATGATATCAATGAGGTAGGACCATCATTGGCCTACAATACGTGAGATGTCATGCTCACCACCGCGGCATAGTGTACCTATGGCTAGCTAACTATATCCTGTATTAGATTTAAACACTAGCTTACACTACAAGAAAAAGGGGTATTAGCGACCAAAATTAATGAAGGTAAAAATTTTCGGTCCCTAAATATATAATAATAGGGACCGCAATTTTTCCCCTTCACGCTGTTTCAATTTAGGGCCAACAAATAGCGAAGGGAAAAATTTACGGTCGCAAAAACTAAAACATCCGGTCCCTAATTATGAAGCTATGCGCGGATTAATGCGCGGGAACACATACCGCTTTTTCTTTTTCCGTTTAGAAGTACCCCTTCATACAAACACTAAGAAAGTAAATTGCTGAAATCTAATTTCTTAAAAAAGCAAAACCCTAAATCGTGAACTCCAACAGCATGTCGTGAGCTCTGCATCCTCCTCCTGCCCTAATTTTCTTTTTCATTTTTCTTGATTTCACCATTAAGTAATCCTCAAACCTTTTGATTCTCTTCTAGCTTCATCACCCAATTAAAAAAACTTACTTCAATGCTCAAACAAGGTATGACTTCATCACCGATCTTATTTTTATTTAGATTTTCATATTTTTTATGAGTAATTTATTCGAATTTCAATCCTCATGGACGTCCTCTTCTCTTGGATCATATTCTATACTGCATTAAGAAACCAATCTTATTCTTCGTTTTTAATTTTTTTCCACTTCGCCTCTGTTCTATGCCCTTACCCAAGTTTTTGTTTGTCCAGATCTCCTCCATAGTTGATATTGGGTATCGACTTGTGCAATTCGATCCAATTTTATAGAGATATAGGTTTGCACTTTGTTTTTCTACTTGCTCTGTATTTTTTCAGCTATTCATCTTCTTGATTTAAATATCTGTACTGAATTTTTTTATCTCATGCTTTATAAATCTTTCCGAATTTGCATACATTTTTTTATTCTCATCACAGAATTGATTCTTTTTTTTTTTCTTTGTAACAAAATCGACAAGATATAATTTCAGTTGATTAATTTGCCTCATTAGAGAAATAATTGATTTTAGGCAATTATTTTGCAGGTTCACTGTCATATAAATTTCATATTAAATATCTAATCTCTATTTATTAATATTGTTAGACCGATTCTAGTAATGTAATCAGCTGTTGCCATCCTCATCTTATAATGAACATATGCTTATAAACGTGTTTTTTTCTTTTTAGTTTTTGCTTTCCCTTTATTTGATAGACACAGAATGCACACAGAATGCACTCTGTTTTTATGGACTCCGTGTCTGATAAACCAGTGCTCTAGTTTTTGCTCTTCACCAGGACATAATTTATATTGCAAATGCACCTGCTTTACTCAAAGTAGAACTGGACAAAAAATAAATAAAAAAAACTGATATGTCCAAACCGAGTCTAAACCAATAAATATGATTAACTAGGCCAATTGGACTCTGTTATGGTTTTTATTTTTTAAAATAATGGTTAATGGTTTTGGACTTGTTTTCTATCTCTTTAACTGATTCATATTTGTAATAAATTAGTTTTTATATGTATTTTGTTATTCTTATGAATTATATTTTTTTATTTTTTTAATAATCTAGTACTGAAATCTATGTGAAAATGGGTTTATTGGTGGGTAAATGAAATTACGTGAATTTCAAAACAAACAGTCCAAAATATAAAGTTTGGAGTTGTTAACCCTTAGAATAGCCACCAACTAGTTGCTGTTCTTCGAATTTTGTCACTGGAGCTATTGTTTCATTGGTTGGGATTTCTTTATATGTTGGTTCTTAGTTGAATATATTTCAGCTTTCCTATTCTTGTATTACCATTTCTTTTCCTTATAACATACAAGTCAATTTAGCTAATGAATGGTTCTTAGTTGTATTGTCGTTTATTTTTCTTATAACATAAATGTCGGTTTATCACATGTCTACTATCATTTTATGAATTGTTTTAATATTTCCATAAACTTCTTATGTTTACTACCTTTATGTATAGGACTTGGAATGATAAATATTTCCCTTTATTCCAATTATTTGATAGACACAGAAATGAATTTTCTTTGAAATCTGGCTCTATGTTTAGTTTTGGGTTTTGTTGTTTACATGTTATTTAAATTATATTCCAACTTCTACTAGGAGGAGTAGCATTAACTAATAAGATCTATGATTCTTCCTTCACTAGAATCCGTAGCAATCAAATGTTTGCCCAAATTATCAAGTTTATACTTAGGAATTGCATTTTGGAATGTCCTACGCTGAAACAGATTAGCATAATCAACTGTCCAAACTTAAGAGATTTCATTTTCTCACTGTCAAGGACACAAAATTCTACAGATTATGAAGGAAACAAATACAAGAGATCTGCTATTTAATTATGTTTTCAATTATTTGTTTGGTTCAATTTTTGATTTTTTTTTGAATTTGATTTTTATGAAATTTAATATTTCTCAGGAGAATGCATTCCTGGAGTTTAATTGAGTAGTGAATGCGAAGCAAGATTTGTACGTGGTTATATGTTCTGTGTTAGGGGATATTACATACAAGGGTAAGCAGCACTAAAATCTATATGTCGTGTGATGTGTTGATGTTTATCTCGGTAGTTTTGACTTTATAATCGTCAAAGTGCATATAATGAGTTAGATTATTAAAATTATTCACGATTGAAGGTACCGAAATGGAAAAGATTAGCAGTATATAATTTTATCCGAACCTTATTAATATTATAGTATTCTGGATGTGAGATATAGTACAACTTATCCAACTTGTAGTTGTGGGATTATTTAGCTCGGTGACAATTCCTCTTTTTTTTTGTGACTTAATGGACATATTAAGTTTGCGATATTTTATTAATGACTGAACTATATATATATATATATATATATATATATATATATATATATATATATTAAAATTGCTGTGGTAATTAAAATTTCTGTATTGGAGCTCTCATTCTCCATTTTCCACTTTACATTTCAATCTCATTGCAGTCCACCTTTTTGTATATCTTTAAGTTAAAAAAAATTAAATTAATCCATTTGATAAGAATAATAATTCTTTTCAATAGTTTCGTGGGGTAAAATAATTGGAATTACTGTTTGTTCATAGAAGAGGCCACAGTCGGCAAATTGTTCAGTTGTTATATTGATTTTGGATCCATGTTATTATTATATCATTTAATTAGTGTTGTGATGGGAATATATATATATATGTGTGTGTTGTGTGTGTATATATATATATATACACACACACACATGCACATGTATGTATATATATTTAAATGATTTATAGTTATTAGAATTAGGAAAATGTGTGTTCGTTTGATGCTTTCTAAAGAGATAGCTCTTGTCACTTGCCCTCTGATTATGCATTCGACAAGTTCCAAAGTTTGTCTTTCAAAATATTTTTAGCTACTTCCATCATTCTTACTTTATTATGTTCATGAAATAAATTTCCCAATTCTTCTAGTCATTCCATTTTATTAGGCCAGCTAATGTTCCTGAAGGTGCTCATATACAATGGTAAATTGAGCTACTTGGTTTTGAGATGCCAAAGGTAACTGACAGTTATTTCTTAGTAATTTAATGAATTGTTAGGTCTTTTATTTTAGAATCTTTATTAACTTTCTCTTTATCCTTTATGAGTAGCACTCCCATAAATGGCTTGTCAGCAAAATTTGCTTTTGAAAATCATTGGTTTTTCTATCTAGTATTTTTTTAGTGATCATTCTCTATAAATTAGTAATGGAAATTGTTGTTGTAAGTACAGTCTTTTACTCAATTCAGCATTGGGTAGCTAGAAATCCTAATTAGGAATGTATCTTTTAGTGAATGATTTTTTTTCTTATATCATGATATGTAGAATGGCTAACATGAATAGGATTGGACTGTTATGGATTTTCCAACTATAATGGGTAAAGTAGAGAAAATTAGAAACACGGTTCCTGTCTTTGAGAGCATATATTACTGTTTTATCTATATTTACCTATGGTCTATCCATGTTTGCTATTTTTAGATTACTGGTACAAACTTGGCACCATGATTGTTATTGTTATATAGGGAAATAGGCTTCTCAAAGAGGGAAAGTTTGAACGCTACTTAATTATTTTGCTTTCTGCACTTTTTGTATTTCTAATTTTTTCTTTCTTTTATGGTTCATGTCAAGGGATTTGAGCTTTTTTTTGGCTTATTTGTGCGTTGGCTGGGTAGTTTGAATTAATTGAGTCCAATAACAAGCTATTTGAAAAATTTCAGTTCCATATAGACTTTGAATGCAGAGGACAAGTACTTTTGTGACAAGTGCTGCAGGTACGGATTTGTACTAGTTGGATTAAATTACTTTTTATGTTGTTTTCTAATAGCTTGTTTTGTACCTTAAATTAAAGTAAATAATATATGATTACTAATATGGGTTCATGTTAAATAAATTATTTTCTCTTGCAATTTTAAGATTTGATGTTTTTTTAATCTATTAAAATATAAATAATAAGGTTATGGCACCCAACAAGGAGTGGATGCAATTTGTTGATGATCGGCTTGGTGAAACATATTCGATTGGGGTGCAAAAATTTTTAGACTATGCTTTTAAAAGAACAGGAGAACAAAATGAAATACGATGTCCATGTGTAAAATGTTGTAACACAACATTAGGAACACGTGAGACGGTTGAGTCACATTTGAGCGTCCATGGAATAATTCAAAATTATACCTTTTGGTATCATCATGGGGAAGTGTTAGGTGAAATAGAATCAGATTGTGAAGATGAAGGTGATAATAATTTAGGAAAGGATGACAGTGAGGATGAAATTGAAGTGATTTTGAGAGACATGTATCCAGATTTTGATGTAGACATAATCAATAGTAGCAATGATGATTTAGTTGAAGAGGAACTAAATGGTGAAGCAAAGAAATTTTACAGGCTTTTGAGGGATTTCGAGGAGCCATTGTATCCGAATTCAAAGTGTTCCAAGCTTTCTACTTTGATTAAATTACTTCACATTAAAAGTCTTTGTAATTGGAGTAATGAGTCATTTACAATGTTACTACAAATGTTGAAGGAAGAGTTGTTGCCTAATGGATCCAATTTGCCATATTCATATTATGAGACAAAAAGAATTATTCGAGATCTCGGGCTATCTTACAATAAAATTGATGCTTGCATGTTGTATTGGAAAGAAGACAAATTCCTCGACTCATGTAAAGTTTGCAGTGCATCTAGATGGAAAATGAAGAAAGATAGTGGAGAACTTAAGTATAAGAATGGTAAAAAAAAACCTTCAAAGACTTTACGCTATTTCCCTCTAAAGCCTAGGCTTCAAAGGTTATTTATGTCTACAAAGACTTCTTCTTTAATGAGATGGCATCAAGATAAAAGAGTAGATGATGGTTTAATGAGGCACCCGGCTGATTCAATGGCATGGAAGTCTTTTGATGAACTACACCCATCATTTGGTACTGAGCCTCGTAATGTTCGACTTGGACTTGCTAGTGATGGATTTCAACCATTTGGAAACTCAAGGTCTCCACATAGCATTTGGCCAGTGATACTTATTCCTTATAACTTACCTCCTTGGTTATGCATGAAACAAGAAAATTTCATTTTATCAATGATTATTCCTGGTCCACATAGTCCGGGAGATGCAATTGATGTTTATCTTTAACCATTAATAGAAGAGTTAAAGGAGTTATGGGAAATTGGTATCGAGCCATATGATGCATCAACTAGAAAGAATTTTAAGTTGCATGCATCATTGTTATGGACCATCAATGACTTTCCAGCATATGGAAATTTATCTGGATGGAGTACAAAAGGGAAATTGGCATGTCCATGTTGCAATAAAGATACTTGCTCAATTCGATTAGCCAATGGTAAGAAGCAATGTTATTTAGGCCATCGACGTTACCTTCCTCTTAATCACAAATGGAGGAATAATAAAAAAATCATTTGATGGCACTATTGAGCGAAGGTTATCTCCAAAAATGCGTTCTGGTGTTGAGATACTTGGTCAAGTACAAGACCTTGATGGAATGAAGCTGACAAAGGATCCTAAGAAGAGAATTAAGATATCACATTATGATCGAAATGATAATTGGAATAAAAAGAGTATTTTTTTTATCTACCTTATTGGAAAACTCTCTTGTTGCGTCATAATTTAGATGTGATGCATATTGAGAAGAATATATGTGATAATATCTTTGGTACAATCTTGAATACGAAGGGAAAGACGAAGGACACCATCAAAACTCGACTAGATTTGCAAGCAATGAATATTAGGCCGGAATTGCACCCAATTAAAAAGGGAGATAAATATGAATTGCCTGCTGCACCTTACACATTGTCACGTGAGGAGAAGCACAAATTATGTCATTTCTTAAAGAATTTAAAGGTCCCAGATGGATTTTCATCCAATATTTCTCAATGTGTAAATGTTAAAGATCAAAAGATTTCTGGTTTAAAGAGTCATGATTGCCATGTGCTTCTACAACATTTGCTCCCTGTTGCCCTACGTGGTATGATGTGTAAATCAGTGTGTGAGCCACTTATTGAATTGTCTTATTTTTTTAATATGCTTGGGGCAAAGGTGTTAAGTATGGATGCTTTAGAACAAATTGAAGCACAAATTCCTATAACTCTTTGCAAGTTAGAAAAGGTTTTCCCTCCTTCATTTTTTGATGTCATGGTGCACTTGCCTATCCATTTAGCTAATGAAGCAAAGATTGGTGGCCCTGTTCATTATTGGTGGATGTATCCTATGGAGCGATGGTTGCATTTTTTAAAATCTCTCATTGGTAATAGGGCATGTCCAGAGGGTTCTATTGCAGAGGGTTACATTGCCAATGAATGTATGACCTTATGTTCAAGATATTTACATAAAATGGATACAAAGTTCAATCGACCTGAACAAAATTATGATGGTGGTGAAAAGTATTATGATGGAGGTTTATCTTTATTTAATCAACCTGGAAGAGTCTTGGGAGCTAGAAAGCATTTTGATATGCAAGCTAATGGATGGGATCAGGCGCATATATATATTTTGAAGAATTGCGATGAAGTTCTACCATTTTTAGAGTATGCATTTATTTGTTTTATTCATTAATGATTTAACTTTCTTTTTGATTATTTTTAGCTTTACATGACGTGTGATTTGCCTTGATTTGTTAGAGATTTTTCAAAAATTCATGTTGATACTTTTGAATACCTTTTTGATGCGGAATGGAATAAACAATTCATTGAATGGTTTAAAGTTAAGGTAAGTACCAAGTAGATTTTAATATGTGAATTAGGTGTTTTAGTGATCCTTTTAATGTATTTAAGATAATTGTTATAGGCTACAGAATTGCATGAAGAGACTGGTAATCGAACAACGGAAGATTTGCTCTCCCTGTCACTTGGTCCTACCCAATATGCCTCTCATTTCAATGGATACATTGTGAATGGATATAGGTTTCATGTTGAAGAATATGATAATGGTTTAAGAACCCAAAATTGTGGAGTTGTAGTAGTTGGTGAGAATGACAAAGAAAGTGGGAACATTGATTACTATGGAGTTCTAACTGATATCATTGAATTACAGTTTCTCATGGGTAGAAGAGTTGTTTTGTTTCAATGTAAATGGTTTGATGTATATGATGAAATAAAAGGAATTAAAAGAGATGAATATGACATTATAAGTGTTAATTGGGGGCGATTTTTAAAAACAAATGAGCCTTTTGTATTAGTGGAACAAGCCTCACAGGTATTTTATGCTAATGATAATGTCAATAAAGGCTGGCGTGTGGTGAGAAAGGTGCAACCACGTGATTCCTATGAGATCATGCAAACAAAGGATGATGGTATCGATGAAGTAGAAAATACAACTCAATTTAAAAGAAAAAGAATTGATGGAGGTAGTGGTAACCATTATTATAATTTTTGCTGTATATTCAGATTATGAAAATCCATGACACAATGTTTTAATTTCTTATTCAATCTGTCCCCTCAATTAATCCTTATTCACTTATCATGATTTCCTTCTATTTTTCACTTATTTTTTTAGATTGAATATGAAGTCAACGATTGGAAATGGGAAGGCATCAAATTCAAAGTCTACCAAACATGCATTTCTTCCACCTGGTGCTTTATCAACTCTTGCATTTTTAGTTATATAGAAGAATAAAACTCGAATTTTTATTATTCAGAATTTGTTGTGTGGGATTTTGCATGTTGATAGGGAATTTTAGAATCGTATGCTTGCTATTTTGTTTTCTTTTGTGGAACCAAGATTTTTATTTGTAAAAGTAGGATTTTAAGTTTGATGTTGGCTAGGAGAGAACTGTTTTGACACTCCTGAACTGATAATTCTTGATGTTGGCTTTACAAGTTGTATGATAATTCTTGATTTGTGCCAACTACCAAATCAAATCTTAGTTAATTAATTAACTTAATACCATAATATGAAGGAGAAAAAGCTATATATGAATGTTTGATTGAAGATTTGGCAATCATGAATGTTTTTTCACATGATTTTGGAGGTAGCAAAGCTTATTTTTGGTTGATAGATGTGAGTATGCATGATTAGAAAAAACTCTATGCCGAACTTCTGATAATTACTTGAATGAAGTTAAAATCCAAAATTGGTGCCCTTCATTTCTCAATTTGCCCTGCATATTTAAGTTATGTTCTTTATCTTAAATGCTAAGAAAATGAGATTCAGCTGCAGCTAGTGTCTAAGACAAAAAATTTATAATTTATGATCGGTCTTTTGAGTGCTATGGCTTTTGAAAAGATAGTTATATGCGACGGCATTCAATTTAGATTGTACACCATGATTTCACTGACTTTCAAGCTTGATTATTCTTGTTATTTTTATTCACTAATGCGTGGCTGGGCATTACTGAACAAGTTATGTGCTTTGTTCTTGTTCAGTGAAGCCTAATTTGTTAACTTCAAACAGAAAATATGCACCCATAGTTTTCTATGCTGCCACTAGGCATGCAAAGATGACAAAAATATTTACGTGAATAATTTTTGTAATCTGTGATTTTAGTTTCAAGATGACTGCATGTTACATCTTATCAGGCACAATCATATAGCAGAAACCATGCTAACTAGCTACGGTGGGAATCTTAGTATGATTTTTGTCTTAAGAGCTCAGCTACTTGTGAGTGGTTTGGAAGAAGCCACCCCGAAGTTAGTATGTTTGCAATATGGTGGAACCAGCTTAAGCTTAATTTGCTATCTTGAATAAGAGAAGCTGTTGGATTTTCTAGCTAAGATTGAAATCCTTTGTATTTCCTTATTAAAATTTATATTTCCTAGTTTGATTAGGATTCTATTTTATATTTCTAATTAGAGTTTATCTTTATATTTTCCAGTTAGAGTTTATCTAATTAGGATCATGTTGTTTGACATTCTCTTAGTTTGGTTCTTTAAGATTTATATAATTTGATGCTAATTGCCAGTGATTTATCAATTGCATACTTGCAGTGATAATTTTCAAATTTATAATTAGAAATTTAGTTATTGTATTTAGGGACAGCTACTAAAAAAATTATAATGTTTGAAAAAATTTATAATTAGAATTTTGATGATTGCTCAAAAGGTAATTAATTTTTTTATGTATATAATTCCTACAAACTAATTTATGCTCTCGTATCTTGCAGCCCCTATCATATATGCTGACTTTTTGCAGTGTATATAGCTACACTTGGTGGAATTACAATTTTTTGAGGTTGATATGCTGAGTTTTTGAAGTGAATACAGTTAAACTTGATGGAATTAGAATTTTTTTTGAGGTTTGTCCTTAAATCACTTATAGTTTCAGTCAATTATTTATAGCATATCTATATATTTTTTTTGACATAATCATTTTTATTTATTTATTTATTTTTTGCAGTTTTAAGTATGAACAAAATACTGAATGATAAACATTGACTGTGAAGACTTGAAGAAACATTGAAATGTTGGCTAGATAGAGATTTTTTGTTTTTTCTTAGAACGGGGCTGCATAAAAATACATATCTTTTTTGAATGCTAATTCTATATTTGTAATGAATTACAAATTTTTTATAAAAGTATGATATTATTTATTTTGTATTCATTTATTGTATGTTTAAAAATACAGGGTAAAAATATGGTCTAATTATTCTTAGGGACCATATTAATTTCTGCTTTATATTATGTTTTTAGGAATTAATTTTATGGTTCTTAATATAATATATATTCAAATGGATATTATTTTTAAGGATGAGAATTTTTTTCACCATTATTATGATTTTAATATTGTTGAGGATGGGAATTCTGGTCTTTAATACTTTTTAGGAATAGGTTTTTTTTTGGTCATTAAAAGTTTTTAAGGACCAAATTTTTGGTCCCTAATAACTTGGTTGACCAGTTGTTATATTTTAATAAAGATGAAAAAACCGGTCCTTAATAATTTTTAGCGACCAGTATTTGGTCAGTCCTTAAAATATTTTTAGTGACCGTATTGCACCTTTCAAGGACCAAGTTTTTGGTCATTATAATAGACTATTAAGGACAGTAAATCTGGTCCTTAATAATTTTTAGCGACCAGTATTTGGTCGGTCCTTAAAATATTTTTAGTGACCGTATTGCACCTTTTAAGGACCAAGCTTTTGGTCATTATTATATACTATTAAGGACAGTAAATCTGGTCCTTAATTGTTTTTAGGGACCGTATTTACTATCGGTCCCTAAAAGATTTTAGCGACCGGATGTTATACAGTCCTTTTTAGTCATTAGCGGCGGAGCCTGTAGCGACCGTATGGCGACCGGGTTTTCCGGTCTCTATTGACTTTTAGGGACCGGATTTTTACTTTTAGGGACCGGATTTACCCTCCTTATAGGCCTTTTTTCTTGTAGTTTTACTACTTAGGGCATTACTTATATTTCCATTCAAGTCCATTAATATACATGAAAAAGTCCCATCATTTCATCATGGTACCATTCGGCCATGATGTCATACATGTATCCATGTTTATTTTCACATCATACATCATTAATTTAGCTTGACTATATATTAATTGACTTAATTATACCATGACATAACATTAAAACACATCCATCATGCCTTTTTACCATGCATATTATTCGGCCATGGTGTATCTCATCCATTATATTTATTTTTCTTATCTTTATACATGCCATTAACTAGATCTCATGCCACACATTACATACACATCATTTACATGTCATAATCATCAAGCATGTCATGAGAAATCCATGACATACCATTCGACCAACGTGCATCATCATCATCCACATTTTATTTTCTTAATCTAACCATACAAATCATCAATTCTAGACATCCTAAGTATGATTATATGGTTTAGTTCAATTTAGCATGCATAATTCACATACTCATACTTAAACATAATCTAATTTTCATGCTTTTCATATGGAATTAAATGGAATTTACTATCACAAACCTCAATTCTTCACTTAGAGTCTCCTGTGCCTCTTTTTCTTTGCCTTTGACCTTGGAAGGAATTTCCTCTCCTCGATTTCTTATGGAGGCCGAAATTCCACAAGGAAAATTCATCAAAATCTCACTTCTAATCACACTTATAACTACATAAACATAATCTACATGCCTTAAAATATCTATAAGAAGCCTTGAATCAAAATAAAACTACCTAAATCACTTACCTTAATTAAGTGTTTAACCCTACAATAATGGATTTTCCACACTTTCTTCACCTAAATTGAACTCCAATCTTTACCAAAGTACTGAAGATGAGGTGAGCAAAGAAGAAAAAAAAAATGGAGAGGGAAAGGAATGAGTCTCTTGGCCAAGGAGTTGCTGCATTGGTGAGTTGATCTTATCCCAAAAGTTAGTTAATTAAGGCTATTTATAGTGAGTAAATGGGCTGCTTTGGTCTGACCAAGGTGGTCCAACCTACATGAGTCAAATCTTGATTTTAAGGCTAATTTCGAACCCCACAATGAAATTTATAACTTTCTCAACTCATTTTCTCCCCAAACTAATTCCAAAATTTTTAGAATATAAAATATAGCCTCCCTGTAAAATTTTAGCTCAATCAAAATCCATTTGTGGTCCGATTCAATTAAACCGGTCCGATTCAAAATTTTTTATGTTACTAAAAAATCCCCTTTTCACTACCAAAAGTTTCTAAATACCACATAGAGCAAATCTGGAAGGTTTGGTGATTTTTAGAGGTCATTTACTATTTTTAAAGGTCCGGTCAAAACTATGGTCAAATTAGTCACTATTTAAAGCGAAACTGTACTTTTTTCTTATTTTTGACTTTTGGGGACCTAAATAACTAATATTTTTTGATAGTTAAATAAAATATTTTTTATCCACGGGTGTATTTATTACCCCCAGTATGCTAACCAATACTGAAAAATACTATTTACATCTAATCCGATATTGGGCCATTACACGTACGTAGTAGATTACACCATTAAAGGGTGAGTTACTACGAATGGTGAAGGATGCCACACAACTATACATTGGAGGAACAATAACAACTAATGAAAAACCGAAGTATAAAACTTCTTTCAATATAAAACGCTTTCGCATACATTTCATGTAAGATATTCTGGACATTAATCATATTACATATAGATCATTTATTATAAAAATAGATCCCAATTACATTACAAATAGCAATTACAAAATCTATTTAAAATACTCTTATAGACTCATTGGCCTTAACTGATACAGAATGTCCCTGATGACACGTCTATCTTTGGTACGGATGAAACACCCGTGCTAAGCTAATAGCTTAGTGGGGAACACATATGATATGGACGACCACTCACAGTGATCATCAACAATACACATAAATGACAACACAATACAAAGTCATATATAATTCATTTGATCATGATAAATACATATCTTTGACATATACGTAAATCATACAAATACATTTACCCTGTTATTTGATTACACATATTTTTTTTAAATTAATCACTTATAGTAATATGCTTAACCTTGAGTTAAGCTTCCATATTTACTTATCATGCCCAGAAAGAAATGACATAAGAATGTTTATACATATTTAAGGCACATGCTAAACATGCTCATATTAGTCATCATAGGCATAAATCTTGAATTATCGAAACTCTTATCATAATATGCATTCCAAGTTCACACATATAAGCACCTTCATTACATACAAATGAATACATTCAAATAAGTCTCATATCAGTTTTTTGGTTATTACCAATACAGATATTAAACACTTTCAATAATTTCTTATAATAACTTCATATATGCAACTCTATTCATAATCCTTAAACATATAAATAGTATACATTACATGGATACACATCTTCGAACAGTCTTAGTAATAGGCCCCATAAAGTTACACACATAAATAATTTCAATTATGCATTTATAATATACGTTACTCATTTAATATTCTTTTATTTACTTATTACTTGCATGAACGAAGTAATGGATAACGGGTTAAAAAAGACAGGTACCCGAGGGTACCCCTACACAAAGGGATCCAATCAAGGATCTAAAGAGACATAGGGATCTTGTGACGCGCGCCAAACCTAGCAAAGGCCCTCACTAGCGAGACCCACTTTTAGGGCTCGAGGGATTGGTTCGCGTCTTTTTGATCTTGGGTATCCTGAGATATTTTGGATGCCTCCTTCCTAATAGAACATTAGAAAAGATCATCTAGCCTCACGACACTTTTGAGGTATTTTGGAGTTGCCACCCAATTTACAAGAAATTGAAAAAGGTCTCTAACCTCGGGGGTCTTAAACCAGAGAAGGTGTTCGGAACTTTACTTTTATTAATGACTCAAGTTAAGTTTATAAATGAGTTTTAAGAAATTGAAATTCCACCTCTTATCTCACACGATTATACATTGAATTTAAACGGCATTGTAAGCAAAAAGCGATAAATAAAAGCTATAAAGAAAGCGATAAAGAAATAAATAAATTACAAAAATAAAATTTGCCCCAAAAATTAATTACAAGGGCCCAAAATGAATAAGTAAATAAATACTTCAAAAAGGAGTAAAATATGCCATACATAAACCGGGTCACTTATTGAATTTTTAGGAACATTGGTTCCTTTTTATTAACTTAAAAATAATTGGAGAACTATTTTTGGGTGTTGATTGAGAAAACCGGGATGAGTGATCCCATTTTATGAAAATTAGTTCCCCATTTGAAAATAAGATTTTATTTGGTTAAAATAGGACTTTGGTCCATTTTATTAGGAAAAAATTCAATTTTAATTATTGCAAAAAAATATGACTTTTTATGATACGGGCAAATTTAAAATACATTTTTACATTCAACACATAAAAATAATATAACAAGGAAAAAAACGGTAATTAGAAATACAAACTCAAATATGTAGGTCTTAATTTCTCGATCCTTTGCCCCGCTCGGAGATATCACTCAAGGTGAAATAAGCACGTTTTGGGGCAATTAAAAAGAATAAAATGAAGTGTTAGTGAATTAAATCAAATAAATAATATAATATAAATAAGCAATTAAATGAATGAATTAATCAAATGAATAATTATTTAAATAATAATACAATCAATTAAACAATTATTTAAATTATATAACAACCAATTAAATTAAATACACATATATAAACAATTAAGTCAATTAAATGTAAATAATCAATTAAATTAATTTATTAGTTTATAAATCATGTTTATGCATCATGCAAATAAATTATTCTAAGTTGATGTTATTTATAACAAACACATTAATATACATACAAATGAAATAATAACAATACACAAATTAATTACAACCAGCAAATAATTAATGATTTAATAGCTAGATTACCTACCACATTAATTATTAATAATAAATCTTAATATATCAGTAACCAATAATCAATATGGCAATATCCAAGAACAATAATAAAGACTAAATAACAACTTAACAATGTAAAATGTCAAATATAGGAACAATATGCAGGTGACAAATGGATAAAGAAAAAAAGAATATGGCATGTAAGAAAGTTTAGGCTTAATAATGAATAAATAATAATCATAAACGGATTATTAACAAATGTTAGTGACAAATAACAAACATATTAATAATACAATAATAAAGATATACAATAGCATGTTTAATAATAAATAATAACAAATATACATGAATAGATTAATAATAAGTAACAATGAATAATTAATAAACAAACGACGAATGATAAATGAACAACAATAGATAAACAAACAACAACAATAATATACGGTATATACAAATATATGGATTAAATTAAGGATGCAAAACAAGAAAGAATAGATAAGGGACTGATTTAGCTCAAGTATTTACACTCAGATATGATTTGATATTTGCAGCAAATGAAGAAAACTTTGATTTCCCTGTCGATTTGCTTGAGATGAAAATGAAAAAGTTTGAAATAAAGCTTTTGAATAAATTGATGAACAAAAATTAAAACTCAAACCTCAAGAATCAATTTCTTGGGTCCAATAATGATTTTCTGATTGATGTTGCTCTCAACAGTGTTTTTTTCTTTCTCTCTCAAAGTTCTGGGTTTTTTTCTACCGTTCCAAAAAAAACCTCCCTTTTGAATATGTTGTAATTTTCTTTTTATATCCCATGAAAAAGCTAGGTTTCTCTAAGTGTTTTTTGGTTAAAAATCCCTTAATTGCCCTTCAAACCAGACATTTTTCCTTCAAAATCGGATGTACAGCCTGAAATTTTCCAGAAAATCTCGAAAAAATTGGGAAAACGGTGTGCTCGGTGACGTCGCCTGCGGGCACATGCCGTGCCCGCGCGGGCATGCCCAGCGCACGTGTAACCAAGACCCGTACGCGCGGCAACTGGGCACCGAAAATCCGAGAATAAAAATAAAAATAAAAATAAAAATAAAAATAAAAATAAAAATAAATAAAAATAAAAAAGGATTTGATAAGGAAATCACCATTTTTGAACATTTTACCCATAAACAAGTGTCATTTTCATCATTGGGTAACTTTGGTCTGAGCTGCCTTAAAAGTGGGTCTCGCTAGTGAGGGCCTTTGCTAGGTTTGGCGCGCGTTACAGTGGCGACTCCACTGGGGTTGATCGAAGCTTTGTTTCGAAAGTGACTTAAGTTAAAATTATAATTGAGTTATTAAGAATCAAAAATTCCATTTCTAAATTGAAATTGCACTGCATCAACTAGAGCCTTAGAATTATGTTAGTTGGTCCCCTATCTAACCCGGTGCATTCCTAAAACACGACCCTACTTTTACTTATTATAGGAAAGTGCTTGGGATAATCACCAGCCCAAGCCTCGTACCATCAAATGGTATATCAAATGGAGACCCGATCGGTCGTTATGCTCGTGATGAGATAGACCCATTGGTAGGGACCATGCTTAGGTATACCTAAAGTAACATCGCCCTTGACCAAAGCTCATGTAATGGCACTAGAAACTTCCACTAGGTAATATGCTCCTTAATACGATGCTTGTTACGTGGGCCCTTATGTATTAAACCAATTCAAACATAATAATTGGGCACTCATCATAGGCTTTCATGCCCCGGTGGGCCCATTTATAGTCTGTTTGAAAGGTCTAAATACATAAAGGCCAAAATCCATACGTATGTGCTTTAAATTAAGAGTGTTATGCTGCTGGTTGCTCTCCACGCATCATAGGCGCCCATTGGGTTCCCCGCTAGCCCATGGATCAAGCCCACCTAAGAAAGAGACCACACTACCTCGTGTGTGGGAGTAACAAGGTTGGAAGGATATACTTGCTTGTATGTGGTTGTCTATATTGCATCAACATGACCATACATCTCTAAATGTAATTCATGCATCATGCTAACAATTTAAAATTTTCAGCCATCATAGGAACAAATCAGTGGTCTAGAGGTCCAGACGGCCGATTGGTAAGGAGAAACTCATTCTTTGAGTCAATAGGGCGAGTCTCATATTGGAGTTCAGAATCACTGTCGGACAGCCCTGAATCTCTGGTTTTAGAATTATCATTGGACATGTCTAACCCAGAGTTAAATGCCACCCAAGATGTGGACAGGAGGGTCCACATAATAGAGCGTAGGTTTGAAGAATTTGAGCAAAGAATGATGACTATGATGGGCAACCTAACTACTGTTTTAGTACCGCCAGCGGGCCAACAACCTATTGTTCCTGCTGGAGGTCAGGCTTAATAGATTTCGATCAGGGAGGCACCTCCTGCAGCTGTTGTGGAACCACCTTCTGTTGTTGAGCCTAGAATATTTCCAAATGTTAAGCATAGAAGAGTTGGGAAGCATAGACCTGAAGAGGATTTTGTGGAGGATGAACCTGAGGAATCCATGTCAGTAAGAGCTAGATCTCCTAAAGGGGATGCTGCCCTAAAAAAGTTAGAAGAGAGAGTAGAGGCGAATGCCCATTTATTGTCTGCAAGAAAGGGGATAAGCCCAAAAGATCGGGATTTGGATGACGAGGAAATGCTCCCTCAGAGGTTTAAGATGCCCGATTTGCCCAAGTTCAATGGCACCTCAGATCCGTCTGCTTATATCAAGCAATACACTCTTGTAATGAAGGGGACAATGCTTACCAAGAGACAGAAGATCGAATATTTCTGCCTCAGTTTAATTGGGCTTGCCGTAGATTGGTACCATGGTTGTGACTATAAGGGCTGCGAGGGAGATTCAAGTCTCAATATTGGAAATTGCGAGATAGCCTTTCAGTGGGTTTCACGTTGCTGTGATAGATGGAGAGGAGTATATGGAAGGAAGCCCTCAGGTGCTGAACTTGATGAAGAGGATGTCATTCCTCCCTGGTGCGGGTTTTGGCAAGAACTCTCAGGGGTTACCAATAGCAATTACCACCAGAGGTCAGAAGGATAAGAGGGGCCTTGGGTATGAAGGTGCAGTAAAGAAGGGTAAGAAGTCGGTCGAGGGAATCCCTCATATCAGCGAGAGCTTTGTGCCAGCAACTGCAGTGTGTGCCTACATGGGGGAAGCAGAGCCTTAGTGGGTCGATGGGAGGATTGTGCCGGGATTTGAGGTCTTCAGTGACGTCTTTGAATTGATCAAGCCAGCAGAGGGTTTTTGGGATGAAGAAATCATGACCAAGGAGACAGTTTGGGACCGCGAAACACCCGAAGAGATTATCACTAAGAAGCTGACGACTACCCAGGTGAAAGGGAAAGCGAAGATGGACTAAAGAAAAGGGGGATTCAGTTGGGGCAGATGAGCAAGAAACAAAGAAAGAAAAATTAAAAAGAAAGATTAAGGGGCAGGGGAGTCAAAGCTAAAGAAAAAAGAAAAATAAAAAGAAAGAAAGAGCAAGAATAGGGAGAAGAGAGACAGAGAGCAAGAAACAAAGAAAATGAAAAGCAAATAGAAAGGCAAAAAAGAAACATAGAAAAGAGAGAAGGAGACTAGGAACGGGACAGAGGAAACTAGAAAAAAAGGAGAAAGAGAGAGGAGGAAGCGGGGGCGCTGCCGGCCAGCCATAGAGCCGGACCGCCGCACGCGCCCCACCGGCAGACCGAGGAGGCCCGGACGAACCAGGTGGTGGCCGCCGATCAGCGGCACTCGCCAGTGGGAAGAAGATCGGCAAGGGGGATCCGCGGTTTTCCAAGGCGTTTCTCGACCAACTCCGGCGTCCTTCCGGCGCGTGACCGACGGCGACGAGCTCCGGGTGCAGCGATCTGTCTTCCGACAGTGGCAGTGTCGACCACCGACGGCTCCGGCAAGGAAAAACCAGTAAGTGGTTTTTTATTTATTTTATTAATATTATTTATATTATTATTATTAATTAATATTATTTTATATTATTATTATTATTAATTAATTAATATTATTTATTTATTTATTATTATTATTATTATTATTATTATTATAATTTTATGTTTATTTATTTTATGTTTATGTTTATTATTATTATTATTATTATTATTATTATTATTATCATTATTATCATTGTGGTGTTATTGTTATTGTTGTGATTATTATTATTATTATTATTATTATTATTATCATATGTTTATTTATTTTATATTATTATTATTATTGTGATTGTGTAATTATTATCATTATTATTATTTTTGTTCATGTTATCATTATTATATTGCATTATTGCTATTATTGTTAATTATTGTCATTAATATTGCTATTTGCTTTATTATTATTATTATTATTATTATTATTATTATTATTATTATTATTATTATTATTATCGTATGCTAATATTATATCTTCACCGTTATTATTTGTTATCATTATTACTACTATAATCATTATTTTTTATTGTCATTGATCATTATAATTATGTTATTTGAGTTTTATATTCATTAATTCTATCTGTTTACTTTACTTCCACTATATCAGATTAATTCTCAATTTATTTTATTCAATTATTTATTTATTTATCACTTAGTTTAATTTAATCCATTATTGACCAATATTATTTTTTGTCATGACTGCAACCGCGAGAGGCATGTGGCTCATCCATGGAGCTAGGCGAGGCACGGTCAAGGCGAATAATTTAGGGTTTATTATTCGAAAATATGTATTTATTATTTTATTTTCTTTCATTTGCTTGAAGACTGTAATAATAAAGGATTTTTAACCACGTTTAAAAAAAACCACCACATAAAATATTTTTTACTAAATTGAAAATTTGTTAATAAAATTGGACCAATATCCTAGTTTTCGTCCCAAAAATGAAAGGTTCGCGTTTTCATTAAAATAAGATCACTTTGTCCTTTTTATAAAGTCGGTTTGAGAATTTTGAAATTTTTTGTAAAACAAGTAGTTGGGAACCAATGTTTTCATCTAAATGAATGCCCCGATTTATGTATGTATTTTCATTCTGTCACTATTATGAATTTCATGTTTATTTTTTGATAATTGTAATTATATTTATCGCTTTATTTCACTACAATAAAAAAAGGTTTTCTCGATGGAAAATCTCGACGAAAAATAAGGAATTTCCGTCGGGAATCAAAATTGCCGACGCAAAATTATTCCGTCGGTAGAGCAATCGTAGGGAAAATTTCAATTATTTTTATTTTTACCGACGGAATTTTCCGTATGTATTCCGTCGATAATTTAAAAAAGCTAATAAAAAAATCTCATTTCTCATATTCCACTAGTTTGCTATCTAATTTAATCTAATAAAACCAATTTAAAAAATGGGTGTCTCACATTAAATATATATATATATATATATATATATATATATATATATATATATATATATATATATATATATACACATATCAATTAGTAGTTAATACCTCTGAGCCCTCCTTTATGCATTCATCGTACTGCCTTATTTTTAGGTAACATAACATCAGGTTAAGAGAGCATGCCAACAACAGTGATATGCCATTGGAGGATGGAATTCCTTTCAAGCTTTTTTTTACCTAAGGTGAAGAAAATTTCATAAGTCTTAAAAGCACAGCAGCTACATGAACTGATTTGCCAGAAAGAAAAGTATGAGACATATAAATTACCAGTAGATATTTTCCAAGGCATCTTTGAATCTTCCCTGGTTGTGAAGCTCGTTACCCTGATGAAGGGTAGATTCCAATATTGTCGACAAAAAAAAAATCCCACACACACACACAGAGATAAATTAACACAGATAAATTCCACACAAGCAGGACAATTTCAAGCTCAATTACATAGATAAATTGGATTACTCAAGGATAAATAAATAAATGTCTGTATAATTTGATGCACTTGATATTTGTTACAAACAAAAGACCAACTAATGTAAAATATTCCAAATTTGCTCAATTTCACATATAATTATCACATGAGAAATGGTAGCTAAGCAAAATTCATCAAATCAGAAATAAATAATTCATTAGAGAAGAAAGTAGTGGGGAAACAGGATTTGATACCTCACTGATATATAAAAAGATATTGCATTATTATCAGAAAATCATGGTGGAATTAACTTTTTCTTGCTCAACCAAAAAAAAAAACAATCTATACATGTTATTCAGTGGACATAAAGTCTCAAGCTTATAAATAAAAGGCTTAATTAAGAGAAAAGACCAAATTAATTGATTAACAATACATAACCAAAACAATAATTAAAAGAAGAAGACAAGAAATAGCAGCTGCAGCTCCATTTCATAGCTAAAATTCATGGAAAATGGCAAAAAATACTTATGTAAAACAACTCTCGTATGCCATAAGGGCCAAATATTCGTATTTTATTATTCACCGACAATGTTAATACTACTAATATCCTCAAATAAATTATTAAGTTTATTATTTTCTAATAATACTGATAATAATAAATTTTTCATTTCATTATTTACTAATAATCTAACTAATAACACTAATAATAATATATTTGAAACAAATTATTCATAGTATTATTTAACAATAATAAAATATTTAATTAACATAAAAAAATTAAAATAATTCTAACAACAATAATTAACACTAATAAGTAATTCATGTTTTTATTAAACAATATTTAACAATGTTTAACTAATAATAATAATAATAATAATTATTATTATTATTATTATTATTATTATTATTATTATTATTATTATTATTATTATTATTATTATTATAATTAATTTTAAAAAAGACAAAAAATAAAAAAATAAACACACAGAACCGCTTACCTGACGCTGCCGGAGGAGGAGGAGGGGAGGGAGGAGGAGGAGGAGGAGGGGAGGCGGCCCAACGCCGGTAGATAGGAGGCACCACGCGGAGGAGGGAAAGAGAAGCGGGAAAAAGGGAGGAGGAGGAGGAGAAGGGGAGGGAGGAGGAGGAGGGGAGGTGCACCGGAGGGAAGGGGGAGGGGTGGATCGGGCCGGTAGAGTGTCACTGGAGGTGGGCGGCGGGTGGGCAGAGGAGGTGAAACGAGGAAACAGGAGGGAGGAGAGAGGGAGGAGAGAGAAAAAAGAAGATATTTATATTGCTTTTAGCGACGGATAGAATATTCCGTCGCTAATTTTGAAAATTACAATTTATTAGCGACGGATTAAAAAAATCCGTCGCTAAATTTTAAAAAATAATTTTTTAGCGAAGGTATTTTTTAATCCGTCGCAATTTTTAGCGACGGATTTTTTTTCCCGTCGCTAAATTAAATAAATAATTTTTATTTAGCGACGGAAGATTAATTCTGTCGCTATATACAGCGACGAAATTAAATTTTCATCGCCACTTTTAGCGACAGATTATTAAATTCCGTCACTAAATTAAATTAAATTATTTTCTAATTTTTTTAGCAACGGAAGAAATATTTTGTAAAAACCGTCGCTAAATTAGGTCGGCAATTTTGGAGGGAATTCTTGGCGCCATTTTTAGCAACGGAATTTATTTTCCATTGCTATTTATCGACGAAATTTACAATCCGTCGCTAAATTGCGGCGAAATTTACATTCTTCCGCAATTTAGCGACAGAATAGACTCCGTCGCCAAAATTTCGTCGCTAAATTATGATTTTCTTGTAGTGTTTATTACCTTTTTGTGTGCTTGTAATGCATTTTAAATTTATTGTATGAATCGTGTGAGAAGACAGATAAAATAATTGACTCTAAAAACTCATTCACATAACGTTAACCAAAGGTATGAATAAGAGTGAGGTCCCGAACTCTCTCTGGTTTTGCCTCAGAAGGTTAGAATTTATTTTCCAATATTTTATTGGATGGCGACTCCGTGTACCTACCTTATGATACCCAACAGAGGCCCTCGTAAGTTGATTGCCAACAATGGAATGGGGGTGAATCTCTGTCCATTGCGAAGTGATCAGGTTTCACGAGTTTTAATGAACCTCCATCCGGTCTCGGGTCCTAAAAGTGGACACCCGAGAACGACCCGGATGCCGAGCGGGGTTCGCGCGCGTCACAGTGGCGACTCCACTGGGGACATCATGAGATTTTGCTCCAAAAGTACTTTTGGTTAATGTAATATAAATGGATTTAGGATCAAGAAATTTTATCTCTTTTCGAAAAATTGCATTGCATTTTACTAGAGCCTTAGAATTATGCTAAGTTGGTCCCTCTTTTAACCCCGGTGCATTCCCAAAGCACAACTCTACATTCACTCAATGTAGAAAAGTGTTAAAGATAATCACCAGTCCATTCCTCGTACCATTACGGTATATTAAATGATGACCCGACCGGTTGCTATGCTTATAACGAGCTAAACCCGTTGGCAGGGATCATGCTTGGGTAACCCTAAAATATCATCACGTTTGGCCAAAACTCATGTAATGGAAATAGATACTTCCCCTACGGGGCATGCGCCATAATACGTTGCTTGTGAAGTGGATTTTCATGTATTCAACAAATCCAAATAAATCTAGATATTCGCTCATTAAAGGTTTTCATGCCCCAAGGGGCACGTTTCGATTTATTCGGATTGTTTAAATACACGGTGGCCAAAAATTCATCTGCATGCGCTTTTTAGTAATGAGAGTTTGCGCTATTGGTTTTTCGCAGCACATTGTATGTGTCCATTGGGTTCCCTGTTAACCCATGGGTCAAGCCCACCTAGGAAAGAGACTGCACAACCTCCTGTGTGAGAGAAATACGGTTGGGAGGAGTTTTTTTTCTTGTACGTGTGTATTCATACTCTCGTATTTTTCATGAACAACAATAGTAAATAAAGTATTTGCATTTTGTCTCATGTATAATTATAGAACCTGTGCACTTTGTATGTAAAATTGCTTGTATCATAATTTGTGAGTATAAATATAACATGTATTCGTCATGTATGTATATAGCGATGCTTATCGCAATACATACATATTAACATTCATCATAACATCCATAATATTTGTCATGCACCATAATCATTACATCAAGCATGTAGCATGGAAAGTACACATGGACATACATAAAAAAAAAATCAAATCAATTAATTATGTACGTATGTCTTAGTGTGCTCATATTGCATATGTCCATAAGCATTGTGTGCTAGAGCATGTACTTACTGTTGCATGTCATAACATACACATATTAGCATACATCAGTAGGCCAGGCATTATACACATCATGCACGGCAGACACCTTGCATATTTCACATTGTATACCATGTCATGCACATGCATTGTCATGCATGAGTTATGCCATGCACATATGAATCCTGCATCATGTATGTTAGTCATTGTATATACCAGTGCATATCTTGTATATGCATGCCATGTAAATACACAAACTTTGTAAATGTCATTCGTTTCTTGTAACCACTTCCATCCCATGTCTTATATCGCACACACAAGCCGCTCACTGTACACAATCATTCTTACACTGTGTCCCATGTCATGTGCATTATTTGTATATATTTTGCACTTTTATCTATGCGAGTTTTGCCATTCCTCATGACTCATTAGTACACATTATCATGCCAGATCATCTTCATCTTACATCACACACGTATCCCTATCATGTCTAAATCATGCCATGTGCACATGCACCATGTATTATGAACATTCATTCTCATGTTGTGCTATATTTTGCACTTATACCTTCATTATATGCTGCTTGCATGAGCACTGCAAATCTATGCATGCACATCATTTGTCATGCAGTGTTTACACACTCATTTATAATTTTTTGTAGGTGTTTTGTGCACACACGTCCTTGCACATATTTCATGTATGCATTCCTACACAATATGTTTTTACACATGTTTCGTACATATAGTTCATTACACACATTACTAATATGCACGAAACAATTGCATGCATCTTTCCCTGTACATGATTTTTAGCACATAGTTTGCACATATTTTACAAATAATTCTTTGTATGCCTATATGATTCTTGTGTATATAAATTTTGATAGAATAAAAATTTTATGTGTTAAATTGTTCCTTAAAATGCTGACATGTGTGCACCTTATTAAGGTACATTTGATTCAAAGTTTGACTCTGCCCAAGTAGTTCTTAACTATGAATGGCTTTGATCTCAGTTCTAGAAATCTGCGTTTCATTCCATTTCGAATTAAGCAAAGGGTAAATATGTTTGGTCTTTGATTGCTGGATCACATGGAAACATTTGACTATACCATGTAATTTCTAAGTTTAGAGCACTTTTGGCCCACTTTGGAAATAAACTGAAAAAAACTAGTTGCAATTAGGGGATTGGATAAAAACTCACTAAGAGCACTAGAACCTTTCTGATTACCTGTCAAAGCGATACCTAGATAAGGCTGAATCTAGAAAAAGATTTAAGCAACCATTTTTTTGTATGGCTCTTTAAATGACCATTTTCTAGCCTTGTTTTGCAATCGCTTGCTAGCCCGTTGAGCCTTTATTTTGGTATGCTAAATGTGTACCGATTTTATTGTTACACATGTTAAAACTACCCTTCGCCTAAAATGATTTTGGCTTCCCCAGTGGAGTTACCACTTTTTTACTTAGGTCAAATATGCAGAAGTAGAAAAGATCTGTCTCGCGGTAATTTGGGCCTCTAAGAAGTTGAGACACTACTTCCACTCTTACAGGGTACAAGCAGTCGCGAAGCAGAATCCTTTTAGATACTTACAGGAAGCTCCATCCTTGCTTGGAAAAATAGAGAGATGGTTATTGCTATTACAAGAATTCGATGTTGAATATGTCACCCAGAAAACCATTAAGGGATGCGTAGTAGCGGAGTTTTTAGCTGAGCACCCGATCTAAGGAGATTCGTATGAATTCAACTTCCCAAACGAAGATGTGGCAGCTATCATGGTTCAAGGTTGGCAGTTGTACTTTGACGGGGCTGTAAACAACAAGGGGGGTAGGAGTAGGGATTATTCTAACAACCCCGGATGATAAGAAACTCTCGTTAGCTAAGAAACTAAGATATAAGGCCACCAACAATGAAGCTGAATACGAAGCATGCACTTTCGGGTTAGAAGCATTGATAGCCTTGGGGGCAAAGAATGTGGAAGTATTTGGAGATTCATCGCTGGTGATCAATCAAATTAGGGGTGAATGAGCTGTTAAAGAAGAGTGATTGATCCCATATGTGAAGTACTTAAAAGATTTGAGCGATCAGTTTGAAGCGTGTACCTTTCACTTTGTTTCTAGAGACGAGAACCAGCTGGCTGACGCGCTTGCAACTTTGGTGTCGATATGGGATAATCCAAAGGGGGTGGTTATGATGCATGTGCTAATTTCAAGTTCTGAGAGGCCTAGCTTTGAGTCCAAGCCAGTCATGGAAATAGAAGTTATGGATGGAAGGCCATGGCATCACGATATCAGAAATTACTTAGAAAATTACTCAGTTCATCTACATAGACGGGGTGTTGTACAAGTGACAAGCTGATGGTATCCAACTGAGGTGTCTGGATGAAAAAGAGGCCGAAAAGGTAATGGAGGAAACTCACGCTGGTGTATGAGAGCCCACATGAAGGGTTTAATGTTAGCCAAGAAGATCATGAGATAAGGATTCTACTGGCTCACCATGGATACGAACTGTTCGAAATACGTAAAGCAATGTTAGTTATGTCAACAGTACGCAGATTTAAGGCACGTGCCGGTTTCAGAGTTACACAGTTTGACATCACCTTGGCCGTTCGCAGCTTGGGGGAACAACATTATCGGAGAAATACATCTCACGGCCTACAATGAACATAGATTCATCATAGTTGCTATTGACTATTTTACCAAATGGGTAGAGGCTGAATCTTTTAAGAAAGTTGATGATCGGGATATGGCCAAGTTCATTGAAAAGAACTTGATATGCAGATATGGCATCCCACATCATGTGGTATCCAACAATGGGGTCTAGTTCATGGCTGAAATAAAGAAGTTGCTTTAGAAATACAGTATCGAGCATCACAAGTCCTCTCCATATCGTCCTCAAGCTAATGGGGCAGTAGAAGCTGCCAATAAGAACATCAAGAGAATCCTGGCCAAGATGGTGCAGAACTATAAAGATTGGGCGGAGAAGTTGCCTTTCGCACTCCGGGGTTATAGAACGACTGTCAGAACTTCCACAGTGGCCACACCGTATTCTTTAGTGTGCGGGACAGAAGCGGTACTACCAATCAAAATAGAACTCAGGTCGTTGAGGGTAGTTATGCAAGCTCAAGTTCCAGAAGCTAAGTGGGCACAACAGCGGTTGCAACATCTGAACATGCTGGATGAGAGCAGGCTGAGAGCCTATTACCATAATCAGATCTATTAGAAAAGGCTTACCAGGTCATTTGGGAAGAAGGTCAAGAAACACCCATTGAAGGAGGGAGATTTGGTCTTCAAACAAATGAGACCAGGTGCGCCGGACATTAGGGGAAAATTCAGACCAACGTGGGAAGGGCCTTTCGTCCTCAAAAAGCTATTGTCAAAAGGAGCAGCTATTTTGTCAGATAGCGATGGCAACGAGTTCAAGGAGCCGATCAACATTGATAGGCTCAAGAGGTTCCATGGCTAAAGACAATAAAAATCAAAATAAGAGAATAAAAGCCCTGCAGGTCGAAAATAGAAAAAAAAGGCGGCCTTGCTAAAATTGGGCGCCTTGTCAGGGTAAAAATCGAAAAAAGGCATCCTGGACAAAAATTAGAGGCTTGAGAGAAAATATCCAATCAAGAAAACCCGAGAGGGCTGATTGGTAACAGGAGTTTGATGCTATCAAGATTCATTCCAGGAATGAATGTAGCTTTGCGTTTTGAATTAGCGTTAAATGATGATCATGTATACTGAAATCATATTGAGATGTACACAATTTTATGAAATAAAATGAAACTGGATTTATTCATTCACATTGTTTTCTAGTTTTATTTTAAAAAGGAATACATTGCTCAAAATGCATACAAATCTATACTAGACCCTACCACTACCCTCGCCGGCCAGATGTTTAAGCCAACTGATCCTGTTGTCAATAGCGGGGCTAGTCACCCATTGTCTATACTTTGGCAAACTAATAAAATCGAAATCTTTAGCCCTCGAAATAGTGGTACTCAAGCGTAGCTGTATCCAAAGTCCGCAGTAGCCAGTAATATATGTCGAAGATAGGACCTCGCCATGAAAAGCCAGTGGGCGAGTCACAATAGTCTGACATCCCCGAATTGGCAAATGCAGAGGGCTGTGATGCAAAAGGAGGCCCTACGAAGACCGCATAATGGGACACATCCCAAAGGCCCGTCCTGGGTCACATAGTCAAGGCGTATCCAAGGGCTCATAAAGCTGATATCTCTGTCCGTCAGGGTGGCCATCCATACGAAGCCCTCATGAGGAGAGTCGAACTGATATGTCCTCTGTCTGTGGAAAAAGTGCACCAATGAGTACGCACTGATCACCCTAGAAGGGGTTCCGCCAACAATCTTAGCTTCTCCTGCAGCAACACCTGAAAAAAAAAAGCCGCTGAAATGAGTTAGATCAATTTCAGGCAAAAATAAGACACAGGGTTATAAAAGCTAGTGTGAAAACCCACAAGGGGCGCTGTAACACCTCGATACCCCCATTGGAAGGATATCGGAGTGCCACACGCACAAATCACATACATACTCGAGCATGCTAATAACAAATACGAATAATCATAAAGATGCCAAATTCATATATAAATAATCAAATCGTTTTACAAAAAGGATTTGTAAACAATTAACATTTACATATACAAAATAATTCTTTACAAAAATTACATTTCCAAAACTAAACTCCATAAACAAAAATACAGCGAAAGACAAGATAAACTCCAACTAAAGACTTCTAGTGGCCGACCTGCAGATATCTGACTCCAAAATGAACCTGCCACCTACACGGGAAAAGAGCCCGTGCTAAGCGATAACGCTTAGTGGGGAGGAACAATAAATACATGTACATATAATTGCAATAAACATATATATAATCTTAATAATAACTGAAGCATATAAATATATACTACTCATGCTTATAACAAGTATTCATCATACACATGTATATCGGAATGTAACCATTCATATCTAAGTAGTCAATATTCATATATCAATCTCATGTAGCGACCTCAAGTAATAGCCTGATTACTCGCTAACTAGTGGATACGGGTACTAATGATACTGATAGGACACAGTATCCAAGCATATAGAGACATGAGTCTCAAATCATGTATAAACATGTATACCCGAAGGTATACTGGAGACCGAAGTCTCAAATCTTATAAACCCAAATGGGGTCAACATATAAACTGTAACATGTAACATATAGCAGCTGCACTCACACTCTAACTCTGGATAAGTGCTTATCTATCCACTACTATGACTATCAGGCTCAGATAACAACTCAATCATGTTCTAAAATAATGATCATTTAATAGAGAATATATCAAGTATAATTATACAACTTGATGCATACATGTATAATTCCCATTCTTGAAGACATATAAATCATGTACAAATCTAATTAAGATCATATAATTTATCAATTAATAGGCCAAAAGACAAATCATGTGCCATGTAGTGAAAAACCATGTAAAAGAAGCTTAAAATAGGTTTCAGAAAATAGGGGAGGCAAGCTAGTGGGCTACTGTCGCGCTCGCGACAAGAAGTCGCGATCGCGATAGTAGCCGGAGAAACTGCACAGGAGAAGAGGACCAGCATGAGTCATGCGCCAACTGTCAACTCATGCTCGGCCAAATTCCCACGTTCACAAGTCGAATGCCTCCCTCTGACTCATGAACGTCTAGCAGAGAGGAGCACGACTAGTGCTCCAAATGCCGAGTCGTGCGTTCCTCGGCTGCTGGGCGGAATTCCACTGCGAGAAAGAGAAGAGCTGATTCTGTCGTGCTCGTAATGAATGTCGCGCTCGCGACAGGATCGGGTCTCCTCAATCTCCAGAAAGCACAAAAAACAGAGCATAAGGAAAATCAAAACCCATCTTTACCCAACCCATTTTTAGGCAAAATCATGTAAAAACTTACCTTTTTGGCCTCCTAAATACGTTCACAATCATAACAACACAATCACACAATAATATTACACATTCGAAGGACATTTATAGAGGTTCAAAACCCAAGAATTTCATTTCTCATTCATGTATATACGTACTTACTTTAACATGCAAATCATTTCAACTCAATCATCATAAATCATGCACATAAAGCCATTATACTCAAGCATTTCTATATACCAAATAAACAAATAACAATAACATATAATTCAGAAAAACAATCCAAAGTGAGAAGAACAAAGCACTTTCAAACAACTCCCAAACAATTATATCCACAAATAACTCCCAAACCTGGTAATGGAGCTCAAGCCACTAGCTTCAAAATCCAATCTTCTCCTTTCCTTTACTCTTTCTCCTTTCTTCAGATTCTTGTAATTAATCTAATCAAAACAAACAGCCAATTAACCCATGCAAAAACAACCACAAAACCCATTACAAATCCAACAGAAGGAGAAGAAGAAGAAGACAAAAATCCAAGTTATAAAACCAGTCACTTACCTCTTGGAACAACTCTTATCTCAAAACCACCCTAGTTCAAATCTTGAAGAACACCCACATGAAAAACTTGAGAGTAGAAATGGAGAAGAGAAAGTGAGAGAGAGGACGTGAGGATGTGCAACCAAAAGGAAACCAGCAGATGGCTTCCACGGGAAGCAACAATTCCCACTCTCCCTCTCTCTTCTTCCTTTCAAATCCCCATTAATGCACTTCAACAACCATTCACATGTCACTTATTCATTGGACCTCACTTTCCTTTCTTTGACTTTTACACTTAATCCTTGGCTTTTCCCTTATAAATCCTTGGTAAATTACATACCACTCACTAACAATTCTTTCATTAAATACTTTAAATAACTCTTCAAAAGATTTCGGTCGAACTTGATCCTTCTCAAAAGCCTCAGACTGGAGTACGGAGCTAAAGTGCCATTTTTCCAAGTCATGGGATCATCCAGCAGCTGGCGCAGATTATTGAGGGTGTGTGTTGACATTTTCAGATAGCTGCACAAAGAGTAAATAAGTGGGATTAGTGAAAAAAAAAAGAGGAAAAAGAACCAGTCTGGCCCATCTTAATAAATTAGACCACTATTTCGTGCATATTTTTTTACCCATGCATTTTCACCAGTATAATTTACTTTTTATTGTTATTATTTTTTGCATTTATATTTTATTTACAGGAAAATACTCAATAAGCGGAGTCAATCGCAAAGAATGCAGTCCGAAAAACATATTTAGGGAGTAAGTTAAGAAAATAAGTTAAAGTTAAAAGTTATAAAAAAAAATTAAAATTATTTTTCTTGGCTGTAAGTTAAAGTAAGTTGAAGTTAAAAAAAATTAAAATTATTTTTCTTGGCTATAAGTTAAAGTAAGTTGAAGTTAAAAAAATAAAAAATAAATAAAAATTAGATTTTTTTTTCTTGGCCAAAGTGCAGCCACGTGGCCGCACTTCACGCGGCCCTGCGTGGCCGCATCTCACGGGGCGTGACATGCAGCCCCATTTTGGTCCGCATGTCATGGGGTATAAATACCCCTTTCTATGCCCGTGTGTCACCCTATTCCACATTTCACCTTTTTTTTCCAAATTTCTTTGTGTTCTCACACATGTTATCTCCCTCTTTTTGCTCACATCTTTTTCATTTGTGGTCCATTTTGTGTGTTTTTTACACCAAAACGATCACATTTCAACGATCTTCAAAGTGGTATAATTTTTTTTTTAATTTATCAATCATTTTTTCAGTGGGTATTTAGACGACAGGTTAGTTTTCCTATGCTTTTTTATTTTATTTTACGTGTTTACTCATGCTAAGGTGCTACGTTTTCTTTTATTCATTATTTTTTTTTTGTAAACGGTATGCAAAAATGAAAAAAAAAAAGAGAATGAAAAAAAATGCATATTTTGTCGCCTGATTAGGTGATACATTTGTTTTTAGCATGTATAAAAATAAGCAACAATGAGTAAATGAAAGAAAAAGATGCATACCTTTTTTTTGTTGTTTGTCAGTTGCAATATAGAGTGAAAAAGAAGTGACAAGGAATGTGTGTGATTGTAGTGTGGTGAAATTGGCTAGTTATATAGAAATTTATTTTGCCATGTGTTTAGTTATTAGAAATAATGCGCACAAACAAAAATTAATTATTTGGTGTAAAAAAATAATAAACTTTTTTAAATAAAATAATAATAAATGATAGTTGTGATTTTGGGTAAGAATAATACTATGTCATTGCGTGTAAAATAATGATATTTATTTTGTGAAAAAATTAATAGTTGAGATAATAATTTGGACATTGAAATTAGTTGTGTAAGATTAAAACCTTGTCTAAATATTAGATGTGTGTACAGAAAATTTTACTGCATTTCAATTAAACGGTTGCTTGAATTTAGTTAAAATATTATTCTTAAAATGCTGTTTCTATTTAGTTCAGATACTGTTAGAATTCAGTTGAAATACTGTCTGAATAATAGATAAAATAATATTGATTAATTTATCTCGCATGAATTGACTGTCAATTTGTTTTCAGGATGCCTCGACAGCGTAGGGTACGCTCGAGACGAGATGGGTCTCCGCCTCCAGTAGAGATGACAGACGAGTAGAGGCAGCGCTATGAGACCTTATGTCAGATACGGATTGTGCGCAACAGATTCACGTGTAGATAATTTTTAGAGCAGGTAAGCATGTGGGACGAGGTGAGAACCCTGATGGCAGTGGCTGGCTGGACCGAGTTTTTGAAGAGGTGTTACACTACATATCCAGACATCACCAGAGAGGTGTTGGCCACGCTACGGTATAAGGGGTATGAGAGGCCAGACGAAGAGTCTGGGACGATATCCTTTTGGGCTAGAGGCCGATACTATGAGATGAGCCGTTTGGATTTCGCCTAGGAGATGGAGCTCCCGATGGGGGAGTATATCAGGGTACCTGAGAGATCCATCCCCACTCACTGCTGAGAGGAGATCGCCGCACCAGGTGTCCCATACTGCACTAGCCAGGCGAAGAGTACTCTGCTGCGTTCCCAGGCTCTGAGATACATTCAGAAGGTGTTGGCAAGTAGTTACCTTGGTCGGACTGGAAGTCAGGGCTCCATAAACGCCACTGAGATTTGGAGCTTGTAGGCCATGAGGACTGGTAGGCAGATAAATATTGCCCATGAGATTTTATCTGAATTACTCAGAGCTGGGCGGGGGACCACTGGGCCCATATGCATCGGGGGAGTGGTGACTAGATTACTCCTTCGTCTGGGGCTCGATTACCACTCATTTGGGCCACATTTGGAGGGGGATATAACTATTGATCTTGCCGTCATTGGTGCTATGGGTATAGTGGAGCCGGTATCAGAGGGGTCAGATGAGTACGGACTACTCAGTATGGTAGAGACCAGGCTTCTCCGCAAGTTGCCTCCACTCCCAGATGTAGCTGGTACTTCAGGGGGGCCCACATGCAGTAAGATGATGAGGAGCCACATACACCGCAGGATGAGAAGGGCGCAGATGATTTTGATCTTATACGTATTATCCGCACTCCCCCTTTGCAGCGAATCCTGCATGACAGATATCACAGGTTCACTACACTCAGCCAAGCTATCTAGGGGCATCTTCTTTCGCAACCTTGCCCCCACCTTAGTATAGGGCAAAGCAGAGCCAGCCTGCCCCAGAGATGTCATTCCACTCTATGTATCAGGATGTGATGGCTGCTTTTGCCTCTCTGGAGCGACGTCAGGATGAGGGGATCCGTGATTATCACCTTTTGAGCCAGCGGATGACAGAGGGGTTCGGTGAGATCGGCCAGCGGTTAGACAGGATAGAGGGGTCCATGACTACCACATTCACTACGCAGGCACAGAGATTTGACGAGTCCTTCCAGGCGATGGACAAGTCACTGGCTGCCACCCGACACCGAATGGATATCCTGGAGCAGACTTCTGGAGGGATATCCCAAGGCGTGAGAGACCTGAGGGAGGATTTAGGGAGAGACCTGCCCGTCATTCGACAGGACTTGGCATATTACATTGATTGATACGCTTCTGCCATATCTGGCCTAGCCTCCAGTTTCTAGGAGCTATCTCACACTATGGCTAGTATGGCTAGCCCATTCTTGGATAGACAGGTAGATGTCAGATTTCGAGTTTCTCCCGCATCATCATCTAGGCCGCCGCCTGAGGGCATCACACATCAGTGGATGCCTCCTCCAGCTTATCCCGATGACCCGGATATGCCTGTAGATCACCCTCCTCAGTAGGGGGCATTTCAGGGAGACATGAGATATTATTCTTATTGTTTTTATGATGTGCAAAAATTCTCACTTATAATATAACTTTGCATGTATGTTTGTTGTGCGTTTACTATTGGGCATAACAGAAAAATAATCATAAAATAATAAAATAATAATAAATAAATAAATAAAATGATGATGATAATGATAAATAATGATTCACACATCACCAGAATAGGTTAATGCATCCAATTAAATCACTTTCTTTGAACATTCAAGCACACGACGACAATGTCTAACGACCACTCAAATGAATGGTTAATTCATTGACAAAGGGATGAATATTGCCACCACACCATACTAACAGGTTATATACCAACTCGGCTGGAGCTAGACACCGCATAGGTTAGATGCTGCAACGAGAAAGGCTAGACACCATACTAACAGGTTATATACCAACCCGGCTGGAGCTAGACACCGCACAGGTTAGATGCTGCAACGAGGAAGGTTAGACGCCATACCAACAGGTTATATACCAACCCGGCTGGAGCTAAACACCGCACAGGTTAGATGCTGCAACGAGAAAGGTTAGATACCGCACCAATAGGTCAGATACCGAAATGGCTGAGGCTAGACACCGCACAGATTAGATGCCAAAATGACAGAGGTTAGACACCGAATGAAGGGCTAGACACCGCACAGATTAGATGCCAAAATAAGGAGGGTTAACATGTCAATAAGTAGGCGATAACTACCTCGGACAACTTCTTTCAAATCGGAAGGACAACTGCCTCAGGTATGCCTCTCTTTTTTCTTTTTTTGAGTTTTGGCTCACCTAGGCACCCATGCAGTACGTTACCCAAAACTGGGGGCCACTGTAGACACCGGGTCCTGAGGCAGCTCAGACCAAAGTTACCCAATGATAAAAATGACACTTGTTTACGGGTAAAATGTTCAGAAATGACGATTTCCTTGTCGAATCCTTTTTTATTTTTATTTTTATTTTTATTTTTATTCTCGAATTTTTGGTGCCCTGTTGCCGAGTGGGCACGGAGTGCGCCCGCATGGGCGCATGTCGCCAGGGGCGATCAATCCGAAAATCATTCTTAGACCCAAGAAATTGATTCTTGAGGTTTGAGTTTTAATTTTCGTTCATTGATTTATTCAAAAGCTTTAATCCAAACTTTTTCATTTTTATCTCAAGCAAATCGACAGGGAAATCAAAGTTTTCTTCATTTGCTGCAAATATCAAATCATATCTGAGGGTAAATACTTGAGCTAAATCAGTCCCTTCTCTCTTCTTTCTTGTTTTGCATCCTTAATTTAATCCATATATTTTTATATACTGTATATTATTGTTGTTTGTTTATCTATTGTTGTTCATTTATCATTTTTCGTTTGTTTATTAATTATTCATTCTTACTTATTATTAATCTTGCTTATTATTAATCTGTTCATGTATATTTGTTATTATTTATTGTTAAACATGCTATTGTATATCTTTATTGTTGTATTATTAATATTTTTGTTGTTTGTCACTAACATTTGTTAATAATCTGTTTATGATTATTATTTATTCATTGTTAAGCCCAAACTTTCTTACATTCCATATTCTTTTTTCTTTATCCATTTGTCACCTGCATATTGTTCCTATATTTGACATTTTACATTGTTAAGTTGTTATTTAGTCGTTATCATTAGCATTTGTTGTCTATCATTATTCTATTATTGTTCTTGGATATTGCCATATTGATTATTGGTTACTGGTATATTAAGATTTATTATTAATAATTAATGTGGTAGGTAATCTAGCTATTAAATCATTAATTATTTGTTGGTTGTAATTAATTTGTGTATTGTTATTATTTCATTTGTATGTATATTAATGTGTTTGTCATAAATAACATCAACTTAGAATAATTTATTTGCATGATGCATAAACATGATTTATAAACTAATAAATTGATTTAATTGATTATTTACATTTAATTGACTTAATTGTTTGTATATGTCTATTTAATTTATTTGGTTGTTATATAATTTAAATAATTATTTAATTGATTGTATTATTATTTAAATAATTATTCATTTGATTAATTCATTCATTTAATTGCTTGTTTATATTATATTATTTATTTGATTTAATTCACTGACACTTCATTCTTTTTAATTGCTCTAAAACGTGCTTATTTCACCTTGAGTGATATCTCCGAGTGGGGCAAAGGATCGAAAAACTAAGACCTTCATATTTGGGTTTGCATTTCTAATTACCCTTTTTTTCCTTGTTATATTATTTTTATGTGTTGAATGTAAAAATATATTTTAAATTTGTCCGTATCATAGAAAGTCATTTTTTTTTACAATAATTAAAATTGGATTTTTTCCTAATAAAATGAACCAAAGTCCTATTTCAACCAAATAAAATCTCACTTTTAAATGGAAAACTAATTTTCATAAAATGGGATCACTCATCCCGATTTTCTCAATCAACACCCAAAAATAGTTCTCCATTTATTTTTAAGTTAATAAAAAGGAACCAATGTTCCTAAAAATTCAATAATTGACCAGGTTTATGTATGGCATATTTTACTCCTTTTTGAAGTATTTATTTACTTATTCATTTTGGGCCATAGTAATTAATTTTTGGGGCAAATTTTATTCTTGTAATTTATTTATTTCTTTACCGCTTTCTTTACAGATTTTATTTATCGCTTTTTGCTTGCTTGTAATGCGTTTTAAATTTATTGCATAAATCGTGTGAGAAGAGATATAAAATAATTGACTCTAAAAACTCATTCAGATAACGTTAACCAAAGGTATGAATAAGAGTGAGGTCTCGAACTCTCTCTGGTTTTGGCCTCATAAGGTTAGAATTTATTTTTCAATATTTTATTGGGTGGCGACTCCATGATACCTACCTTATGATACCCAACAAACGCCCTCATAAGTTGATTGCCAATAATGGAATGGGGGTGAATCTCCGTCCATTGCGAAGCGATCAGCTTTCACGAGTTTTAATGAACCTCTATCCGGTTTCGAATCCTAAAAGCGGACACCCAACAGTGACCCTGATACCGAGCAGGGTTCGCGCGCATCACAAATCCACAACCAGAATCCAAATAGAGGGGGATCCACATCTGGAATCCCAAACAAAGGGGGAATCCACAATTGGAATCCAAACACATAAGCTGCAGCAACAAATGACCCTATAGACATGCCTATATATCCACGACTCGACTAATGCAAGCTAATACTCACAATTCAATTATTCACATTGTCATATTAAATATTAGTTGCATTAGTTATTTTATAAATAAATTCCATATGTATATAATTCATTTGATAGGCCAAATTAATCATTATTTAATTCATAGAACATAATTCATGGTGTTAATTAAAATGTATATCAAAATGTACAAAAGAATAAGTAAATTAAATGAGAGATAATCGTATAATAATTGTGATCATATAATGATCATATATATTTATAAAACATAGCATAAAATTCTCATATAATAATATTTTTCACATTCAATATTTAAATAAAAGATCCTTAATACTTTACATGGTACCACACAATATATTCACACACACATTCATTAACTTTCATGTAACAATATTGTATGAATACTATTATCCTTTCAAACTCATTTAATTTCTTATTAATTATACTAGCTTCACAAGCACATTTAACATTATCATATACATTAATATCACGTCATTTAGTACTAACATAACATCAATAATAGCATACATACACTTAACATTTCAATAAGCACTTTCAACCAAGTTGCATTCCTCATGAACAATTAATACGATATGCCAATTCATTTTTAACTTTGTTTGATTATCTCTTATTTTTAACTTTGTTTGATCACTAATTACTCATGTTCATAACATATTTACTAATGTTTTCAAAGGATCATCACTCACATACTTACACTACAAGAATATTTTCAAATAGTAACGAAAATTAGCAATCGAATTTGTTGAATTTCCATTGCTAATCAAAATTAGCAACAAAAAATAGTAACGAAAAATTCGGTTGCAATTTTGACGGTGGGTATTTTTTAGCAACCGAATATGCTTTAGGAACGAAATTTAAATTCTATTACTAAATCTAATCAGTATATGTTTCGGTGAATTGGTCAACATTACCAACGGAATTCTATTTATGTTGTTAAATTAGCAACGGAATTATATTTCCATTACTATATATAGCAATAGAATTTATCTTCCGTTGCTAAAAATAGCAACGAAATATCTCTTCCGTTGTTATTTTTAACATCAAAAATTGTAAAACTTTAATCAAATTTTTTATTTATAAATAAATATAATCCAAATTTATAATGAAATTCAAGAAAATTTTCTTGATAATATAACCGGGACAATATATAACTTAGCATTTCATAAATAGATAAATGTCAATGACAATTGTGCCAAAAATATACATATATAAATATTCCTTTACAAAGCATACAGAACTATACAAAATTCTATAACAAAAAGTGCAAAAAGACTCCAATTTCACTGTGTGGCAACCTGCAGATGCTCAACACCAAAACGAAATGACTCCAATTTTCACACCTGTAGAAATGATCATGCAATAACATAACTTAACATTTGAATACCCATGCATATAAATATAATCACATAAAGGAAAATTGCACATAACTAGCTTGCTTTTACTCATAGTTCATATACATATAACATGCTGGCATATTTATAACAATAACATCTAGACATGTAACAGCCTGAATTCGCATTAATTAGTGGATACGGGTACTAATGACCATTCAGGCTTAACTAAACTCTATTATCATCATCACACATATATTCTCCATGTATAAGCGTAAAACCCAAGCACACTAGTTATATTATATAAAACTAAATAATTGAGTAACCATATGATTAACATATTCAATTATGTTAACATGAATAAACTGTAAAATTCATGATCATACATAACTCATATGTGAGAAACCAAGCAAAGGATCTCAAAACAAACAAATAACATAAGCAAAGCAGGGTCACGTCTTTAATTGGCTATAACTTTTGCTACAGGAGTCCGATCGCTTATTATAATATATTTTCGAAAAGCTCGTATTGAGCAGGTTAGATTTTATAAGGCGTAACCCCCCCCCCCCCCCCCCCCCCCCTCATAACGGCCCATTTTGGGCCTAAAAAATAACATTTATACTTTCATTTTTTAGTTTTAAAGTATAAGGCATTTTCGTAATTTTATTAATTTGTTTCATACACATGATCTACACTTTATTTTTCCTGCTTAACTAAACATAATCACAAAAAATCTCCAACTTAATTTATACAAGTCTACCTTGACATTTTCTAATCAAGCTTGCATGTTGATATTCTAGATGACATTCTTATTATTCTATTCGTGAGATAATGAACATAGCAACTAACTTCAAAGGGCGACATTGAGTGAGATTGGAAAAGAAAAACAGTTATGATAGTAAGAAGATTGCATGAAAATATATCTTTTACAACTGGAGCACATTTTCTAACCAACTAACTAACTGCACACACATATAAAAAAACTAGCCAGGGGAACACCCACTGCTTTATGGTTTTAAAGCTGAAAGGTATGTAGGAAGAAATTGGGTACTAACACATCAAGATTCAGCTATTAGGCCTTCCAGATAATGCATTAAAGATCATATTCTAGTCAATCAATCACTATTATTCATTACTAATAGCTTAACTCAAGCTAAAATAACCACCTAAATGTGTAGTGATCCATAATAACTAACGAATGCCACACAAATTGGCCAAGTACCCCCATAATAAAATTCACCACTCAAAATAGATATCGTAAATAAAAAAAAAAGCACAATAAAAGATTTCTTCCAATGCCACAAGAATCACACAAACAGATACAGGGCACTAACAGAGAGTGGCTTTACGGTAAGCTTTCTTCATAGCTGCAGTTGATATAAGATCTGTGAGAGGAATTTGCTGCCAACCACTACATGCCAAGGATCTGCAAGTATATGAAAAAATCAGGTTATGAAGAGATAGCAAGCGAGCACATCTGGATCTGTACCAAATGTACTGCCATCGGTAATATTTCTAATGCAGCATGTAACAAGAAAGAATAATAAAATCAAGGAGAATGACAGTCTAACAGTATACTTCTAAACTAAATCCAAAAGAAGAAATTTTATAGCAAGTTTTACTTCAATGCATTATGGTGCTCTAAAGTAAAATTAAGGCAAAATTGATCGCCTTATGAAAATTAATAATTCTTTGTCCTAAGCATAAACATTACCATAAGAGGGAGCCAACATTTTCTTCGTTTGAGATCTGCAAATCGGATGGTAGTTCTTCTGCCTGTAGAAGCTACAACCCTCTGTGTAATGTAAATTGCAAGTAAAACTATAAAAGATTCCTGTTTAATACAGAGATGAAGATAAAATAAAACAGAGAATTTAAACCCTATTCCATTACCTTAATTTCATTCACTTCGAGGGAAATATCAGTATCAAACCCTCTAAGAACTTGCAAAGAAGCTTCAAATTCTTCTGTCACGCCCATTTTTGCCTAAATTTTGATTATAAGTGAGAGACAAAGAGCGAGTGGGTTAGCCCTTACTATATGACCCACATTTGATAATGAACCAAATAAAGAATATTGACCCAAGAAAATCATTATTAGAAACCAAGCAAAATCAAACTGAAATAGAATTAGCAATATTAGAGATGCACACCTGTAGACATCGGGTTCTGAGGCAGTCCAGAACAAAGTTATCCAATGATGAAAATGATGCCTGTTTGTGGGCAAGAAGCAAATAGAAGTAATGGCTTCCTTGGAAAGAAATATTTTTTGTTTTAAAAAAATAAATAAATTATTTTTGGGCTTGGGCCGTGAGACCCATCTCACTAACATGAGATCGTGAGGCCTACCTCACTTACGTGAGGCCCAGCCTCACATTAGTGAGGAGGTTCACTTGCCCCCTGCCTCACGTGCTTCTTCTTCTACCCCCAACAACTCCTTTTCAATTTGTCAGGGATTTGGTTTTGAAAGTATGGGTTTTTGGATGGTTTGGTGGGAAAATGATCAAATCTGGTCTGAAAGATTAAAAAGAGAAAAAAAAAAGGAGGGGAGAGGGGAAGAGAGCATGATTGAAAAAAGGGAGAACGAAAAAAACACAGGAGGGGAGAAGGAAAAACACAAGAGAGGAGAGGGAAAAAGAGATAGAGAGCAGAGAAAAGAGAGAGAAGGTTTTGAGAGCAAGAAGGATTTTGATTTTCCAAAAAAAATGTTGAAAATTCGTTCTTGAATCCAGGAAGCCAGTATTTCATCATTTGCACATCGAACGTCAAATTCTGAGGGTAAATACTGAGTTCATCTCTCTCTTCTTTTTATTTTTCTTTCTTTTGTTCATTTGTTTCTACCTGTTGTTTTCTTCTTACTGTATATATTGTATATATTTGTTGCTTGATTTATTTAATATGTTCATCGTATATATATCGTTGTTATGATTAAATGAATGTGTATATTGCTTCATAATGCATGTTTGATCACGTGATTATGTGTTCGTTGGTCTGTTGAACCTCCTCCGTTTACCTCTGTTCTTTATCATTTAATCTCAGTAATCTGTACATAGTATGTATGTTATTGTTTGTCATCAGATGTGAACTCTATATATTTGTCATGGTTAAATAAGCATGTTTGTTGCTTTATTGTGTATGCTTTGATGATTTTTAGCGTGTTCTTAAGCTGTTAGTGTTCCTCTGTTTGCCCCTATTTTTTGGTTATCTGGTTCGTGCCTTTGTTTCCGTCTGAGTCGTGTCTTTGCTTCTCTGTCCGAGTCGTGTTGTTTCATCCGAATCGTGCGCCATTCCCCTTGCCATCCTCCTCTGCTCTCTCTGTCCGTGTCGTGAACGTCGGCCCGAGTTGTGTCGTTTCGTCCGAGTCGTGCATCATTTTCCCTTGCCTAGCTCCCCTATCCGTGTCGTGTAGATAGAGCACGACTCGTGCACTCCATGCACGAGTCATGCTTTTCTCGTGTGACTCGTGCAAAGATGTACGAGACATGCACTCAGTTTTTCCTATTTCCGTTTCTTTACATTTCCACTTTCACATTTCCATTTCCATTTCCAATTTTCCTTGTTTTGGGCCACATTTTGTCTTTTAGTCTATTCAATCTCACGTGATTCATTAGCTCATTTACTTTATGTTTTCATCCTTTATTGCATCTTTGTTCTCTTTTACTTTGTTATTGTATTTTACTCCATTTTAGTTTTTTTTTACTTAATTATTATTAATACTTTATATTAGTATCTTCTCAAATATTATTATTATTATTATTATTATTATTATTATTATTATTATTATTATTATTATTATTATTATTATTATTATCATCATTTTTATTTATTATTATTATTATCTTTATTATTATTATTATTATGCTAACATCGACTTATTTTAATCTATCTCACATGTAAATTGCTTTCATATTAAATTGACATGTCTAATTTAACCTATTTTATCTCATGCACATTTGTTGATTATTTTTGCATATTCTCTAGCTTTATATTTATTTGATTAATTTTTCGAATTATTACTATTATTTTTAATGTCATTTTTTTTGTTGTTTTGAAATCATTTATCTTTGCGAGTTACAACGCGTGCTCGAACCGAGAGATTAAAGACCATCCAAATTTTGCGTTTTCATTATATTTTATGTATATTGTCTTATTTCTTATTTATTTGGTATGTAAAATATATTTTAATTATCCGCATTATAGAAAATTACGTTTTTTAGATAATTAATAATTTGGGATTTTTATTAATAAAATGGACTAACGTCCTATTTTAACCAATAAAATTACACTTTCAAATGGAGAATTAGTTTTCATAAAATGGGATCACTCATTCCAGTTTTCTCAATCAATATCCTAAAAATAGTTCTCCAATTTTTCTAATAAATAAAAAAGGAACCAATGTTCCTAAAATTTAATGAATAACCCGATTTATGTATGTTGCATTTTAATTCCCTTTATGTGTTTATTTATTTTATTTTATTTATTTACTTATTTATTTGGGGGATTGTTCTGTCCCATCTCTTTTTATTTATTATTTATTTTGGAGGATTGTTCTGTCCCATTTTTATTTTTGTAATTTATTTACTACTTTATTTATCGTTTTCCTATGTGAATGAATACGCTTTAATTTAATGTATAATCGCGTGAAATGAGAGATGAAATTTTTATTTCTTAAAAACTCATTTATTAACTTAAATCATTAATAAGAGTGAAGTTTCGGGCACCATCTCTGATTTAGACCAATAGAGGTTAGAGACCTTTTCCAGTTTCTTATAAACTGGGTAGCGACTCCAAAATACCTCAAAGGTGCTTAAATGCGTTGTGGGTCTAGATCCTCCTTTCCAATATTTTGATGAAAATGAGGCATCCAAGATGACTCATGATGCACAAGATCAAAAAAACGCAAACCAATCCCTCGAGCCCCAAAAGGCGAGCTCAATGAGAGCCTTGCTAGTTCCGGCGCGCATCACAACACCTCTGACACAGTAAGCCTAAGGTCATCAATGATGGCAGTTTGGGTTAGAGAAGAGTAACCAGACTACCAAACAGACGAGAAAGCAATCATCAAAGTGAAAAAAAAAACACAAAAAAATAAAATGCAAATTTATTTCTAAAACTTTCATTTTATGAGTGCAACAAGTGCTAAAACAAACAACCAAAATAGAGAGAAAGAGATAAACAGTTAACTTACAGTGAAGCCAAAATGGATAGGACCCAAAGCAATGATCATAACACAAGCGACAATAGAAAATCATTATTAGAAATCAAGCAAAATCAAACTGAACTAGAATTAGCAATATTAGAGATGCACACCCCTGACACAGTAAGCCCAAGGTCATTAGTGATGGCGGTTTGGGTTGGAGAAGAGTAACCAGACTGCCAAACAGACGAGAAAGCAATCATCAAAGTGAAAGAGATAAACAGTTAACTTACAGTAAAGCCAAATTGGATAGGACCCAAAGCAACGATCATAACACAAGCGACAACAAAAATGGAACTATCGCGAATGGCTTGAGAAGAACCCATCATACTACTGGATTGCATAGAACCCATCTGGTACCAGCTTCCAGTATGTAGAAACGATTTCGGGAGATCCCCCCTCGCCTCCTCAGTTTTTGGAGCGTAGCAGTATCTGTTTTAATTAAAAAATAATGCTTTCTATGTGTATTATAAAATGGGTAAGAGAGAAAATGGAAAATATAAATTATAGAGAAGCAATCATGAATGAATAGAGAGAAAGACATGTGAGAATAGCGGACGAGGAAGCAAGCTTGGATAATCTAAGAATATTGGAATTCTTGTTGTGTTGTGTTTATACTTAAGGCAAATTGTAAAATACCAATGGAATTATTTTCGGTTGCTATTTTAGCAACGAAAAACTATTTCCGTTGCTAAAATAGCAATCGAAACAGTATTCGGTTGCTATTTTAGCAACGAAATTTAAATTCTGTTGCTAAAAAAAAAAAATTCTCTTCATTGCGACCCAAAATACCAACGGAATATAGTTTCCGTTGCTATTATACCTAGGGCAAGAAGAATAGCAACGGAAAATCATTTGGTTCCTATTTTAGCAACTGCAAACTAATTTCATTGGTATTTTTGTCCCAAAATTATTCCATACCCTTGGGACCAAAAATACCTACGAAAATAAATTTTCGTTGCTAAAATTGCAATCGAAAATATATTCGGTTGCAATTTTAGCAACGGAAATTTGTTTCCGTTGGTATTTTTGATGCCAAAATTTTTTCGCCTCCTTGGCATAAAAAATACCAACAGAATTTTAGCAACGAAAAAATTATTCGATTGCTATTTTAGCAACGAAAAATCAATTCCGTTGGTATTTTTGTTCCCAAAATTTTTCCGCCTCCTTGGCACGAAAAATACCAACGGAATTTATTTTCCGTTACTAAAAATAGCAACCGAATAATAATTCCATTGGTAAATTGCAATCGAATAATAATTCCATTGTTATTTTAGAATCCATTTTTTTAAGGCTTATTATTTAGCAACGGAAACTAAATTCGGTTGTAATTTTAGCAATATAAATTATTTTTCATTGCTAAATTGCAACCGAATTTAGTTTCCGTTGCTATTTTAGAACCCAATTATTTTAGGGCTTATTATTTAGTAACGAAAACTAAATTCGGTTGCAATTTTAGCAACGGAATAAAATTTTCGTTGCTATTTCTCATTCCAAAATTTTTTCACCATCTGTTAGTGCCTTATTTAGGAACGGTATAGTGATTCCGTTGCTAATTTTCGTGCCTAAATTTTGGCACTAAAAATTCTTTCCACTTTTAGCGAGGAAGATAACTAAATATATTTCCGTTACTAAATCTACAAAGTTTAACCAATTTTAGTAATGAAAACGGATTTCCATTGCTAAATAGCAACGGAATTATGTTTCCGTTACTAATTTAGCAACGGAATAAATTCGGTTGCTATTTTCACATTTTCTTATAGCATTATTTGTTAACCCTAAACATGTGTCGGATAAGTTCTGAAAAGTTTTGATGAAGTTCGGGTTCGATTCGGGGTGAAAAATGGACCATATAGTCAAAAATAGGGGATGAGAGACGGGCGTCTCTCACCAAATGACCCATGAGGGACGGGCTAACCCAAAATAGCTCTTGAACCAACTCTGTTTCATGAAAACAAATTGCAACCTCAAATTAATCCTTCAAGTTCACATAACAAATGTTAATTTTAATCAAAATGGCCTTCTGAACAATTAAAGCTCGGGATGTTAGCTTTCTAGTGGGACAAATTTCATGTCATTTGGAGTTAAAACCAGGGAGATATGCTCCAAATTTGTCTACTGGAATGAGAAATTTTGAGGCCTTTAGGCTCCAAAATAAATTATATCTATTTCTATAATGTTTTTAGCCAAAGAAGTACCAGTTCTAACCCAATTAGAATCATGACATTTGGAGTTATAAATATAAACTTATGCCCAAAACAGTCATCAATGGTCATTCTACCCCTTTGGACAAAATTGCACTATGTAAATCAATTAACCTAAATTCAACTAATTTGACACAATCAATCCACCAAATTCAACCCAAATCAACATAACACATACACAAACATCTCAGAATATTATATTCATCAATAAATGTTCAATAACACAAAAATTAACACAACAATCCCAAACCTTAATTCCTTGCATTTTCTTGGCTCACTTTGCTCCTGCTTCACATACCTTTACCTTTCTTTAAGCACTAATCACTATATCTTCCACAAACTACCATGAAACCATCAATAAAACAACCAATTAAAGTTCTCATCTTTCAAGAACCAAAGGTAGATAAGAAGAAATCAAACAACCAATTCTTACTTTAAAAAGCTTACAAAAACTCAAGAATCAACTTATCCAATTTTGAGACAACCTTAAGCAAACTTCAATGGAGGATTTACCCAAATGAATTAAGAAGAAAAAGATGATGATGAAAATTCAGATTTCCTTTTCCTTGAATGGTCGGCCAAGAATGGACACAAAAGGACAAAATTCACCACTTCACACCTTATATATGCATGTAATGCATTAGGTAGCTCACTCATCATATGACACCTGTATTCCACTTACACATACCTTAATCCAAATAAGGCTTAGTTGATCTTAGCTTAACTTAATTAATCACTTACTAATCATCTTAATTACACAATATCATATCAATCACTTAACTAACTTCTTTTATGCAATTAAGTCCCCAATTCAAGCTTATGTATTTAACTCCTTCAAAAATAGATTCTATCCATCATTTTGTGCAATCAATTTGAACTTACAAATGATAGAATTAGCAAAACTATTCCTCTAGAATTTTATTCTTCTATATCTTATATTGCTACTAGTAAAATTTCAGATCAATTGGAATTAAAACCTAGGAGTTATAGCCTTATAGATACATACTGTTCCATGAACCTAGCCAAAGAAGAAACCCTTTAGTTTTAGCTAATTATGGGCTACTTAGGGCTAAAATTAGCTCATAACTATTTCTAAGATATTTGTAGAAATAAAAGTCACGGTTCAAATTCCACTAGAATCATCTAGTTTAGATATTCCTAGGCTTAAATATGGCCTAAAATCCGAACTAAGGTCAAGAGTAAAATTGAGCAAAATTTTCCCTTACAACTTCAATATAACCAAGTTCATATTTCAATTCAATTCCACAACAAACACAACCACAAATCAACTCAATTTCCATTTCGTACATTGGTTCACTGTACTGTTTCTTTTATACATATTTATCATACTTTAAAATAAACAACTGGCAAATGGCCACTCTTGCCATATCTTTCGAATTAATGATGTTTGCGACGTTTACGTCCTTTTTGATACTTTTGTCACTTAATCATCCACTTTTGGTTTCCATTTCACCCTAAGTATGCCTTATAGTTAAGGTGTATTTTGAGTCCTTACAGCTGGCCCCTAGTTTAGGTGTGGGGTAGAGGGGGAGTAGGCTGGAACAAAGGGGCCCAGTCTAAGTGGGGTGTTGTATAGCGTGGGGTAAGCTGGGCCAGGGGCTTAGTATGGGGTTAGGGACCATTTTGGGGTTGGGGTAGGCTTGGCCTTGGGCCCAGCCTGGGGTTAAGGGGGTAGACTGGGCCAGTGGGGCCCAGTCTAGGGTAGGCTGGGCCCCAAGGTTGAAGGGGCCCAGCTTGGTGTTAGGGGGAGGGGTAGGCTGGGTCAAAGAGGCCCAATCTAAGTAGGGAGTTGTAGAGTGTGGAGTAGGCTGGGCCAAGGGGGCCATTCTGGGGTTTGGGGTGGGGTGTATGTTGGGCCCCTGGCCCCAGTCTGGGGTAGGCTGGGCCTCCTTGATCAAAATAATAATTAAAAAAAAATTACCAAACAAATTAATCAAGATGATTACCAAAAATGTAATTGTTCAACTAGTCACTAAATTCTTTTTCTCATTATTTTTTCTTTCTCTCATTACTAGTCACTAAATTCTTTTTCTCATTATATTTTCTTTTTCTCATTATTTTTCTTCTCTTCGATTTTGCTTTGTTCTTTGCTATTTTCATTCACAATTGCTTTCATGCAGTTCTCAATCTTCATTATTGCGGGGAAGAAAGTAAGAGTTTGACAAAAATAATGCAATAAATACAAAAACCAAAAAAAAAAAAAAGAAAATGAGCAAGAGAATGAAATAATTGAAAATTATCAACTGGATTCAAAGAAAAATAAACCCAAAATGAATAGAGAAAGTGAGTAGAAAATAGTGCTAATGAGTATGCCCAAGTAAATGTTTTTTTTTTCTTGTCCAAATTTTTAAGTTAAACAAGAGAAAATTTTCACAATCCTACAAAAAAATTGAAAGAAATGAAAGAAATTTTATTTATCTTTGTCAGTCTCTCTCACTATGGATTGTGATTTATTTCTCTTTTTCTTTCTTACCAATTTTAGCTCCATTTAACATCAAAGTTCTTCCTCCAATTTGTTCTCATCAAAGATTTTTTTTTTTTTTTGATGGATAAGTAGCTTATATGAGGTTTTTTGTATGTAAGAGCTTGTTCGTTTTCTGAGAAAAATGGAAAAAAAAAAAAAGAAAGAAAGAAATAACATAAAGAAAAGACCCACTGTCATTCCCAGGGGTGTGCATAACCCGATCCGACTCGTTTAACCCGACCCGAAATAGCTATTCGGGTAGGGTTACTCGGATAATTAGGGTCGGGTCGGGTGTATAAATTTTATAAATTTCGGGTCGGTTTAAAACACCCCGAACCCGACCGTAATTAATATATAAACCAATTTTTTTTTTATTTTTTTCCCATTCATTCACTTACCCACCCACCCACCTCCCACCAACCCACCCACCCTCCCTTCTCTCTCTCACGATTCTGGTTTCCCTTCCCCCTCTCTCTCTCTCTCCTCCTCCTTCTCCTCTGATTTACCACCGGTCCACCGTCGATCTCTCTCACTCTCACTCTCCCTCTCCTCCTCCTCCTCCTCCTCCTCCTCCGATTTACCACCGCCAATCTCTCTCTCTCTCTCCTCCTCCTCCTCCTCCTCCCCTCAAATCTGCCACTGACAAAAAAGTTGCGAGATCTTTCCGGCGAGAAGCATACAAGGAGAAAATGAGTTGGAAAATCAGTTTTTGATTTTTGATCTAGATTTGTTTATTTTAATTTGTTGGATTTTTGATTTTTTATATGAGTATTATTGTTTGTTGGATTTTTTTATTTTTTTTTTGATTTGTAGTTTGATTTTTGAGGTGGATCTTGATTTGTAGTTGGATTTTGATTTTTAATTTCTTAGATTTGTAGTTGGATTTCTTAGATTTGTAGTTGGATTTAATCTGATATTTGATCTTGATTTCTTAGAATTGTAGTTGGATTTTTAAATGAGATTAATTTTTGGTTTGTTCTCAGATTTGTAGTTTGGTTTTGGAGAGTTTTATTTTTCGGTTGTTTGAATCTGATTTAGATTCCGGGTTGATCGGATTGATCGGTTCGGGACCCGAATAATTTCGGTTTAATCGGTTCGGGGCCCTACTATATTTAGGGTCGGTTCGGATTATGATATTAGATATATTTCGGGTGTCGGGTTATTCGGGTTCGGTTCGGGTTGACCCAAACCCGACCGATGCACACCCCTAGTCATTCCCCTTTAGCCCGCGAATTATATTCGCAATTGACATATCAGCAATTCAAATAACGTCATTAATTTAAAGATGACAAAATAATGCAAGTTCAAGGGCTTTTTTTATTTTTATTTTTTTGGTATTATGCCTAATAAATATAAAAAACTTGAATATCAATAAAATAAATATATTTATTTAATAATTACTGAAACAAAGTGTGTAAATTTGCCCGTTAAAATAAAATCATGAATCCGGCTATGTAGGCATAGAATTAGAAGTGCCATCCTATCTTTCCCTCTTGAATGGAGAAGTAGTTTTATTTTTTTTTCTTAATACATATTTTCTTATTTAAAATTGACAAAAATATATATATATATTTTACACATCTAAATTTTGTAAGTCACTATTTAAATTTGATAGAAATGCTTTACCCCCTTGAAATGACAAATAGCACAGTAACATTTTGTATTTAAGGCACGTAACCAAAATAAAAAGCACCAATTTTTTTTTCTCCCTTTTGTCAGACATCTTATCATTTTTTTTTCCTTTATTAACCCTATTTTTTTTATTATTTTATTTTCTTCTATTTTCCTCAACAACAATATATTAATAACTAATTAGAAATCATATGTGTATTTTAAAACTCATATGATTTTTAGTTAATTAAAAAATAAATATTTTTTTATCAAATTCGAGTGTGTTATTGGACATTTGTAAAATTTAAATATATAAAATATATATTTTTTTTTGCCTGTCAATCATTGTCCAAAGGAGAAAAAAAAAAATCTTAGTCTTTATTGGAGATAAAAAAGAATAATTTGCCTTGTAATAAAAGTAATTTTTTCTCTTACTTTTTTTAAAAAAAAATTAAATTTGTCATTTTAATTTTGACTATTTGCCTCAATATTAATTTGAATTAAATTTACTCCATTAGTCTAAAATTCAAACTCCGCCGCCTTGTTTTTATCTTCTTACAAATCCTAAAGACAATCTTTGTGATTATTAATTAGTGACCCCTTAATACAATTAAAGCATCTATTTAAGTATACCTAACATATTTTTAAGTATACCCCATCTCTTACATAAAGAGTAAAGACAATCTTTGTGATTATTAGTGACCCCCTAATATAATTAAAACATCTGTTTAAGTATACCTAACCTATGGATATTTATTTTCTTTAACAAAGTAGAATTTGTTTATTAATTATGCTAAGCAAAAAAGTTATTCTTAATTGACCATGAAAGTGCATCTCACCATATATTTAATATTCTGTTCGCCTGAAGCTAAGATGATTTTTGAATTAAATTCACCTCCAATTCCATATTGACCTAATAGGCTCTTAAAACTGTATGTGAAACTCTAATTAGTTAATTGAAAGTTTCGAATTCAAGTTTTGAAATATTTTTAAATACTTGACATAAAATATTTTTTTTTTCGTAAACTTATTCGGTGCAAATTCAAATTAATCGGATTAATAAATTTCATATATCAGAATAGATTATAAAACAAATAAATAAATAAATATAAGTGTATCTAGCTATCATTTCAAGGAACACAATCTAATTAATTGAAAAGTTTTATATACAGTGAATCTAAACTATGCAAAGATGGAATTAAACACACTAAAAAAGATCAGAAATTGAAGAGAATTACAAAATGCAAATACATAATTGTGCAACAAAACCCTTAAACTATAACATTTTGAACAGACAATAAGATCATTTGATACAATAATGGTAATATATTCCTCTGCTTTATATTAGTCATTGAAATTGAGGGAATTTGTTGGGTAATTAATTAATTAATAAATCAATTAATTAATCATTGATCTCTAGTCTTTAATTCCTCCTCTTCTAGCTCTTTTTCTTTTTCTTCTGAGTGAAGCAGGCAGAGGTGGGATACTCTGTTCATGCCTGAAAAAGTTATCAGGATCAACCTTAGTTTTCACTTGCACCAATTTGTTAAAATTATCCTTAAAGTACTTATTTCCCCAAGAACTAGCCTCTATAAAGGTGGTGCCAGACTTTTTGTTCGTCCCCAAATCAAGATCCCTGTAATTCACATAAGCCTCCCTAGGAAACATTGAAACATAAGGTGTCATGTAATTATAAAGCTTCCTTATCCAACCCAAATGTTTTTCTGTGCTCTTTCCTCCGTCTTGCCATGATGTCAAGTACTGAATTTTGAACAAAACACCTTTTCTATGAGGAAATGGAATTTCAGACTCTGAAATTTTGCCCATCATTCCACCATAAGGATTCCATATCATCAATGGACCTTCTTCCTGGAATAGCCTTTTCCAGAGACCTTCAAGCCCGGTTTCGGGTATGGGTTCTTTCACAAAATCCGATTTGGCTTTGAAGTAGTTCTTGAATAAAGATTTCCCCTGTAGTAAGACTTCAGGTGGTGTGCTAATTGGGTACCCAGCAATGTACAGAATAGACTTAATCCAGCTGGTTTCGATACAATCTTTTTGTGTCAAACCCAATTCAGGGAAATCTTTTTCCATGATTTGGAGTAATCTCTTTGAATCTCCGAGAAACAGGGCATTATAAGAAGTAGATATAGTTTGTGCTGAAGTATTACCAATAGCAGCTTTCTGAATGATAACTCTGATGAAGAGATCTTCGTCAAGTTTATCAGCAACTTGTTGCCACCGGTATAGGGTCTGAGTGGCACCTTGTTCCAATGTTTTTGTAACTGTAAAAACTGTCACAGTTGCTGGTACAGGAACCAAGTTTAGTTTCCAAGCAACAATAATCCCAAAGCTGCCTCCACCTCCTCCTCTAATAGCCCAAAAAAGATCTTCCCCCATCGCCTGACGATCAAGAATTCTTCCATTAACATCGATTATTCGAGCATCGATCACATTATCTGCACCTAAACCATACTTTCTCATCATGGAACCATAAGCCCCACCAGTAATATGACCTCCAATGCCTAAACTTGAGCAAAGACCGGCCGGGAAGCCATGAGTTTTACTCTTTTCAGAGATTCTGTAATAGGCTTCACCCACTGTAGCACCGGCCTGAACCCAAGTGCTGTTATCCTCGATATTTACAGTGACTCCACGGAGCTTGGAAAGGTCTATAACAATGAAAGGTCTTTCAATTTCTGAAACATAAGAAAGACCTTCATAATCATGGCCTCCACTGCGGACTCTAAGGTGAATTCCAAGCTGTTTTGAGCAGATAACAGAAGCTTGGATGTGGGTTTCGTGTAAGGGTGTGAAGATGAATTCAGGTTTGGGTGCTTCAGGCACTAAGTACCTGAGATTTTGAGCTGTTGATTGTAGAACTGAAGAGAATGAAGAATTGTCAGGAGTGTAGAAGGAGGTTGAGAATGGGATTATAATTTCAGAATTGAGTTTGAGACATTGAAGAAAACTGTCTAAAATAGTATATGAAAGAATTAAGGAAGGAGATAGAAGAAAGATGAGAAGAAATGAAAGAATACAGGATGGATTTGGAGGGGCCATGTTTGAGTTTGATTAGCTTGTGTTCAACAAAAATGAAGTAACAGAGTTCTCTTATAGAGAAGATGTTTAGCTGATGACCCTGTAATTGAGCTAATCCTAACGTCACGTTTGGATTAGGCAGCTTTTGGAGATTATTATTATTATTATTATTATTATTATTATTATAAACATAATTTTCAGATTCCGCGAATTTATTTTACATTCCATCAGACATTCAATCTTACCTATAATTGTTGCTTGAAAGCATATAACCCAGGTTTATGGCGTTACGATTCCTTGGCCCCTGCATTGGTTGCAACTCGGTTTATGATTTTTTTTTTATTTAAGAAAGTAATAATGTATAATTATAAAAATATTACCACGAGAAATAGAATTTAAAATCTTTTACATTTTTTTATTAAATGTTGGCCACCAGACTAAAATGTCTCTTGTTTTTTATGGATTAAATTAATATAAAATGCTAGAGAGAGGTATGCTTTAAATAGTATTTTGTTATTAACTTGTTAATGAAAAAAATGTATCAGTCCATAGGCTTGGTATTAATTGTCTAGAAACTATTTGATAAAGGTTCTGATAATATAACTTAGGGTTGATTTCACCCATGGTCACTCAACTTATCACTTATCGCGCAAAAGTAATCGATTTTTTTTTTCTTACTTAAATGTCACTGAACTTTTAACATTATTGCACAAAAGTCATGTTGACCGGAATCCGGCGACGACTCTTGCCGGATTGATAAGTTCAACAAATGCTACATTTAAATTAATTTCACTCACGGTCACTAGACTTAGCATTTATCTCGCAAAAATAATTAGCTTTTTTTTTCAACTTAAATGTTACTGAACTTTTAACATTTTTGCAAAAAAGTCATCAATCCGGCAAGGGTCGTCGCCGGATTCCGGTCAACATGACTTTTGTGCAATAATGTTAAAAGTTCAGTGACATTTAAGTAAGAAAAAAAAAGTCGGTTACTTTTGCGCGATAAGTGATAAGTTGAGTGATCATGAGTGAAATTGACCCTATAACTTATTATAGTAAGTTTTTATATTTGATTCATGCTACAAAACTCTCCAATTAAGTTCAATTGCTAAAAAACTTTAATAAAAAGATTGTCGGATTATGATCCTAAAAAAATATATATATATATATTTTAGACCATTTTTGTAAATTTTCTATCTACCAATCGAGTTAAGAAGTGCCACCTATTCTGTTTTCACTTACTTTTCGATCAATTTTTCTTATATGACACAAAATAATTATCCCGTTAATGAAAAACTCATAGATCTAATTTAGACTTGAAAATGGCCTAGATCAAATTAGGTTTTGGAATGTTTCCGAATGGAAGTAGACAGTTCAAGAACCGTGGAATACTATACGAAGTCAACATATGGTAAGACTTTAATTAGAAAGGTAAAACTTCTTCTGTGCTTTGTAGTGAAGGTAATTGAGTAGAATTTTGGAGTTAACGTTAAAAATGGTCGGACTATGTTTTGGTTCTTTGCTTTCACGCATTGATTGAAGCTAAGACCACAATATCAAGCAAGTTGTTTGCATTAAAGTTTGAGTCAATCAAAGTTCATGCTTCTATCTAACTTTCTTCTCTTGCAAAATATCTAACTTCTTCCTTTTTCTGACCAGAATTAACTCAGCCTTCATAAATCATTGAATTTTGAAAACTTCAGATTCAAATCAAAGTAAAATAAGGGGGCTAACAATTCTACATTTCTCACTTTACAAGATCAATAGGAATTGCAATTTTCCTTCTTTTTTTTTTTTCTTTTTCTCACAATTTGTTATTTGAAAATTTAGATCACATTATCTATATATTTTAATCAAAGATGAATTTCTTAGAACCAAAAAAAAAAAAATATATAGTAATAATTCGATGCACACACATGTAAACCGTCAGATCATGTGAATTCATTTAATCAAACAGTCTAAATATGTATGAATTATATGCGCACATGCACCGTATTTCATCTCCAAGAATAATGTATCCTTTTCTTTTTTTTTTTTTTTCTTTTTCTTTCGCTTTTTCTCTTTCTTTTCTTTTTTCAAATAACGTGATCCCATTGATTATATGATAAACATTATATATAAAATAAGATAACACCAAACTAGATGATAATATATAAAATTTGATTCTGAAAAAGGTGTTAAATTTCATTCATTTGCTATCCATAATTTTGAAAAAAAAAGAAACTGAGAAAATAAAAATCTCAATCCCAGCTTAAGCATTTATATATATATATAAATCAGCTTAAGCATCTAGTAACAACTAAACTAGATATTATACAAGTCGGATAAGAGATTTAATTAGCGTCCATCATTATTTCTTTTTATTACTTTCCAGCATTTAAATTCCATTTATTTAATTAATTTATATCCGTGTTGGATATATTTATAAAGGTTAAAAATGTTTTATATCTAAAATTTGAGCTTAAAACTTTTAGTTAAAGGAAGAAATAACCTATCATCTCATTTTATTCCTTGAAAATTAACGTCTTTCATTATTAACCTATGATGTGCATGGACTAATTAATCATTGACATTTTTATAATCAGACTACTAATATCATTTTTTGAAAATTACTAACCATAAATATAACCATTTATTTCGATTAATTGATTCATTGGTTTTAATTTTGTAGTTCAGTTTACCGTTGATTTTGATTTTTATCCAACTAAATTTTTGGCATATAAACATTAACAAAAATCTACAAATCTCATTTTAATTATACAAAGTAAAATTCGAAATGAAATAAAATATACAAATTAACTAAACTACAAATAATTATTCAAAGTAAAAGATACAAAATTATAATTATTAAAAATATATAATAAGCCACAATCCCTTATTTAATCATATTCTAAATCAACAGAGAGTTAAATGGTCAGCAAATATATATATATATATATATATATATATATATATATATAGGGGTGAGCAAAAAAACCGATGGACTCGGTTAACCGAAAAAAAAATTCGAAACCGAACCGATGGACTGATTAACCGATTGTAATGGACTGGTTAATGGTTAGTGTTTTGAAAAATCCGATATTAATGGACTGGTTAATGGTTTTTGACTCATGTGACTGGTTAACCGAACCGAAACCGAATTTTTAGTTAATTTATTAATTTTTTAATAATTTTTAATAATTTATCCTAATTAAAGGTGATCATGTACTTTTTTTTCATTATACTAATTATTTTAAAGTTTTTAAGTTTTTTTAATTGGCTATTAGTAAATATAACAATTTATCTAATTAAAAATGATTATGGACCGGTTAATATATTACTTAATATATTTACTTATTAAATATTAATTTTTTAAAAACAAATTTGCTTATATCCACCAAATATTTTTATTTTAACAATAATAATGTTATATTATAGTGAAAAAATTTTAATTTTTAAGTATCTTGAACATTTTAATTTTATTTATGAATATATTTATAATTATAGTGGTTAAGCGAAAAATATTGGGTAACTGATCCGAAAATCCGAAACCGATGGACTGGTTAACCGTTGGTAATGGACTGGGGCTCATGGACCGGTTAACCGACCATGCTCACCCATAATATATATATATATATATATGTGTGTGTGTGTGTGTGTGTGTGTGTGAAGAGTATAATTAAATAAAATGCACGTAATATGAAAAGATTTTATAAATTTTTGAGGGAAAAATATAATTTTTTTTGAATCTTAAAAATAAATATGTAACGAAGTTAAAACTATAATAAAAAAAATTGAAAATATAAAAAACATAATTTAAAAATTGAAATCAATATACTGGTAATCAATAACAGTTTAATTGTTGATTATATTGCAATTAACAATATAACCGTAACTATCAGCACGAAGAACATAAATCAAACAATTAGAAGGCTTACTCTCTCAAACCATAAGGCCTGACCAAGACTGAGATGCTTTAAACATATTATGAGCAGCCTCATTCGTAAATTGATGAACGAAAGCAATAGACAAATTGCTAATAGAACTACTTAACAAACAACAATCATCAATCACCAAACCGAAAACTGAGTCATCCTTGTATTTGCTGTGGAAAGCTTGAACAGTGAGTAAAGAATTGGTCTCCATAACCACATTAGACATATGCTGATCACAAACCCAATGAATGGCCTCACGCAGGGCCAAAGCTTCTGCTAATATAGGAGAGGTCAAACCCGAATGAATATTGGCCATTGCCCTAAAAAACTGCCCCTCAAGATCTATAATAACACAACCAACACCCCCACTTGATCTGATCAAATAAGGCAACATCAACATTTACCTTTACAAAACCCACAGAAGGTTTGCACCAGATAGAGCTAGCAGAGCAATGCACACTAGAATCCTTGTCAACTCGACGGTGAGCCACAAGCCATTGAGAGAGTAAAGCCTTGCCAGAGTTGACTATATCATTAGCGTTGCAATTTTTACCCCTCCAAACCGCAACATTCCGAGAAGACCAAATACTCCAACATAACAAGCAATCAAATTACAGTCATCCTTCGAATTAGTGCCAAACACTGAACATGTCCAGTCCCAAAAAAAAGATGCAAACCCATTTGAAATTCTCCGTCTTGAAATTCTCCACACTTCTTGAGACACAGAAATATTAACAAACACATGAATTGCGCTTTCATTAGCAGCTCCACACAATGGACATAAACTGCTAACCCCTACATGCTTTTTTATCAAATTGTCTCTCGTAGGTAAAACATCAAAACTAGCTCGCCAAATCATATCTTTAACCTTAGGAGGAACACTCAAATTCCAAATCTTATTCCAACCCACATGTGGGTTAGAAACTATAAGCACAACATTCAATTGATAAAGAAGATTATAAGCACTACGAACTGTATAATTACCTCGCCGATCATGAACCCGGCACCACTGATTTTCCGTATTCCGAACACTAAGGGGAATCTTTGTGATTAACTCTCTGTCCCGAGGAGAGAAAAGAGAATTGATCGTGTTCATGTCCCAACTATTGCTTCCATTAACAATTAATCACTAACCCTTAAATCCTCATTACCCAAAGGGTTCATTATCATAACATAAGGGTTTTGGATATCTGGTAACCATGGATCTTTCCACACAGAAATCTTGTGTCCCCTCCCCACACGCCATTGACAACTATTTTTCACAAGATTTTTGGCAGCCAAGACTAGGGGTGTGCAAAATCCGACCCGACGAACCCGAAAAATCCGACCTGAATTAGTCATTCAAGTAAGGTTGTTCGGGTAATTAGGGTCGGGTTGGGTATATAAAATTCATATATTTCAGGTTCGGGTTGGGTCGGTTTAAAACCCCCAAAATCCGAACCCGACCGAAATAATATATAAACTTTTTTTTTTGCCCATTTACCCAACCCACCCTCCTCTCTCTCGACTCTGCCTCCCCCCCCCCCCCCCCCCCTCCCTCTCTCTCTCTCTCTCTCCCTCTCCTCCTCTTCCTCCTCCTCAAATTTACCACCGCCGGTTAACTCCCTCCATCGCCGATCTCTCTCTCTCTCTCTCGGTCGGCTATCGCTGCTTTGCTCTCTCTTTCTTCCTCCTCCTCCTACCCCTGAAATCTGCCACCGGCGAAAAGCTTGCGAGATCTATTCCGGCGAGAAGCAAACAGGGAGAAAAGGAGAGGAAAAACAAAAAAAAAAAAAGAAAAAAACTAGATCCAGTGAGATCTGAGTTTTTTCCTTTTTTTTGTTTTTTGCTTTTGCTATGAGGAAGCAGATTTTGATTTTCTTTTTCTTGATTATGTTGTTTAATTTTTGATTTTTGTTCTAGATTTTTTGATTTTAATTTGTTGGATTTTTGATTTTTAATCTGAGTATTATTTGTTGGATTTTGGATTTCTTCTTGAATTGTAGTTTGATTTTTGATTTTTAATCTGATTTTTGATTTCTTCTTTATTTTTTGGATATTTGTAGTTTGATTTTAATTTGTTGGATTATTTCTTCTTGATTTGTAGTTTGATTTTTGATTTTCTTGAAATTAATTTTTGGTTTCTTCTTGATTTGCAGTTTGATTTTCGATCTGGATTTTTCGGTATTATTTGTTGGATATTTTGAATCTGAGGCAAAATTCGGATTTATTGGGTTGATTGGGTCGGGGCCTGAATAATTTTGGGTTTATTAGTTTGGGCCCCTACTATAATATAGGATCGGTTTGGATTAGGATATTAGGTATATTTCAGGTGTCGGGTTGTTCGAGTTCGGTTCGGGTTGACCTGAATCCGACCGTTGCACACCACTAGCCAAGACACTACGCCAGATATAGCTCGGGTTATTTCGTAATTGGGCTTCAAGAAAATTAACTTTCGGAAAATAATGGGCCTTATAAACTTTAGCTAGTAAAGAATTTGGCTCAGTTAACAACCTCCAACCTTGTCTTCCTAGCATAACCAAATTAAAGTCATGCAAACTTTTGAAACCCAACCCACCATTACACTTCTTCACACACAGCTTCTGCCAACACTTCCAATTAATCCCACGTCCTGAACCTCTACCAGAACCCCACCAAAACGAGTTTAACATTCTTTCAAGCTCCTTACAAAGATCAATAGGAAGAAGAAAAACGTTCATAACATAATTAGGCAATGCTTGAGCCATGGTTTTTATCAGGATTTCCTTCACCGCTCTTGATAAAAACTTCTGATTCCATCCTTGAATCTTCTTCGAAATTTTATCCTTAAGAAAAGCCAAGACTGTCCTCTTATTACGACCAACCATTGTTGGTAAACCCAAATGAAGGGTTGATTTAATCCACGGTCACTCAACTTATCACTTATCGCCCAAAAGTAACTGACTTTTTTTTTCTGACTTAAATGTCACTGAACTTTTAATATTTTTGCAAAAAAGTCATTTTGACCAGAATCCGGCGAGAACCCTCGCCAGACTGATGACATGGCATGCCATGTCAGAAACTACATGTCGTTTAATAATATTTCCAACAAATGTTACATCTAAATTAATTTCACTCATGGTCACTAAACTTATAATTTATCACGCAAAAATAACCAATTGTTTTTTTTTCAACTTACATGTTACCGAACTTCTAATATTTTTGCAAAAAAGTCATATATTTACTATTCGTCGCCACGTGTCATATGCCATGTCATCAATCCGGCAAGGGTTCTCGCCGAATTCCGGTATGCATGACTTTTTTGCAAAAATGTTAGAAGTTCAATGACATTTAAGTTAGAAAAAAAAAATCGGTTACGTATGTAACATATACCGAATATATTAAATAAGATTTATTGTTTAGAAATAGGAATAAAAGGCTTTTTTACCCACAAACTATTGTAAATAAGGTTAAAATGTCTTAATTTTTTTTTAAATCGGTTTTTACTCCTAAAATCATAAAAATAGGTGAAATATGTCCTCATTTTTTACGAAAAGTTCAGCTGACAAATAAAATAAATGATAGCAAATACCAAGATGACACATTAGCATTCACGTGTCAAATTTTTCTTATAGTCAGTTTTAAGAAAAAATGATTAAGGTGTTTTTTTTTTTCTTTGGCTTTTCAACTATTGAAAGAGATGATTTTATTTATCAACTTTTTTGTGAACCCACCCATAAATCAGTTTGTTAATGTATTTTTGCCCTTCAACTATACGGAATGCCCACATGTCTAATGTAGTTAATGACCCCCAATGAGAATATGACATATCGACAAACACGTAATTGCCATTTCCATGGCATGGCAAAAAAAAAAAAAAAAAAGTTATCTCCTCGCTCCTCTCCTTCTGAATTTTATTTTATTCCTTAAAAAATATTACTTTTTTAATTCACTGCTTGATATTCACCTCATCAACATGACATCTGATTATTTGTTTCTTTTCTTTTCTATTGCACTGGAGTTTCTTCTAGGAATTATTATGAAGCAGACATGTAAGAAAAAGCAAGGCGATATGTTTGTGTATATAAAACTGAAAAGACAGAATAGAAATGTCACCTAAAAGGTGCATATCAATTTGTAAACAACTTCCTGCTCTTAAAATTCACTAAAAAATCACTGTTATGATGGGGAAGTGGATCTCTCACGGATTTCCTTCCCCTTCATTCTAATATTTTAAGCATATATGATTGGGTCAACTGTAGAGGCCCGTGACTTAATTTTTATTTTTTAATTTTTTATAATTAATTTTGTATTTAAAATTTATTAACTTGATTAATTTAAATTCGTATAGAAAAGAATCATAAAATATAACAAAACGTTCTTTTATAAATATTTAAAGATGCTTTATTTATGAAACTCGAAGTTAAAAACTCTAGTTAAGAATAAAGATGTCTACAGACTTAATTTAACCCTATTTTGATGGAGTAATCTTTTATTTATTTTTCTATTGAGCTCGATTCTAAACTCTAATTATTATTTTTAAGAAATAGAACTTCAAAGATTAGTTCATGTAGATGGAATTATCGAAATCACTATAACAAACATTAAATATAAAAGAAAAATAAAATACAAACTCGTGAAAAGAAAATAACTTTATTGAAGAAATGAATTTGGCAATAACTCATTCTTGGAAAGCAAACTTCTATAACAGAATTATCTAAACCATTCCAGTGCATGAGTAACAGAGTTGACAAGGTGGGATCATACGTTGTCATCAAGTTTAACCACATTTTTATGTCTAATTAAAAATTCATTTCTTTTCTTAACTTTTGATTTATTGCTTTGGTCTTGCTTTTTTCCTTTAATATAGCATGGACCATTGGTAAATAATTTTTAAATCGCTTCATTAGTTAGCATGCCAAGTGTATAAAAACACTAACAAAATTATTTCAAGACTGACTTATTTTTACATTACAAATCGTTTTAATATGATACATTAATTATTAGTAGCAAAATTTAATGATGATAAATACAATTACCTCCCCATAGAGAGACAAATTGTAACACTTTATAACTGTAATACATTAAGTGAATTGGACGTAATAAGTCGGTTCCATGATCGTCGTATTTGTTCTGCCTTATTCTTAATCACGTGTTACATGATTTGGTGTAATTTTTTTTTTCTTTAATTTTTAAAGGCCTATTTAATCTTAATTTCATTTCAAATTATATTTTCAGACTCCTCGTAAATGGTATTTTTGGATGGTCATATAAAATAATTTTCAGTCCCGTATGATTTTATTCATGTCGGATGATACTATTTATACCCAGAAAGACCGGAGTTTTAGGGCGTTACATAGATACTACCATTTGCACACATATCCATGAAGCTCATGACTAATGGATCTTTTGCTTGGACTTAATCATTGTTAATTTGTATGTATAATAACATATGAAAGAAAATTATAAAAGATGAGAAACAAAGAGGGGGGAAAAGAATAAAGCAAGACTTAATTTGGGTTTGTTGAAGGATGAAGATAGCGTGAGAAGGATTGTTTGAAATTGAAAATGACACAATGACAATGACAATGACAATGGTCATGGTGGCACCATCATGCCTGCCTGCCTCGTTTATATTATTGACGTAAGTGTCAATTTCAAATTAAAAAGCCTATGGTTCACATGCCACCAATTTAATTGATTTTTCACTTTAATTGAATCTGAAATTTGGAGATCGTGACTTTAATCATGGATTAATTAAATTTGGCAGTGTACATCCTGGATCTTCTTTCAGAAAGATTGGTCTAAAATAGATTCATTAATATTTTTTTCTAGATAATATATATTTTAAGGCGAAAAATGATAAAATTCGAATTTTGATCAATTGGAAAAATATCTAGATTTTTAATCGTTTTAGCTATAAGTAATTTCCTATTCATTAATATTTTTAATATAATTAAAAACTTTATTTTTCTTATTTACACATATATAAACGATTTTGGTTATTTAATTTGCACACATCTTGGACTTTGAGAAAGATTGGTCTTAAAGATATTCAATTGTATCATTTCAGCAAGATCTCCTACACCTTTTGGTACCCACCAAAAGCATTATTGTCGCTATACTAAGCAATACGTAAACTTCGTGTAATATTTATATTTTTATTATCCTTTTAATATTATTAAGGAATTTATGTCTTGCAGAGTAACTTTAGTTTCGTATGTAGCATTGTTGCATCGGATCGTTACATGTCATCGTTATTTTTTAACAAAATTTTCTTGCCTATATGTTTCTATTACAATGAACTATGTAAGAAAATAATAATAAAAAAAATAAAGTGTTATTTAGATAGCATGAATGAATCAACTATAAATTAAAATTGCATGTAAATTTGATTAAAATTTTGATTTTTAAGAAATTTATGTTTGTTAAAATGTTTATAGGTCAAATTGAACCTCTAGAGCTGGTTTAATATATATATATATATATATATATATATATATATATATATATATATATATTAGAGTAATGAAAGAAGTAAACATAAAACATTAAGATTTAGTTAATTATTTGTTAATTTTCTGTATTATCTGTTAAATGACAAATGCATATTTTTAATTTTTAATCAAAATAAAAGTGTAATTTAACATTGAAGGATCAATCAGTAAAATTTAAATTTTTTAAATTCAAAATAAAAGTTATTTTAATTGAGTGATTTTAATCAAAATATACTCTTAATTCTAAAATAACTTTTTCCTTTAAATTTTTTTTTTTATGTATTTCAAATTTAGCCTTTTAACTTTAACTATTTGTCTTCTTTAATATTGGTTTGAATCAAATTTATTTTTTTAATTTTAACTTTCACCAAATTTAACTCACTTAATTTTGGTTTGAATCAAATTTATTTCTTTTAATATTAATTTTTGCCAAATTTGCTCATTTTAAACTTAAATTATAGATCTGCCCCTGTATACCATATAAGTAATTTTCCAAGTCACCCACTTTCCTCCGTCCGCCAATGGATTTACATATTTCTGGAGGTGAGCGAAAAAATCGAATTTTTGATTAATCGAAAAATTAATCCGAAATCGAACAGAATTTAAATTAATCAAATCGAAAATTTAGGATTACGATTTTTTATTTTTACAAACCGGCGATTAATCGTTGACTAACAGTTAACTGATTTATATACAATTTATTATTATATTTTAATTTTTACACTTAAATTTTTCAATATTTTTGTACTTTATAAATATTATGATATATAACTTTCTAAAATATTATTATAATATATATTTTTAGGTAAATAAATATTAAAATTATCTTTTTTTATTACAATTATTTATTTATTTCATGTCAATAATTAACACTTTATTGTTAATTTTATATTGAATATATTCAATTCTAATAATTAACTATGAAAATTTTATTTTCTTTTGAATTTTTTGATCAATATTATATTTGATATATATTTTTCATTTTTGAAGCATTTTTAACTATTAAAAATAACATTGCAAATTATATAATTTATTAAATTTATATAGTAACATTTTTTAATGGTTAACAGTAAACCGATCTAAAAAAATTGATTAAAAATCAAAACCTCTATTGCGATTAACAAAAATTAATGAATTGATTAATAAGTTTATTAATGAAGCGGTTAGCGACTTTATACTCAGCCCTGCATATTTTATTATGCCTATGTATCAATTCTTGAGAATATATAATTACGGATTTCATGGGAGAGTCATTTAGGTTCAATGTTCACTTTCTTTTTCGTTGATTCTCAATGCATGAGTGTCATGCTCCTTTATTTTCTTCTGAATCCCTCCTCACGTGTTGCACGTTGAGAAGCATGCAAGCTACGTTGAGCTTCTGTTTTTCTTCTCTAACATTATCTATCTTTTCTAATATTGGCATTATAATTTTATTTTTAATATTTTAAAAATAAATTTAACTCAAAATATATTTTAAAAAAATAAATATGTATCATTTTCAATATTTCAAAAATAATAAAATTCAGTATAAGCCAAGTCCACTGTATGACAAGGAAAAGCCAATTAACCTTTATTTCCCTATTCAAAGGAGTAGCTACGTTGTCAATCACTATCACTCTTTTATCACATAAAATTGTCGCCGCTTAATGCGCCATGTATGAATTCAAACATCTAGAGCCTTAAAGCTATGAATGCCATGTTGTGCCTTATATTTTGAATCTTCAAATACCCAAAACCACATTAATCTCTATTCACCCACCTTATCCCATTTTCTTTAATTGAAATTTCATAATGCCCCAATATCTCCTTCCCCATCTTCCACAAATTTTCCTCTTGCCTACATGCATAGATGGGTTTTGTGTACCACTTTGCTTTCCACTTAGTGGTCCATTTTTCCATAGAAATTGGTTTGCAATTTATGTATATTGCATTTCTATATGCAGTAAATCAACCACTACAATAATGGGTCTTAAATATTTCTTTAGTTTATGACCACTAATTTGGATAATGCACACAATTAATATCTAAGTGGACTCGTTATTAGTGGTTTTCGTTTAGTCTTAGATTCCTTTCCCAATAGCTTCACATTAAGGTTTGCCAAGTAAGAGCACACTCGCAATCTAAAAACAAAACAAGTATGGATGCCAATTAATGATGAAATTCTTGCCTAAATTGACTTCAGAAAAGTTTTATAGACAAGACTGATGGTGTATTATCACTGAATCAAATCAATTCAGTTTCGTATTCTTAAATATTTAAAGATATTTCATTTATAAAATTCAAAACTAAAACATCTGGTTAAAAAAAAAAGAAAATACTCCTACCATCCCAACTTATCAGTCGAAAGTATGAAATCTTATCCAACAACCTATACTTAAAAAATATATTCATTTCAATTTTTTAAAAGGTCAAACAATCCCATAATGGTGGATAATAGCATTTTTAGGTCTATCATCTATAATATTTTCTTTCCTTGAATCGCTTAAGTATTGTTGTATTACATTGAGTCCTCAATGGAATTAAATTATCTACACTAAAATGATATTAAGATTTTATTTAATTTGCCCTAATTGGACTTAATATTTTCTAAAATTAAACAAGAATTATATAGTTGGGACTTGGTATATATGACTTTGAATATAAATGATACGTATCATTTAGAGTGTGAATGAACGTTGATTCATTATTAAGTGTGTAAAACGTGTGTTGTTAGGCAAAAGTTATATAGAGTAATACTTAGTGTGGAAAACAGTGAACGTTGAAGTCGTCGGTGCGGAAATTTTCAATCTTTGGGTTATTTTAGGTCGCCAGTGTTTTTCAATCCTCGTGTTACTTTGGATTCGTCTTGCTTTCCAATCATGAAATTGTCAACTGTACAACAATATCAGCTCATCCAACCAAGCTCCATACACAGAAATGGATCATAAAAATAATACATGTAGACTGTTAAAAAAATATAAAGGAAAATAATTATTTTTGGTCTAAAATCCTCTTGATCCGGCTTATTTTAGTTTATGAAACCAATTAATTTAGAATCAGACTTATAATTAGAGAGATTCTTTCCAATAATATATGTTTTACGGATGAGATAAGAATTGAACCTAAAATTTCATTTGAGAAAAATCAACTTTTTACCATTCGAACTAATAACCATTTTTTCAATTAAAATATAGTCAAATCTATATGGTACATAGTTGTGATTTTGATGATTAAATGAGTGATTAATTTTTGTTTAGTTTCAAGTTTTGATTGTACAACTTTAAAATATCATGGATTTGTTATTTTTAATGCATTTAATTTTTATTGTATTTGGTTATTAGTTAATAAAAAAAAGTAATATCTTTTACGATTTTTTTACTTAATTTGATATTTACATATGAAATTCAAGCATACCGATTTAATTTTTATTACAGAATTTAAACAGGTTTTTTAAGATTTAATAAAATACTTTTAGATAGAAATTGGCTTTTGATAACGTTAATATTGTAAGAGTTAATGGCTTATTATAGTACTGTCCACTATCATTAGTTCGTTGGAGGAGAAAAAGTAGAATTATTTTATGATTAAGTGTTAGTTTAAAAAAATTAATTAATCAACACATCAAATAAATTATTAACAGCACATGCATAAGCATCAATTCAGACTCTCAGTAGTCTATAATTGCAAAAGTTAATTTAGGATATATATATATATATATATATAGGACATTTGAAGAGCATTCCAACTCAACTCAATCATTTAAAATTGCTACCAAAGCAGAAGAGATATTTCTTATAAACCTACCAACATAATGGAATCAATAATTGAAATTATAATATTAATTAGATAATTCATGCCAAAATATCAAAGTTTCTTCTAATCCCCATGCAGTTAGGTAGCAATTATAGGTATGGGGTGGAAAATATGCACCCCAAACTTAGGACATTGGACATTTTCAACGAGGTTAATTTTAGTTGACCTTATGTGTAACTAGGGGTTGAGGGCCCTTCAAATATTTAAATCTTTTATATATATTAGGTTTTTAAAAAATTAAAATTAATTTCTCAATTTTATAATTTTTTCTTTTTGGTGAGAAGGCAAAATTATCACAAAATTGAAAATATTTGTTAATTTAGCCTAAAAGTTAAAATTTGAGCAAGTTGATTAGTCTTAAAGCCAAATTAAACAATTTTTTTTTAAAAAAATATTCATTTCATTTTTTCTTGTTTGACCCTCCAAAAATTGTTTTGTAGCTCTACTACCGTGTGCGATGGTGATAATAATGATAAATTTCTATTTCATGAAAATCTCTAGTAAATATTTTAATAGCAATTATGTCTGTAAAATTTATGTGAATTTAAAGAGTCAGATTTTGATAATAGTAGGCTTACCATTGCTTTAAAATGAATTAAGGCATTTTAAAAATAGTTCCACCATAATTATAAAACTTTCTTGTTCACTTTAATTGTTCGATATTTGATTCTTTACCATATATTTCCTTCAAGTGCAATTGGCCCATTGAGTAGTCACTCGCTTTACAAAGTCCACAATCATTAGTCTTCTTATGACTCTTAACACCATGTAAAATCTATATCTAGAGACTTGCATTTGATAATTGTGAGTTCATTACTTTTAAATAATGGCTTTTAAGCAATTCTGAAAATAGTTTATACTATAATTATAAATCTTTATTTTTAATTATTTGATACATCATTTTCTCCAAAAAGAAAAATATATAGCAATTAGCTCTATGTAAAACTTACATTGTAAGTGTTTAGAACAAGAGAAATGCATAGACGGAGATACCTTCGTATATTACTCTTTAGAAATATTTAAGCCTTTCTATTTCTTTGTTAGCAGAGGTCTAAATGGAACTCAATTACCTTACCTGCGAGAGTGGACATATACATGGCTTGTGTATTTGTGCACAATATCAACTATTTGAAAGAATTTCGTAAGAAAAATAAAATTATATAGATTTAAAATTTTAGATGATTGTGCACTTTATTAAAAGAATCTGTCTCAAGTGGAACCATCCGTATTCCACTTGAGACAGATATTATCCATTTATATTACAAATTATATATGTAGTATAAGTAATATTTTAAAAATTAAAAGTATATTTTCATTTCAGTTAAAATGTAAAAATCTTATAGGATAAAATGATAACTTCAATTAAAATATAAAAATTATCTCTATGAATTATATATATATATATATATATATATAAAATTGCTAACCACTCATTAACCGGACATTAAGTTCAAGTTGAAATTCATTAATCATAATTTTTAAAAATTAAAATTTACATCTGCATACAATTGGACTGATTAACTATTTATATTTATTTGAACTCGATTTTAACTAAGCATTTAACAATATTTCGATTTTTTTCCATCCCTAGTGCTATGTGCTTTCACCCATGAAATTAGATTTATTAGAATTTTGTCTAATGACGTGATACCTTTTCTTTTTCTTTTTCATTTTATATATTCTTAATTGCTGCTAGGCCGTTATAACAAACTCTTTTGAACGAGAAAAGCAGAACTGGGCCTTTCTTGTTAGAAATGAGTTTGGGTCCATAAACATAATTCATTAAAGCTTCAAAATGCCTGCATACATATATAAGCTAATCAGTTGTTTCCCTTGCAACCATATATATAAAATATAACAACATGATCATCAATTCAGACACATATAATTAGATTTTTTGTCGGATTTAGCAATTATTGAACTAAAGCAATGGAATGATTTGTTTATTTCTGAAGAAATTTGAAGTATCAGTTGCAGTCTTAACCTTTGCTAGTCTCTTGAAGTTATTCTTGAGTGTTTCCATTCTTGTTGTTCCTTCCCAAATCAAGATCCCTATAGTTTAAGTATGCCTGTCGAGGCGATTTCGAAACATAAGCTTCCATATAAGAATACAGATTTCTCATCCATTCTATAAGTTTTAGAGTTTCATGTGTATATACTTCCATTTCTATGGGTTAAGGTGTTTCCGAATCTGAAATCTCACTCATTCTTCCTCCATTAGGCGAGAAGATCAGGTAAGATGTTTCTGCTTCAACAAGTCTTTTGCATAGCCCATTCAATCCACTTTCTGCAATGCCTTCCTTAACATAGTCTGACTTTGCTTTGAAGAAGCTAGCTACTCCATTTTTCAGTCCGATTCTGTAGAACTTTGGAGGTTTCATTAGTGGGGAAACCAGCAAAGTAAAGAACAGATTGAATCCGACTCATTTCGTTGCAGTTTTCGCGAGTTAAACCCAGCTCAGGGAAATCATTTTCCATCAGAAGGAGAAGATTTTCAGCTCTACCAAGATACAATGCATTGAATTTTACTCAAATAGTTCGACTCTTGTTCGAGCTAGAACTCACACTGTCTATAAGAGAATTGAGATAAAGATCTTGAGGAAGACTGAGCAATATTTTGCCATTTCTGAAGAAGCTTGCTTGCACCTTGTTCCAATGTTTTTGGAACACTAAAAACAGTTACAATCTCAGGAACTGAAACTAACTTAACTTTCCATGAAAGTACGATTGCAAAGCTTACTCCTCCGCCTCCTCGAATCGCCCAAAATAAATCTTCTCCCATTGAATTTCTATCCAATATATTTCCAATAACATCAACCATCTTTGCATCAATAACAACATCAGCTGCTAACAACCATCTTTGCATCAATAACAACATCAGCTGCTAATCCATATATATTTTCGAACCATAGTTCCGAATCGACCAGCACTAATGTGTCCTCCGACTCCAACAGTAGGGCAAAAACCCGCAGGGAAGCCATAGATATTGCTTTTCTCTGCGATTTCGTAATAGAATTCGCCTAGAGTTGCACCACTCTCAATCCATGCACTTTGATTTTTTATATCAATTTTGATGGATCTCAGATTGGATAGATCAATTAGTACAAATTTTTCATCCGAAACATATGATACTCCTTCATAATCGTGACCTTCACTTCTTGTTCTTAAGTGAATGTTATTTGCCTTGGCACAGACTATGGCTGCTTGGATGGGAGATTCATTAAATGGGGTGATGATAAATGTAGGTTTAGCAGTTGAAATGTTCAAGAATCTGAGGTTTCGGACCGATGATTTTAAGACAGTTGAGTAATTAGAGTTGCTTTGTTTAAGGATAATGTTTGAAGTTGGCTTGGAAGTATGTAAACGAGAGGAAAAACATTGGAAAAATTTAACATCAACTGAATTTGATTCGTATGAAACTGAGACGAAAAACATAAGAAGAAATGAGACAATAAACAATTTTGAAGTTGCCATGTGGTATTATTATTATTTTCAAATATTCTAGGGGTTATAATTCTGCATATTTATAGTCAATATATATCAACCTAGTATTTGTTTCAGACATGATCTCTAACCATTGAAAATATAGAAAGTTTGGACCCAATAGGTTTGGCTCAATGGCACTAGAATAATCTTCCGGCTCTAATTAAGTTTATGAGCTTCAAGGAAAAAAAAAAATTAATTAATTAAAAGTTTGGAAAGTTCGAAGTTGAAAATGAAACCCCCCAAAGCAATTGTTAATGTCTCTACTTATACTACCTGAGAATCAACAGGCCACCCAAAATATGTCTTTTTAATGAACTCTTTTTGTCCTTTTTAATTGATTTTTCTTGTCTTAAAATATTTGTTACTTTAAAAATTCAAAAGAGCATTAATTTTTTTTTCCTAGATTTATCCTCATTTATATTATCTCCATCCCAAATTTATTAATATTCTAAATTTTCACCTTCAAACACTACAAAAAAATTAACCAATTCCTGATGGAAATTCCCGACAGAAAGTCGGAATTTTCCATAAAAAAATTCAATTGCCGACGGAAATGAATTCCACTGGCAATTGAACCATAGGCAAAATTGCCGACGGAAAAAGTATGTTTGTTGGAAACTTTTCTAACGGAATATCCTTTTTCGTCGGCAACGTTGCTGACGAAAAAGTGGTTACCGTTTGGAGATTTAACGACGGAAAAGCTGCTTTCGTTGGCAAATATGCTAACAAAAAAGTCTTTTCCGTCGACAAAATTGCCTACGGAAGTGTATTCATGTCAGTAATTTTACCGGCGCAAGAGGCTTTTCCGTCAGGAAATTAATAAATTTTTTAATTAATTCTTAAATCCTAGAATCTATAATGTTAATGTCCGAATGATAAAAAGATTAAAGATACTATCAAAATTTTAATGTTCGAAAATAATATAACATAATTTAAATTGTATTAGTTATATAGTTAATAATTATTTAAAGAACATAATAGTAATGTATATCTATTAAAAAATCCTAACTAAACTGATGGTGGCGGTGGCGGTGGCTGCGAATGATCAGGCTGCTACGATGATGTTTCGACTATACCTTTCAAATTATTCATCTCATTGCGTAGTTCAAATATATATGAAGTCGAATGATTGTTGCAATTGAGCGAATGATTTTTGCAATTGAGATCTCAGCTCATGTACTATATTGAGAATTTCAAGTACTTTGCTAGATCCAGACCGTCTATTAGATGCCGCTGTACTTGAACTGGAGGAATGCGAGTGACAGGTGTTGGCAAAAGAACCTAATCCAAAGACCCGTCCTTGCTGGTCCCTACCACCAACCATGTCATAGTAAGTTTGATTCTCATCAATATTTTCGAAATTCTGTGAACGTTGGTGAATTGTCTCTTGCATTTGGTCCTATTATAAAACAAGTGCTTTACATTAATTAATGATAAATAATAACTAATACGATACATCAAAATAATAGTAAAATATAATAATTTTAACATACGTGTAAATGTTTGGCTTGAGAATTGACGAATGTTTGACCATCACGATTCCTTGTGTGGGTGTGTAAAAAGACCTAACCTGGCATAGGCAGTCTGCCCATCAATATTTCCTGCAAACAAATAAATAATTATAATTGAACTACAATTTCTTGACTATTAAGATGACTCAAAATTGTTACTATAAATTTTTACTAAAATTTCGGCAGAGTTTCCCCTAAATTTTAACCAAACTTCCTATACACAAAGTCAAAAGAGCACTTCTACATTATTTTTATATTGCCATCCAACAACAATTCAAACTCCTAACACAATTTTGTCTTTCCCATCTACCTCTATTCAATCAGGCATTATGTTAATCATCAACAAGTCGCACATATTGTAATGAGAGACCTCTTAAGCATAACAGTAATATTTTTTTATTACTTACAAGTCTATGTGCATGCTCCTAATAGCACATCGATCCTCCAGTATGCAAGAATGAACTGACTCTGTCCGGTCCTCACTGTCTATTATTAGAATTTCGCTTTGAAACAGAGAAGGCCTCGAGTGTCATCTAATACTCTTGCCAGTGTGCCCATATATCTTCGATTATGTAAAAAGGTTGTACACCAAAATTATATAACCCGCACACTAAGTCTCTATAACGTCCTCGGGCACGAGTCTCCAATACATGATACATGGTGTGATCAAATTTCGAATCCCAGTAAAATTATTTCTGATGAAAATGAAAAAGAAAAACACATTGTAAGTACGTACAAACTACAATATTAATATAATTAAAATTATCATAATTTATTACCTTAAATTCTTCATAATAAAAATTCTTTATTTCTTAGGACACCTTTTTCCAGACATAACAATTGTAATCTATTCTGTTCTTGAATGTCGTCGTCATTAAATGTGAGCACTTTGCTGAAGGATTAAAACTAATCACTATAAAAAAAATATCGAATTAGAGACTAAATTTAGCGAATACCAAAATTTAGTCGCTAATTTGCAACTGATTTGCAACGAAAATAAGATTTAGTCATAAAAACATAGTTTTTCAATAAGAATAGCAATTTAGTGACTAAATAGCGACTCCTAAAGAATATTAGTCACTAAAAATTGGCGCGAAAAAGCCGCTCCTTTTTAGCGACTAAATTAGTAATAGATATATTAGTCGCTAAATGTTAGAGTCTAAATTTTAGTGGCTAATCATAACTAAAAAAATTGCGACTAAATAGCGATTGAAATATCTGTCGCAATTTCTAAAAGTATATTTAGCGACAACATTAGCGACTGAATGTTATTGTCGGTAAAGGAATAGATTTATTTTTAATTATTTAGCGACTAACACAATTTAGTTTCTAAATGGTCACTAATATGCGATTAAGATACAAATTGAAAAAACCTAAACCCCTAAATTTCTTTCTCACCCGAACTAAAAAACGTAGAGAGGCAAAACCACCAATCCCTAATTTTTCCCAATCCCTCGCTACTGGTCTCGCTCGCCTGTTATCGCCGACTGTCTAATCGGCGATAGCAACTCCGGTTGCTTCTACTCTGTGAAAGGTAAGTTAGATACACGTAAACCTCGACTAAATTTTAGTGTCCGATGTTTAAAAGTTGATCTAGTCCTATGTGACTGTTGTTAATGTACATTTTTCTTTTTTGTTGAGGTTTCTGGCGAGATTGGACAAGCGAAAAGAGGAGGAAGGAGAACGGATCTTATTTTCTGCCATCAAATCCAAATCCAGCGAAGCTAAATGCACAAAAAAAGGGTATGTTCCAGTTCATAACTCCAGATTTTGTTAAGTTTGAAGACTTTATTGTAAACTTTTGTGATTTATTCCTTTTATTTTGACATCTTCTTTACTGGATCGTGTATATATGTTGGCAAACAGCATGAGTTCTGTGTTTATACACAAAATATCCTCTATTTTTGTTATGTTTCCATGACCGAGAATTTGAGACATGAAATTATTGTTTAGATAGAGAATGATTATGCTGGTGATAATGAGAACTTAATTCGAAGTGTATTTGGGTCTGTGATAGTCAATTTTAATGTTATTTTTGCTCACCAATATAAGTAAAATGCCACCTTCTGCTAGTGACTAAAATATATGTTTAATCATATATACCGTCTACAAACGTTAATCCTATAAATTAGTAAAATGATTAAGTCCAACATTATTAAACAAGGAATAATTAACTGTTTTGTTGTGTTTATAGTTATAAGCATATACATACTCATGCAATTAATTAAGATGTAACCTTAATCTGGATCAGAATTGCAGCTAATTAAGCTGGACCACCCTTGCTTTCATATATACCCACCACTAAAGAAGAATAATAATACATCATCATCAGTTTATGTTATTCTATATTGAAATTGGATGGTTAGAACTAGAAGATATGAGATATGCATGGTTCTTTGTTGTTTATTTTTCTAAATGAAAAAGGTTATCACAAGTTTTGAGTGGCTCTCTATTTATCAATTTTAAATGACTCTATATCTATATATAATAAAGATCTTTAATATGTATCAAGTGAATAATTTATTGTAAAAATAATAAAACAATTCCTAAGATTTCTTTTTTTATTATTATTTTTTTTAATATGAGAGTAAAATATAAAGTCAACCAATTAATTGTTGTTATTTTGAGAATTATAAAAGTCGATTTATTGATGGAAAATTAACTAATGTGAATCTAACTTTATACGGTCAATCAATGATCACATCTAAACACCCTATCTACATCTATACTTATTACATATAAAAGTATCAAGTAGAGAAAAAAATTAACTAAAATGCTCTTATAATTTAATTTAATTTAATTTAATTCCCCAAAATGGCCTTAGTATAATAAAAAAATGAAATAAATACGACATTATCAATTAGATAAATTAAATCTTTACTTTAGAATTATTTTAAAAAATCCATAAGTCATAAAGTTTTTGTGTAGTTATCATTTTCTTTCATTCTTTTTGTACAATATACATTTTTCTTTTCTTGTTGTACAGTATTGAAGATTACTCCGCAATCTACGGAGAAAAAAATTCATAATTAGTTATATACCTATCCATATTAGAGACACATGTGGCTGGGGTTTTTTTTAATTCGGTGTAAAATTTAAAAACATTTAGGGGAATGGTGCTACAGAAAAGAAAATTGAAAAACTGGGGTGTTGAAAATCGGCACAACTGTGTGCCGGTTTTCATCATGTCGGCCCAGCCGGTTTGACCGGTTGGGACTTGCCAGAAACCGGCAACAACATATGCCAGTTTCTGGCATTTTAGCTGCAACACTGCAGCTTCACGTGAAGCTGCAGTGCTGCAGCTTTGCTTCAGTGAAGCTGCACCCCGGCTTCACGTGAAACTGCATCCCGGAAATGCCCAATTTTTTTTTTAAATTTCCTCCTCTTACTCATTCTTTCGTCCTGCCTCTCTCATTCATTTTCAGTTTATTCATTTCACCTCAGCTTTGCTTTTCTTTTTTTCTTTCTATTTTGCTTTCGTTTATTTCTTTCATTCTACCTTCTTTTCTTTGTTTTTTTTCTACCTTCTCTTCTTTATTTAATTTATTTGTAAAATTTTGATCCATTTTAAATTATATGTAAATTAAATATAATTAAAGGTAAAATTTTGATGGTTTAATATTTTTTTTTTGTTATATGAAGTTTATTTTGATATTAATCTTATGTTCATGTTTAATTTGTAGGTGGTTAAACTTTTGAAGATTATTTATTTTCAACATTAAAGGTAAGACCATATGATTTTTTTTTCTGTTATCGAATAATTTGAGTATAATTTGATTAGTTATAGCATATATATGTATAAATATTCGAAAATGAAAATTAAAAAAAAGTATCATTAGCAAGGAAGCATCTTCATGTTGTAAAAAATGATGAATCTGTAAATGTAATTTGTAGCAGATAATTTGCTCGAGTTCAAATTAATAATTTTTTTTAAGATTAAATTATATCTATAAGTTATGGATATCTAAATTATTTAAATAAATTTAATTGGCATGAATAGTTGTTAATGTTTATTTTTTTTTATTTTGAATTGCAAGTTTGGACATGAATCCATATCATTTAGGAGCTGAACGAATAAATCCAAGTCCTATTAATGGAGAGTTACTAACGATGCAAGGAAAACATCGATCCGATGCAATATAAAATAATTCGGTAATTTTTTTATTATATATATATTGTAGATTAAGGATGAAATTTTGTATTTATTCAATTGTGTATGTTTTAAATCATGCAAAGGTTGAAAGGGATGTACTGAGAACAAGGAGAGGCAGTTTAGACAAGCACTACCGACAAATTGATCATAGAATTATTCCATATATAAGATCAGCAGGGTTGATAGGAATTGCCCAAATTGGGATGATAAGTGTTGACTGGAATTTAATGACATCACTTATTGAAAGGTGGAGACCAGAAACACATACATTTCACCTCACATGTGGTGAAGTAACAGTAACATTTCAGGACGTGGGGATTTTAACAGGATTACCGATTGAGGGTAGGCCGGTAACCGAAAAAACAAATCTTGATTGGAAGAATATTTGTTACAATTTACTTGGAGTAGTTCCTTCTGCCGCGAATATGCATGATGGACAAATTAAGATGACTTGGTTAGATAATGTGTTTGGTGATATTCCTGATGATGCGACACCTGTGATATTGTAACAACATGCTCGTGTATGGATATTACGATGTTTTGGTGGAATGTTATTTTTATCACAATCATCTAGCACGGTGCACCTAATATTTCTACCTTTGTTAGAGGATTTGGAATCCGTTGGAAAATATAGTTGGGGATCAACATGTTTAGCCTGACTGTATAGAGAATTATGTAGGGCAACGCGTCCAAATGCTAAGCGAGTTGCTGGATATCTACAACTCCTACAAATATGGGCGTGAGAGAGACTTGCACAGTTTAAGCCAGAACATGTAGAGGCACAAACTTTAAACAGAGACTTGCCATACAGAATTAGGTTTATGAGTATCTAATTTAATTAAATTTTTATGTCATATTGTTTTGAATAATGCGAGTTGATATTTGAGCATTTTATCTGCATAGGTGGAGTGAAGCATTGGATCGAAATATCATGTCTAGAAGGGACATATGGACATATCGGGAAATATTAGATATGCAGGGAGTTGAAGAGGTACTTTGTAACACCCTTAAACGATAAATAATAACTTAATTGTCTTAAACTACTCTTACAATTATTGCAAAAATTCGGGTAATTTTTTTTTCCAACTATTTTATAACTATTAAATCTTACTATTCATACAATTATTCTAAAATAGGCTACTTAAATTCTACCGAAATTTCGACAGAATTTCCCCTATAATATTGCCTATCCCCCTGTAAACAGAAAGTCTTAACACTTCTATAATCAAATATATTTTCATCCATTCTACTCCAATTCAAACTCCAACACAATTTTGCCCATCCACCAATTTAAGTCCATTCACAACTCATATAATAATTCACAATATCATCACTCACTATTTACATCAATTTTACAAAATACAAAGATACTATGATAATACATCATCTATCACTATAAATAATTTTTCAATACAACTCTTTGATACAATAGTATCCTAATTATCTATGTAGTGTACATGCCAAATCAGAACAAAACCCAATTATCAATTCCCAGAAATTTCATTCTCATCACCCGCTTGTCATGCTTACCATTCAACATTTCTCCTTTGGAACAGTAATGATATTCACTTAATTCCTGTCTTATACCTGCGCGAGGATAAACCATGCGCTAAGCTTTATGCTTAGTGGTGACTACCAAATTTACTTATCCAAGGCATAAAATATCGAGTGTTCAATTATACAAATGAAACATGCATACATTCTAATGTTTATGCATTAAGGTCGCAAATTACTTTCTCCTTTCACATATAACATAACAATTCATTATTCTTTTAAATAGCTGAAATTTCTTAAAACATTTATAGTTAAGTTTCCAAATTCATAGCTGAGATCTACTAGCATTCTGACAATGTGCAAAACACGCTTATCATGCATAATTAAACAATTTTCCATGAATTGTTAAACAATCAATATGTTCATAACATAGCAATTACTATTCCATTTCTATCTTAACAGTTATTCTAACTTTCATCTAATACAATAATACCCACTACAATATGCATATTCATGCATGCAGTACACATTGATGAATAATAAGTTCATATAAATACACAAAGCCACTTCATCATATCACCAATTCATAAGATCATTTACCAATACCCCTTTATTCAATTAAACTTTTTATCATAAAACTATTATCTCTGTCACAATTTAAGATATTTATTAACTTTCCAGCTAAATATATATATATTAAACTTTAAATTCTTCATTCTTACCTTTTAATTAACATTTCATTCTTAACTTTACTACTTTAACACTTTACTTGTCATGAGTTACTTTATATTTTCTTAATCCCCATTTACTCCATGCTTACCATTTAACTTCTAAAGTTATACATTTAATATGAATTACAAAATTTATTATTTAAATTCGCAACTTACCAGGCTTCACTCATTAATCATTCAATTTCTTGATTCACACAATTCTTTCACATTCACCAATTCACTTTGCAATTATTATTTTGCCCATAGTACAATGCTGGCAGACTCTATGCACAGGATAAACGAGACGTGAACTCCAAAAGTTCACACAGAAATAGCAGTGGAGTCTTGTGGGACCACCACTGTCTTTTAATACAGAACAATATACTTCAGATATTCAGATACAGATATTCAGATACAGAAGTAGGACCATCATTGGCCTACTAAAAAGTGATATTCAGATACAGAAGTAGGACCATTATTGGCCTACTAAAAAGTGAGTCGCGATGCTCACACCCGCGGTCTTATGTGCCTATGGCATGCCAACATATCCTGAACTAGACTTGACTACCAAATTACTATACAGGGCAATATTATTATTATTATTATTATTATTATTATTATTATTATTATTATTATTATTATTATTATTATTATTCACATTATTAATATGATATACATATTTTTCATGGTATATCATCATAATATATTATTTTTTTTCGTACCCTTTCATCACATAGGGCAACATCATTGAATGTTATTTAAATAAATCAAAACTTTGATCTTTATATAAAATAAGATCAATATACATTTCAATCCAAAAAGAAAATGTGGGAAATAAATCTCAATATCACCCATTATCATTTTCTCGCAAAATTTCATTTACTTACCATATTCCACTAATTTAGCTTCACCGCACGCCATTAATCATGTTTTATAATTAAAATGCATTAATAATTATAATATACTTCATATATATATAAGTATACATTCAACCACCACTCTTTCTTTCCATTCCAATTCACTTCCATTTTATTTTGTCAAATTAAGTTTATTTCATATTGAACCGATTATACATTATTATTTATATAGGCATTCCCTATATTTATCCATTCATCATTTAATGTAAATTTTATGACTATTTATTAACCCACATCACCTTCCTTAAATCCTCCCACTTGATTTCTTCATTTGAATATTATTTTATTGTCTTTCCTTGCCTTAGTTCACGCTATTACACACATTACAAAATTCCAAAATTCACATATTTAATTCGCATACTTTTATATTATTCTTAATACATGTTATATATGTTGAACATTCAACTTTCATTTAATTTCTATCACTCTTCACTTATAATACTTACACATATATGTACTCTATTAAATCTTATACATTGCTAGAAAATTTTTAGTCACATCAATATGTCAGCTAAGTAAATCCATAGAAATTAGATTAATAGCAATTAATAACAGTATACGTTTCGATCCATATTATCAAAAATAATCCCACTAACACATAAATACCATACACATTCACCCGTATACATGCATACATTAAAAATTTTCTTGGAATATGCCTCATTTATGCATTCGCTTTAAAAATAAACACTTATATGCACAGATCTTATTTAAGCTTAATATGCATAATCCATCTCATTAGAAAAAACCAATTTGTGGTTAATTAGTCGGTCTAAATTCCCATCTAACAACACAACCTCACTTGTCCTCAGTAGTCACATCCTAACTTAGCCCATATATTCCCAAGTTTAATTCAATTTTTACAAAATCAAAATACATTTTTAATTCTACCTTAAAATCGTTCCAACATTTAATTTCAGTTACATTTGGACTTATAACTATAACTTCTATGCATCACATTACAATTACAACTAAATTCTTTATATTCAATGTATGGTTTAGCTTTTTAAGCAAGAAGATTCAACTTAATGGATCAATTTATCTAACTAATTATTCAAAATCTTTTGCTCATCATATAACTATTGTTAAATTATTTTATAACTTATAATCTATGGGTTTATCAAACCTATTACCATAATACATTTCACTTTCTTATGCATTTTTACGTCGTAATGAAAATCGTTAACAACAGACCTCTCACTGCTCGGATCATTTTAATTTTCGTTATGATTGCAGGAAAAGCTACACCGTAACAGCTTATCAATTTTCAATAGCTAATTGTCAATAATTTGTTAAATTCAATTTAATCAATCTAATTACTCAATTACCTTAGCCAATTTATCATTTAACTTAGGAAACCATAATAACACACATACTGTATTTAGTAAAATCACTCAATAATTTTTAGCTTATGAGAAAAATCACTTAGAAAAAATAATTTTGGTGGCCACATACCTATTTTCTGCATTTTTTTTTGGCCTTTTCACGATCACTGGAGATTCGCCGGAGTCTCGCTGGAGCTCCACCGGAGGCACTAAAACCACCGGGAGGGAGCTCAAAGCCTCGGGTTTCCATTTCCGGTGATCACGCGTCATGACTGCTCTCCGTTTCTTCCGGAATCGACGTCGGTAGCTTCGGTTCTTCCCAACGCCAATCTCCTCATCGCCGACGAGTGAGGATGATCCGCAGCCACCGGGATGCTCGCCTGGCAGCCGTGAGTCCAGTCGCACCACTCGTGTCGCCGATCGTCGCCGGAGCTGGCCGGAACACACTGAAGAAGCTTTAGTCTTTTTCTCCCGCTTCCTGGATCAACGAAGCCACAACGACGGGAAATTGCCATGATCGGCAACGGCGCTGCTTGCCCATGATGCCACCAACCGCTCGCCACCTTCCGCTGCTGGTCCGCCGCCCCTCTCTCCCTCTCTCTTTCCTTCTCTCCTTCTCTGGTCTCTTTCTTTTCCTTTATCGTGTTCTGTCTCTCTCCTTTCTATTCCCTTACCTTCTCTTATTTTATTTGTCTATATACCCTTTATTCTTTAATTAATATTTTCTAATCCAATTACATGTAAACATACCTCTATGTTTATACTTATATTTGTCTAATAATTTATTTCAATAATTAAGTTGAGTAGCTTTAAGAAGAAATTCAACCTCTTATGCGCCAAAATTTAACTTTTGATAAAAATTTAGCACGTTAAGCTATTAATAAAAACATCGAAAATTTTGGGGCGTTACATACTTAGTGAAGTTAAATTAATTTATATACATATGTAATTAGATGATATTATTGTTATTAATTATTTTTAATGAATAATTAAGATTATCTTATATTTTGCTATACAGTTTGAATGGGAGCCGTACAATAATATAATTCAACTGCTTCCTGATTTGTATAGAAGTGGGCAACAAAGTTGGATGGTTGTTGTTCCATTGATATGTTTCTATATCATTGAATGGCACCATCCTGATAGGGTCATGTGACAATTCGATTTTGATTTGCAAATTCCATCTCAACCACTTATACAGGATAATCTGTATACAATAGATATGCGTGGACAAAATCACTTGAATTAGGCGATAGAGTTTGCTACGTTCATAAATGAATGGAATAACCATCATGCTTGTGTTGTTGTAGGTCAACTTTCAAGAAGGCCATTGCATAATCAATCTGAATACATGCAATGGTACGTGCAACGGACTAGACGGTGGATAACCCCAGTTGGTGCGAGATGTTGAGCAACTGTAAGTTTTTTTCTTTACTTTATAGTACACAATTATTAAATATTAATGCTTCAAATTTATATATAATGTTTTAGTAATATATTGACACAAAATTTAATTATATAGGCTGATGGTCTTGAAAGAGTGCACCACAAACAGTCCAGATATGTAGATAATAACAAGATATTGGAAAGTATCCTCGGTGCAGTTGGTTATGAGGATAGAACTTTAAATGAATATCAACGACAACCGTGCCCCGAACTTGTGAATGTTGGACCTATGGAACACCAATTTTAAGACTTTCATACGCGACGACATCGGACTGGGATGATTGAAAGGCGAACAAATGTTGATCAAATATATTATGATCTACATGTAATGCAAATACCACTACCCATGTCATGGCCTTATCAAGAAACGGAAGTAACTCATCAGTTTGAAGTGGGGGGCACCAGTTACACACCGGGTGATATTGGTGGGGCTAGCGTTCATACACTGGGTTACCAATGTCATTTCCGATTGAGCAAACACCAGATGCATTCACAGTTCCTGCATTTAATACGTAATCCACCCCAACACAATATGTGTTTGAAAATGAATTCTTCCAGCAATTATTCGGAACACCGGAACAGTCGAATCTTCAAACAAGTAATGCACAAGAGGGTGAGGCACAACATGGTGAACGACAACGATGTTATCCTGGACGAAATAGAAGACCTACAAGATATGGCACAAGGCCACATTTCATTAATTAAACTTGCAAATTTGTATTAATATGTATATGTTTTTAAATGATTATTGTTCTGTAAAAGTCCCAACAAATTTAACATTTCCAATTAGGTGGTTAAATTTTAAAAAATGTATATATTTTTCCATATATATAAATATGACATGTTTTTGATATTAACTTTACAGTATATATTAATAATTGCAAGTGCAACCCACAATTTAAATCTTAATTTTAATTTCTAAATTTTATGAGAAATAATTTATAATTCATGATTATATATATATATATATATATATATATATATATATATATATATATATATATATATATATATATATATATATATATATATAAACACCAAACTTCGAGGTCTGGTGGACATTTGGTGTTTGTATGAAATTATTTATATATATATATATATATATATATATATATTGTTTAAAAATATAATTTTAAAATTTGCCAAGGTCAGAATTAAATTGTGGTTTGTTACCATCAACAGTATAAATATATTTAATTATGAAATATGTATATATTTTTTCAGCGCTTAATTTTTTTTTTATTTTGCAAAATTCTAACTTAAAATATTGTTTTAAAAAAATAAGTGAATAATTCTTGAATTAGTAAATGGAGTAAATAAATTGGAATTTAATAAAACGGTTCAATTTTGGATGCATGCATGATATATATATATATATATATATATATATATATATGGGAACACCAATTGTGTATTTTGGTGTTCCTATATATATACATATGTATATATGTAGGAACACCTGACGTCCAATTGTGCACTTTGGTGTTCCTATATGTATACATATGTATATATGTAGGAACACCTGACGTTTGACGTTTGGTGTTCCTATATATATATATATATATATATATATATATATATATATATATATATATATAAATTAGCAAATTTAATATTTTTATTTCTACTGTGTTGCAATCAACCGTGAATACATATATATATTAAATTAACACAAATTTCACATGATTACAAGAATGTCAAAATACATTAGTTCCATGTTATTCTCTGTGATTATATGGTCTAGCTTTGGGCAAGTCTTCCTATTATGTCTCTCATTTCTACACAATGTACATTAGCTAGGCCTGGAGCGTTCTCTACTGTCCATTTCATTTCGAAACCGAAAAGTCATCGGTCTACCTTTCTTTCTTATCAACTCCTGATTAGGCACAAGAGTTGCACCAATATAGTCAGGCCAGTAATCACGGTGTGCAAGTGGTTGGAAATATGAACTGTAACAACTCATTGCTTCTGAAAGTTTATAACACTTGTCGACGTATGTCCACATGTCCACATGGACATGCATACAAGTTGCTATGGCATGTGAACAAGGCATTTTCGTACTTTGAAATTTTTCACATTCACATTGACGGCAATCCAAATTAACAAATTGCGTGTTATTACCTTTTCTTTTGGTTTTTTGATTTTTAGTCCTAATTGTGAAAATTCCTATACGCCGATCAAAGCTCTCAACCCTATGGCCACAAGCTTTTTGAGCGCACTTTGCCATCTCATCCAAACAATTTTGGGTGTACATATTACCAGTTGCAATTTGAGCTAGATACATGCACCTTCTGTCATCAAAAAATTTAATAAGCCTGGCAAATACATGCTCAACAACACAACAAACTAGTATCATCCTTACACCCTTCAAAGCACTATTTACGCTCTCAACAATGTTGGTTGTAGCGTGTCCATACCTGTGCACATTATCATGAGATAAAGTCCACTTGTCCAACGAGTTTTGCATTGCCCAATTGTAAGAGTCGATGTCAAACTCCTTTATCTCATCCATTCTTTTTGTAAATTTTCGAGGTTGAAAATTATTACCTACCAAATATCAATAATTTTTAAAATATTCGACTTGTTCATAATAATATAAATAAATAGTAATGAGAGTAGTAAACATACCCGCCTTATATAACATGTCCTTAATTATTGAATTTCTGTGAGCAGTGTTGTAGTTGCTTACGAAATGACGGAGGCAAAATCTATGGAAAGCTAATGGCTCCTTCCAACCACTACTATCATCACGAAATAGGGCCATTATACTGGCATGCCTGTCATAAATAACAGTTATGCCCGATTGCTTAGTGACATAACACATAATGCATGTCATGAACCCAACTAGACTTATTCTCATTTTCAACAATAGCAAACGCTACTGGATATAAGAAATAATTACCATCTATAGCACTTGCAATTAACAAAGTTTGATGATACTTTCCTGTTATAAACGTTCCATCAATAAGCAAAACTGGCTTATAGTGAGGTAGTCCATCTATGCATGGCTTGAATACCCAGAAGAGCCTTTTGAATTGTTTGCAATGTGGCTTTATACTATCTTCAACAATAAAGTCATAAATAGTTCCAGGATTGTATGTCTCCATGGCGTTTAGGTATACAAGAAACCTTTCATAAGAACCCTCATAATTACCAAATATCTCCTCTAAAGCCTTAGTCTTCGCATACCAAGCTTTACTATAGGATATATCATAATTGAAACGATTCCTGATATCGACAATTATTACACTAACTCTAAGATCGGGGGTAGCACTAACCATTTTCAATATGCAATCACAAATAATTTGCGAATCTAACTGTCTATGGTGTTGTGATACCAGCGAAGCATTACAGTTAGAAGGTCCCTTATAAACACTAATGATCCAATAAGGATTTGTCTTTTTCTTCATTGCTCGTAATCTCCATGGACAACCTATATCTGCACGTGTGCAGCATACCGACCAGTACGATTGCTTCGACTCTATAACTTTGTATGAAATATTATTCTGAATAGAAAATTTTTTCACACTCGCCTTCACTTCATCCTTCGATGTAAAGGCCAATCCTTCGCACAACTCAGATACCCCATCCCATCTAACTATTGGGAAATCATTATACATATTAATCTCTGCTTCAACAAAATCAACAGCCGTGTGGTGCATAGATGAAAACTGAAACTGCGACATATTGGACTGTCCACTGGGTCAATCTATTTTCTCATTCTTGTGCATATTTTGAATGCCCTCTATCACTTGAATTGAACTACATGGAATAAAGTGATCATCTCTTCCTCCCAAATTTTCGAGCTTACCATCAGTCAAGTCTATTTCTTTATCATCATCTTCTGGGTCACAACTTGGTGAAATATACCCATTATTCGTAGCATTAACTCTATGTCTATATGTATCATCACCTGCAATATCTGCACATTCAACAGAACCACACGACCCAAAATTCATTTCATTAGGAACTCTAAACTCTCTTAGCGGACTTGCATCTACTGTTTTTGTTTCATCAATATTTTCACATTTGGTTGGAGCCTCATACTGTGTACAAAACTCAGACTGAGTAACTCTTGGATAATGAAGATTACTACCAAATTTGTTTCCTTCTTCTACAGTTGGTATAGACCCCAGTTCTCCAGCATTAGCTGTCTGATTGATAGTATTTAAAACATTTTCTCGATCTCCAATTATAATTTCTTTTGTTATAACGATTAACTCCACAATCGTGTATCCAGTAAATATATTTAAATTCTCATAAATTTGATCAACATCATCATCATCATCAACTACATCCATTGTCGCCCAGCAAATTGACCCCTGATTGTAAATTGGACACTTATATATATCACCCTACAAATCCTAACTGCTGCACCAAAATCCAATTTAACTGATACTTTATGAATAAGCTCAACAAATGTCGATTTGTTCTTAATTTTCAATCTTCTTGATCTAGCTGAAGGGCTTGAAGCGTCATAATTAAAACCAAATATGCCAAACGTTGATTGTCCTCCGATGTGAATTATAAATGTCACTGGAAACGACATTTTTTCCTACATTACATATACACATATCATAAATATTATTGTGATATCTAGCTTTAAATAAAATAATTATTTTGGACTTCAACAATATATCTGATAGAAATTATCATTTCATATTAACACAAATTTATTTTCTTGTAAATACTAATTTTTAATTCTATTTTCAATATTCATTTAAATATATGCTACAACTAATTAACTTAAATTCATACTATTTTTTATAGTACGAAAATAATAACTTACCTGTAATGTAATGTCAAAATTAATAGATACCTTGTTAAAATATCAACACATGCTAATTAAATATTAATATTAGATTAATAAAAAAATAAAGTTTTTGGAATAAAATGAAAGATTATATGACAATAGCTTTACCTTCAAATATAATTGTGTTGAGTATAATTTATTTTCGTACCGTGGTTTGCAAAAGAAATAAGATCAAGTATGTAAGAAATAATAATAGGGAAATAGATAAGAAATAAGTGAACAAATGAACAAGTGAACTTGCAAAATAAATAAGATCAAGTATGTAAGTAAGAAATATTAAAAGGGAATTAGAGAAGGAAGTGAATAAATAAACAAAGCGTATAATGCAAAGTGTTTGGGGAGTAAAGAAGCTGAGAATGATGGAGTGTTGGGAAAATTTTTTTTACCCATTTCTTACTTGCTACAACGTTGCAGCTTCACGTGAGGCTGCAGCGTTGCAGCCTTTTTGTATAGAAATCGGCACTATATGGTGCCGTTTTCTGACATGGTCCAGCCGGTTTGACCGGCTGGGCCCACATGACAGAAACCGACACTGAATAGTGCCAGTTTCTGATACCCTATTTCCCTAATATTTTCTACTGTAGCCTCATTTCCTCAAATATTTTTCAATTTCACACCATATTAAAAAAAAGCCCCATGTGGCCCGCCTGCTGACTGCCATCAAATAAAAACAATCCATCTCCAATGTGTAAACACATAGATAAAATTTAAAAAACATAAATCATAAATATAATTGTAATAATAAAATTTGAGTTTTCTAAAACATAAACCATAACTATATATATAACTATATAACTATATATATATAACTATATATATATATATATATATATATATATATAAAATTACTTGAGAGAATAACCTCTAAACATAAATATTTGAGCAAGGAGAAAGTTTCCATCATATTTCCTACATTAGCATGCAGCTGTATGTTGGTTAGTCTAACTAAGTTGACTTTTTTAGGAAGAAATAGTGCAAGGGATAAATAAAATTTAATTTGTTTTTGATTGTTTGATGGTCAGAAAAGTAGATTTAGACTAAGGCAATATTCCTAATTGTGTGTGCTTTGTTGACATTCATTCATCGGATACAATGTTGTCATATCTACTGTTTTCATTATTTTTATCGTGTTCAAGTTATCTGACCAGTATGCCTGGCGACTGTGGTTAATTTATCAAGTATATGAAATAACCCATACTTTAAACTAAAGAAAGTTGCCACATAATATCTTTATATATATATATATATATATATATATATATATACACACACACACGCGCGCGCGCGCGCACACACACACTTGGAAAAATCATAATAGTATGATATCAATTTGATTTGCATTAAGGTATTCATGATAGAATTCTATTGAATACAAATATATATGAAAGAAAGAAAAATTAAAACTTGCACGGTTGAACCTACAAAGATAATCTAAAATGGTAGTATGTCCAAAAATGTACAATGGAATGGCTCTCTTCTTCCTTAACATGATAATTTGGTATTTAAGTTTCAAATCTTACTTAATCTGACCCAATGAGAATAGCGACTGCTACTAGGCTCTCTTCTTCTATATACTGCCGAGACCAAACTTTTGGTTTTTTCTTATTTTGTTAAAATCGAAAAATTTAGGTTAAATGGAATCCTTAGATCGTAGTTGGATGTATAATCGATGGGATGCAAGTGGAAGGACTAATTCCTCATTCATATATAGAGTAGAGAATCTTGTTAAATTCGCCACTTCTCATCCTAAAGAAATGAGTGGTTATCATATTAGGTGCCCTGTAAAAAATGTGTGAACCGAAAGTTCCATGATGTGGAACTGTTATGAATCACCTCTTCTGTAAGGGATTTATTCGAGATTATTTCGTTTGAAATTTCCATGGGGAGACGAACATTACGGGTAACAAATCAAATTGGAATCCAATAATCAATGGAACAATAGATGATGTAGAGGTAAGAAATTCATATCAGCAAATGGTACTTGTTACAACTGGGCCTAATTTTAATCCTGACACTCATTGGCAACAATTTATTCCAGAAGATCAAACTACTTATAATCACGAACAAGACTCTCTGTCAAATCCTAACCAACCCGGGCCATCAAATTTTTATGCAAATTCTATAGATGAGGCTCTAAATCCATAATGTCAGGAATTTTATCATCTTCTTGAATCTAGTAATGCGAAGTTGTATCCCGGTTGTGATAACCATTCCTAGCTTTCTGTAGTTGCAAGGATGTTGTATGCCAAATTCGAATTTAATCTGCCAGATAGTTTTTATGATGCAAACATCCAATTGTTTAAGGAAGCTTTACCTGAAGGCAACATATTTTCGGATAATTTTTACCAAACAAAAAATCTTATTAGAAGCTTAGGATTGCCAGTTGTGACGCGCACCGGATCCCCGCGGCCGCCCCTCTGACCGCCCGCTCGAGGGCGATCGGGCAATTGTGGGTCCGTTAACAGCTTGCAATAAATCGCAAGTGCGTCTATGTTGGGCAACAAGGAGGTTTCATGGAGTCACCACCCAATAGAACATTGGGAAAGTTTCTCTCGCCTCGGAGAGCCTAAAACTGCGCTTGGTATCCATTTTGGGCCAACTAGAGGGATCATGGAAGGTGTACTCCTCACCCTAAGGAGCCTAGGATTAGCGCTAAAGCCTCGTGACTCAAGAAGTATCTTGAAGGATGACCTCTAACCTCTTGAGCCCAAAGACCAGAGCTGGGTTCGGGATTTCTCATCTATTTCTACCTCGATTATTTTATGATCAAATTTTAATTAACATTGATTCGCTCTCTCTCCACATGATGCAATTTAAATTAAAGCGCATTCATCCATTTAAGAGCATAAAATAAAATAGCATTAAAGCATAAAATAAATTTACAATAATACTAAGGGCAGAATACAACCCTCGTTTGTAAATGTGCGATACATGCATAAAACGGGTTATTCATTAACAATAAGGACATTGGTCCTCGCATGCATTCATTATGGAAAACAATTTTTACGTGATAATTTTATTGGGTAAAAATAGGACATTGGTCCAAATTTTATTTAGCAAACATTTTATTTAGTAGACAACATTTGTGTGGTGGTTCTTTTTAAGAGCGATTGAAAAATCATTTATTATTACAAACCTCAGATGAATAAAATGCAATAGAATAGTAATTACATATTTCTAAATAAATGAATAAATGAATACATAAATAATTGCATAAATAAATAACAATAATAATAACAATAATCAATAATGATAATGATAATAATAATAATAATAATAATAATAATAATAATAATAATAATAATAATAATAATAATAATAATAATAATAATAATAATAATAATAATAATCACAAATCAATTAAATAATAACATCAACATAAAATTAACACAAATTAGACAATAATAATAATAATATCAATAATAATAATAATAATAATTATAATAATAATATTAACATAACACAAAATACTAATAATAAACAAATATAACAATTAATTAACAATAACCATATAATAATAATAATAATAAATATTAAATAATATTAAAACAGAATAATAAATAAATATAATAATAATATTATAATATTAATGATAAAAATTCAGAAATTAAATAAATAATAATAATAATAATAATAATAATAATAATAATAATAATATATAAATATATAAAATAGGGGGAAGTGGAGTTTACCTCGCCGGAGCGGCAGTGACGGACACCACCTCCACCGGAGGCTAGATCGCAGCACGTTGAGCTCCTCGCCGGTGTCCACGCGTCGGACGACGTGGCACGCTCGCCGGAAAATGCTCCCGAAGTCTCGCCGCCATCTCCCTCCGATTTTCTTGTTGCCGGTGATTGGGGGCAGATGACCGGTGCCGGAGGTTTCGTCCAGCTGTGGGGAAGCCAGCTCTGCTGCGCGTGGCGCCAGCCGACGCCGGAGGTGGCGCCGACCACCTCTCCTTCCTCTCCCCTCTTTTCTCTTTTCTTCTTTCTCGGTGGCCTGCGTTTCCCTCTTTGGCTGGTTGTGCTTTGGTCCCCTTTCCCTCTTATTTCTTCTTTATTCTTGATAAATCCAAAAATGTCTTTATCTGTAGAAGAGAGGTCGATCCGATCGGATGAGATAACCCTGCAATAAGAAGAGCCCTGTCGGACCAGGCGTGAGCACTCCAAAGCTTAAGTTAGTAGCTTAGAGAGAGAATGTGCTTTAGAGAGATAATAGTGTGAATTCAATACCTGGTGCCATCATTGGCTGGACTATTTATATGAGATAGTTGAGGGGTACTTGAGTGCCTGGGGAGTGATTACTGACTGTTAGAGTAGGTGTTCGGCGACACGACAGGGAGCAAGTGGTAGGCATGGGCGCTGCCTTGTGTCAGGCGGCTGATGGAACTGGCGGTCACATCAGCCGATCGGGCATGTGCGCTGCCTAGGAGCTCGTGTCTGATACCTTTGGCTGATGGGCTTTGGGCCTTGCCAGTTTGAGTGGGCCGATAGGATGGGCCTTAGAGCAAATGATATTTGCTGGATTATCCCTTGTCCCCCCTCAACAGGTCCGATCGGGCATAGATTTGCCTTTGCTGGTCCGTTCAGATGGAATTAGTTATGGGGATCCCCGATCCGAAGACGCGTACTGGCGCGCTTTTTAAATTTGGGAGGCGCTGTTTCTGAAGCGACGCGCCTGCTGAGATAGCTGTTTTCCTTTAATATTGTGAGCATACCGAGGGTGATGCTTCGCTCTTCGCAAAGACGTAACGTCTTTTGACACGTGGCACTTTCTGAATGGTGCGTTGTTTGGCGTGTTCCAGAAGCTTTTGGCTTATAAATAGGGAAGTTTACAAAGTATTTCCTCTTTATTTTTGAAATCCCTAGCGAAGCTCTGCCAAAATTCCGTTTCGAATCTCAGATTTTTGCAAACATCTTTTTGTTTCTTCAAATTCCTTGAGCTCTTTCTGTCAAGTAAGTAATTTTTCCTCTTTCCTTTTTGTTTTCTTTCTGCTTTCGTGCATCCACTCGATTTAAACCCCAAAGATTTGCATCTGTCTACCCTTCTTGCCTGTCGAAAATGGCCTCTAGTAGCGGTGATAGGCTGGATAGCAGCTTTTTGGATGATTATCAAAACAGACCAGCCGTTGAGTCCCACTCTCGATTGACCGCTGGGGAAGTGGCTGAGATCCCCTCCAAATATGGCCTTCCCGATGAGGTGTCAGTAATGGCCTGCCCAGAATCAATGGCGGCGACCGAAGGGCCTTTTGGCCGAAATAACAATGAGTGGTTTATTTGCCATCTTTGGAGCCTGGATGCTAGCCTGAGGCTCCCACTCGGCGCCTTTGAAATGGCTCTCTTGAGAGGGTATGGGATCGCCCCCAACCAGCTGCATCCGAACGGGTGGAGATCAGTAGCCTACTTCAAAATTTTGTGCCAAATAGAGGTGGTCGCTCCGACCCTTGAGCTTTTCACGCACTTCTTCTACATATCGCCCCGAAGCGATGGAACAAAGTACTTTTTCACCAGTCGACCGAAGAAGAAATTGATGATTATCCCGACCTTGATGAAAGGGTACAAGGAGAGATACTTCTTGGTCGGGATGAAGGGTGGGTTTGGCGTGCGTCTTACCCGATCGAACAGGGCCAAGATTTTAAAGGACCTTGCAGGGGGTCAGCCCATGTATGAGGGCGATATAAAGAAGCTGATGGACGCTGTAAGTAGGCATGGAGAGCCCTATCAGTCCAGCTTTCTTTTGACTACGCTGTTTGGGTCTTCCAGCTCTGAAGCCGCTGAGGATGCAGAACGTGAGCATTAGGATCGGGAAGAAAATATTGCCATTATGCACTATCATGCATTGCATTTTATTTATGCTTTGTGATAGAGATTTCTGTATGAAAACTTATCTTGTTTATTTTGTGTTGTGCAGCTGAGATGGCTGGTGGGAACGAAGCCTCCAAACAACTTGGCGATCGGATCCGTCAAAAGCGCGAGGCGGAGAAGAAGGCCCAGGAGCAAAGAAAAAGGAGGAAATTGGTCCTCGCTTCAGAGCTTCGAGCTTCCAAGGGGCCGACCGGTACCTCTACAATGACTCCGGCCATCGTGGCCGTTCCGATTTCGTCGGCACCCCCTGCTGCCACTACTGCGCCTACCTCCACCGCTGCTGGGTCAATGAATGTGCCTCAAACAGAGATCTCTCCTCGGCTAGTGCGCCGCCGGCGCCACACTCTTCGAGATGAGTCAGACGAAGATGATAGGCCGATCGGAATCACTTTCCGAGAGGTGGAAGAGACGACAAAGAAGAGGGCTGAGGAAGCCGCCCAGAAGAAGGCCGAGGAAGTGGCCAAGAGGAGGGCTGCTGAGCTGATAGCCAAATCGGACGCTCGGGTTGCCGCAAGAGGCAAAGCTGTGCAACACGGCGAGTCTCCAAGGCGCTCATCCGATCGGCGGATTGTTCCTATGAAGGACATTCTGAGAGTAAACTTTGGCGATGAATGGTCAGTGGGCCAAGTGGCCAACTTCATTTGCCGTGGTCTTCTCCGGGATGAAGATCATCGGGATGCCGGTGACGCTAGCCAGCTCAGCAGAGAAAGCCAGGCTATCAGTCAGCAGTTAATAGACGTAAGTATTTGTTGTTTTGTTTCTGGTGCTCGTTTACACCTCTGTATTTGATCCATTTATTCTTGATTTTGTGTAGGCTGCCAGGAGGGCACAGCGGCTGCACATGATGGCCGGTCTGTGGAGAGGGAGGGCCGAGTCAGGCGCCGTGGCCAAGGCGGAGGCAAACACACGTTGTGAACTTGCCAAGAAAGAAGCTTCCGACCTTCGAGCTGAGGTGGCCAAGCTGGAGGAGCGGTACGCGGCCTCGCAGTCGGAGACAGTGGCCTTAAGGAAGGAGGCCCACCAGAGTGCTCAAGATTTGAAGGCTCGACAGAGCGAGGTTGATAGGCTGAAGGGCGAAGTTGCTCGTTTATCTGTGGAGGGTGCGCAGCTGAGGCGGTTCGAGGCAGATGCAACCCGACTGGATGCCGAGTGCAAAGAGTTGGCTGCCGAGAATGCCAAATTGAAGGCAGAGGGCGAGCAGCTTCGGAAAGAAGTGGAGTCCTTGAAGATATCGGAAGAGGAGAAGGAGGCTTCCTTTACGAAGATTCTCGAAGTGGAGCTTGCCACTCAAAAGGAGCGTCTGATTGATGAATTAGCAGACACTCAGGTGGAGCTGTTATCTCGGCTAGTTCATGAAGCTGGGCGACGCTTCCCCGGGGTGGATCTGACTTGGATGGACGATCCGGCATCACTGCCTGCTCCTCCAAACGATGATGAAGACGAGAACGCTCCTGAGGGTGAAGCAACTGAGAGAACTTCTGGAGAAGGCCCTTCACTACTGGGGATTATCCAAGAGGCTCCCTTCGAAGTGGAGCCGGCGACGCCTTTTGCCCCTGAAGCTGAGATGGAGGCTCCCCCAGCGCCTGAAGCCGAGCGAGCGGCGCCTTCTTCCACGGGGCCTGTGTCTGAAGGGGGGGCAGGATCTGCACCGTCTGCTGCTGACCCTTCCCAAGCCACTGTCAATCCGAACGCCGGGCAGGTCGTTGATCCTTCTGGCAGAATGGAGGTTGTAACCGAGCAAATCGCTGATCCTCCTGGCGATGTAGAAATTGTAAATATAGATAGTTAGCTTAGGAACTTAGATCAGCTTCGCTTTTTCTTTTGTTTTCTATCTTTGTAATAATTATTTACAAATTGTATATTGGAGGCATTTTGTATTAATAAAATTGCATATTTCTGCAAATCAATGTATACATAAGTTTGTACTAAAATTTGCAATATGATCGAGCTAATTAAAACTCGTAAAATAGCGTAATATTTGCATTAGATTTCACAAGTACTTCCTGAATTCGAATAACTTCAAAGCTTAGTGACCGATCGGGTCAATGTGGCTTTTCAGATCGCATAAAATTTGCACCATTTTGCTAAGTGATGCTCATAAAGCTGCATAAGGATTGCATAGCTGAGCTAGGTGATACTCGTAGAATCGCATAGTTATTGCGAAATCGAGTTGAGTGATACTCGTAGGACTGCATAAGAATTGCATAGCCGAGAGTACTCGTAATAATTGCATAAAAATTGCATAACCGAGCGAGAGAGATTAGATCCTCTATAATACAGATAATATTTGGGGAGGTAAAATCCTCCTTCGCAAAGGATTTGCTTATTAAACTTGGGATGGGCATCAAGCCTATTATGTATTAATTGAATAGTCATGAAAGAGAGAACCTTTTTATTAATGAGGCAATTGCCAGGTTCTAATACATTACGCGACATGGTACTTCTTGAGTACCTCAACATTCCAGCTTCTGGGGATATCTTGCCCCTCCACAGTTCGGAGCCTGCAAGTGCTTGGGCTTAAGACTTTAGAAACCTCGTAGGGCCCTTCCCAATTTGGCATTAGCTTTCCCACTCCGGCATTTCCCGAGCCTAGTTCTGCCTTTCTGAGCACCAGATCACCTACATTGAAAGTTCTGGACCTAACTTTAGAATTATGGTATCTGGCCACTCTTTGTTTATAGGCAGCGATCTTGGCGTAGGCGTCCTCTCTCTTTCCTTCTATGAGATCCAGGTCCTGGCATCTCTCCTGAGTGTTCATCCGTTCGGAGTAGAGAGCCAATCGGTAAGAAGGGAGGCCGACCTCCACAGGAATCATTGCTTCGGAGCCGTAAACAAGAGAGAATGGCGTTTGATGAGTGCCTGTTCTGGGGGACGTTCTATATGTCCACAGGACACTCTGCAGTTCTTCAGTCCAGTTGCCTTTGGCTTGACCTAGTCGCTTCTTCAATCCCTCCAAGATGGTCCGATTGGAGACCTCAGTCATTCCGTTGCTTTGGGGATGAGCGACGGATGTGAACTTTAATTTAATGTTCAAGCCTTGGCAAAAGTTTCTGAAGGTGGAGCTGTCGAACTGCTTGCCATTATCTGCAATAAAAACATTAGGTAAGCCATACCTGCAGATGATGTTCTTCCATGTAAAGCTCTTGACCCTCTCGGCTGTGATGGTGGCTACCGGCTCAGCCTCAATCCATTTGGAGAAATGGTCTACGGCTACTATGAGGAACTTCATCTGCTTTTTGCCCTGGGGAAAAGGTCCTAAGATGTCCATACCCCATTGGTCGAACGGCCACGCGACTCTGATCGGCTGTTGGTCTGCTCCATGCTGCCTTATAATCCTGCCATGTATTTGGCATTGCGGGCATATCCTTACTTTCTCCTGGGCATCCTTGAGCATGCTAGGCCAGTAATATCCCGTCCGAAGGGCTTTTCTTGCCATGGCTCTGCTTGCCTCGTGCGCTCCGCATATGCCTTCGTGGAGCTCTCTGAGGATGTAGTCTCCCTCTTCTTCCGCCACGCACTTGAGCCAAGGGTGACTGAAAGCTTTTTTGTACAAATCACCATTAATGATGGAGTAATTGAGAGATTTTCGAGATACCTTTCGAGCTTCGTCTTTGTCCTCGGGCAGACGTCCTGTCTGGAGGAACTGCTTGATCGGGCTCATCCAAGTTTCATTCTCTTGGTTGATCTCCATCATCTCCGGCTCGTCTAGGGAGGAGGAAGTCTGGTCTACAACGGCAATGCTTTCCTCTATAACACTTTGTGCGGAAGCAGCTATCTTTGCTAGCCAATCGGCCTCTGTAGTTTGGTTTCTTGGGACTTTCTGTAGCACCCATTCCGACCCAGCCTCTTCCAGTTTTGCACAAGCAGCTTTAACTTTAGCTAAGTACTTGATCATTGTGGCCTCACGTACTTCGAAAGTCCCCAAGACTTGACTGGTTACCAGCTGGGAGTTACTCCTGATGGCTACTGACTCCGGTCGGATGGCGTGGAGCAGCCTCAGCCCTTGAAGGAGTGCCTCATACTCTGCCACATTATTAGAAGCTTTAAAATTAAGCTTTATGGCGTACCTTATTGTGATGCCCAAAGGGCCTTTTATTACTATGCCGACGCCTCCTCGAGTGTCGTTTGCTGCGCCGTCCACTGTCATTTCCCAGTTTTGTGGCTTGGGCTGACTTTGTGGTTCCTCACCCACAAATTCGGCTATGAAATCTGCTAAAGCTTGGGCCTTTATTGCTTTTCTGGACTCATATCTGATATCCCAGGACTGTAGCTTAATTGCCCATCCCACCATTTTGCCTTCCAGATCGGGCGTTTGGAGTATCTTCCTAAGAGGATGGCCCGATCGGACAACAATTGTGTGCACCTTGAAGTATGGTCTGAGCTTCCTTGCACACATCATGAGAGCAATAATAAGCTGCTCAACTGGCCCCTTTCTTAGATCTGCGCCTCTGAGTACTTCACTTACGTAGTACACGGGTAGCTGTTGAGTATCTTCCTCTCGGACCAGAGCACCTGCAACAGCTTCCTTAGAGGTGGCTAAATATAAGTACAGATTTTCACCTGGTACTGGTCGGCTAAGCAACGGTGGATTGGTGAGGAATGCCTTTAACTCTTGAAAGGCTTGCTGGCAGTCTTCCCCCCAGATGAAAGTTTCACTCTTCCTGAGCTTCTTGAAGAAAGGCGTGCAGCGCTTGGCAGAGGAGGAAATGAATCGTCCTAAGGCTGTTATCCTTCCGTTCAACTTCTGGACTTCTTTTATGTTCCTGGGGGGTTGCATCTCGAGGATGGCCTTTATTTTTTTCGGATTTGCCTCAATCCCTCGTTGAGAGACTAGGAATCCCAAAAATTTTCCTGATGGTACCCCGAAGACGCACTTATCGGGGTTGAGCTTCATCTGGAATTTATTCAAGGTGTCAAAAACTTTTGCCAGATCGGTTGGATGTTCCTCGGCGCTTCGGCTCTTGACGATCATATCGTCAATATATACTTCGACATTCTGTCCGATCTGGTCTTTGAAAATCTTGTTCATCAGACGCTGATATGTGGCCCCAGCATTTTTCAGTCCGAGCATCATCCTGTAGCAGAACGTCCCGTCGTCTGTGATAAAGCTAGTTTTCTCCTGATCCAGGAGCCACATCAGAATTTGGTGGTAGCCGGCATATGTGTCTAGAAGAGAATAGATAGTGTGGCATGCTGTGGTGTCTACCAGCTGGTCAATGCTGGGTAAGGGATAGCTGTCTTTGGGACATGCCCTGTTAAGGTCGGTGAAGTCGACACACATCCGCAGCTTGCCAGACTTCTTCTTGACCAGCACCACGTTAGCCAGCCACTCTGGATAGTCTACCTCTCGGATGGTTCCGGTCTTGAGCAGCCTATCCACCTCTTCGGAGATGAACTTCCTCCGATCGGGTGCGTGCCTTCTTAACTTTTGGCGGATCGGGGGAAAGTTTGGGTCCACATTTAACTTGTGGGTGATTATTTTGGGATCTACCCCAGGGATATCTTCTGGCCTCCAGGCGAAGGTCGCTTGATTGATGGTCAAAACATGCATGATGGTTTCTTCAGTTTCTTTATTCATGCTTGTCCCCACCTGAACATTTTTGCCTTTGTCTAGCGACCTGGCCTTTGTGGCCTCTGCTGGGTCCATCCTGGGCCTTTCCGCCTGCTCTCGTTGCTTAAGGCCAGGCTCTACGACCATTGCTTCTTGCTGTTGCTTTATCATGGTGATATAAGCCTCCCTGGATGCTTTCTGGTCACCTCTTAGGATGGCGACGCCTCCTGCGGTTGGAACCTTCATCACCATGTAGCGGATGGAGGTAACGGCTCCTGTCTGGAAAAGCAATGGCCTGCCGAAAATGGCATTGTAGGCGAAAGTCATGTCAATTACCATGAAAGTTACCTTACAAGCGTGAGCTATCGCCTCTGGGCCGAGCTCGACGAAGAGCTCTACAGATCCCACTACGGGGATAGTGGCGTTGCCCAGGCCGATCAAAGGAGTGGCGTTCGGCTTCAGCTCTCCGATCGGGAGTCCTATGGCTCGGTAGGCCTGAAGAGTTAGGACGTTGACAGCACTGCCATTGTCCACCAGAATTCTCTTTACATTGAAATTATTTATTCGAGCTCTTATAACGAGAGCGTCCTTATGAGGGAACAGGACGTCTCGCGCATCCTCACTGGAAATGGTGACTGAGGCAGGCTGCTCTGCTTGGCGGGAGAGGTAGACACCTTTGCCTTTCCCTTTCTTGGGGAGATTTTCTCCATAGGATGACCCTCCGGTGATGACGTTTATCACCCCGGCGTAGGGCCTGCTTGGATCGGCGTTTCTGGGGATCCTGCGCTCATCATCATCTGAGTCAAGGTCGTCCCTCTGAGGCTTCGACTATCTACAGGGTTCGTCCCCTGTGGCCGGGTCTACGAATCTCCTGAGGGCCCCGCGGCGTATCAGCCTTTCGATCTCCTTTTTGAGAGAGGTTCACTCGTCGGTTAAGTGACCGACATCTCTGTGGAATTCACAAAATTTGCTTGGGTCCCTCACACCCCGGCTTCTTGCAGAGAGGTCCCTGGGCCAGTTGACTTTGCGGTGCTTCTCTTTAATCCACATCAACACCGCGGTTGGGGTAGCATTGAGAGGGGTGTACGTCCTCTCTGCCTGGTCGTCTGGACGCGGGTTCCGGTCTCTTCCCGATCCTCTAGCCTGGACTAAATTTCTGGAACTTTGAGCTCCATCTTGGCCTTTAGCTGTCCGATCAGAAGCGGGGGCTCTTTGAGTAGAGCGAGTGTCCGGATATTGAAGGCGGTCCAGAACGCTGGTCCTTCCTCTTCTGTTGGACCTAAGGGCATCATCCAACTGGATGTGTTGCCTGGCCCTCTCCATAAGCTCGGCAAAGCTGGATGGAGGTCTTGTTGTAAGTGACTCGAAGAGCGGCCGGTCAGTGGTGCCCCCCGATAAGGCGTTGGTCGCCATCTCAACACTGACATTTCTCACTCCAGACATGGTAGCCTGAAACCTGTCGATGTAGTCTCGAAGACTTTCATCTGTCCTTTGGTAAAGGTTGCACAGGTCGTTCACCGTCTTAGGCGCACGTGTTTGCACAATGAACCTCGTAGTGAACAGCTCCTTTAACTGTCTGAATGACGTAACGGATCCCATGGGCAGCTCGTGGAACCACGTCAATGCATCCCCTCCCAGAGTGGTGGGAAAAACCCTGCAGGCTATTCTTTCGTCATAAGTATAGACCTGCACCTTGATCAAGTACTCTGCCAAGTGTGTGGTAGGATCGATTTTGCCCGTGTACCTTTCCATAACCACATCTCGCCACCTGGGGGGGAGCTCAGCATCGGTGATTTCTCTGTAGAAGGGGGAGGCAGTATTCCCACAAGTATTTCCTTCGAAGGCGCCTCTTTTGGGCACGAGGACACCGAACTGCTTGAACTTCTGCATAAGCAACTGGTCCTGCTTATTCTACGGGTTCTGTTTGCTCAGGATCGTGGCGGCGGACTCGCCCTTGTGCTTTCTAGCTTGGCCGCGGCTTGGGGTGCACATGTAGGACACATCATCCCTCGCGGACAGAGTGGCGGATCTGTTGCTGTAGGGAGAGGCCCTACTTGCAGACATTATCTGCTTCCCCTTGTCGCTCTTGCCCGGGGTCCTGATCGCACTTTTCCTGGTTCCCTGAGCTCGGGACTCATTAATAATGATTCCCTTATTCCTATTTCTCCTGAAGTCTTCGCCCGCGAGGTAATCCTCTTGGGCTCTTTCAGAGGCAATTGGCATCTTACCCTTCTTAAGGGTTTGGACAATGCTTTTTGTGAAATCACTGAGAATGGCACGCATGTCCCTCACAGTGATGGGGGTGTTCTTTGGTTGCCTAGTAGTGGCATTATCGAATTCGGGAAGGAGGTTGGTCCTCACGGGGGACCTGGTGGGCGCTGCCCTCCTTCTCGAGGTGCCTGATATGGCACGAGCATCGTCATCATGGTCATGGTCCATGGGGGTAGTATTCTCGTTGGATCTTGAGTTCGACATCTCTCAACGAAAGCACCAAATGATAAATCCAAAAATGTCTTTATCTGTAGAAGAGAGGTCGATCCGATCGGATGAGATAACCCTGCAATAAGAAGAGCCCGGTCGGACCAGGCGTGAGCACTCCGAAGCTTAAGTTAGTAGCTTAGAGAGAGAATGTGCTTTAGAGAGATAATAGTGTGAATTCAATACCAGGTGCCATCGTTGGCTGGACTATTTATATGAGATAGTTGAGGGGCACTTGAGTGCCTGGGGAGTGATTACTGACTATCAGAGTAGGTATTCGGCGACACGACAGGGAGCAGGTGGTAGGCATGGGCGCTGCCTTGTGTCAGGCGGCTGATGGAACTGGCGGTCACATCAGCCGATCGGGCATGTGCGCTGCCTAGGAGCTCGTGTCTGATACCTTTGGCTGATGGGCTTTGGGCCTTGCCAGTTTGAGTGGGCCGATAGGATGGGCATTAGAGCAAATGATAGTTGCTGGGTTATCAATTCTTTTACTTTGATTTTTGGTTTTTCTTTGTCTTTGATCTCTTACTCTCTCTTTTATTTTCTTCTATTTTCCTTGGTCACTGCTCTCAGCTCCTCCTTCTTCCTCTTGCTCTCAGTTCTTTTTTCTTTTTGCTTTTCTTTATTTCTTTGGCCGGCTCTTCCTGCTCTCTCCTCTCGTTTCTTTTTCCTTTCTTTTCTTTTCCTTTCTTTTTCTTTTCCTTTCTTTTTCTTTTGCTTTCTCTTTCTTGATCTGCCGAGCCCCCCATTTTTCCTCATTCTTTTCTTTTTATACACCCTCAAATTAAGGTTAAGGGTCATCAATGTATTTTCCTCCTTTTCTTCTTTTTTTTTTTTTCATTTTATACTTTAATTAATTTAATTCAAATAACACACATTAATTAATTTAAACATTATATATCAATTACACATTAATATATTCAATGTAAACATTAATTAATCTACTTAATATATAATTTATCTAATTAATTCAACATTCTACATTTTAACTAATTAATTAACTAATTAATCTTTAATTTTACATGCATTTTAATTAATACAATAATATTGACTAATTAATTAACTAACAACATTAACTAATTAATTACCTAATTTTACACACACATATTTATATTTATTATATATATATATATATATTTTGGAGGGAATTATCAAGGATCCAAAATTACCATTGCCATTTTTATACCGGACTCGGGACCCGGTGTCTATAGTTGCCCCCAATTTTGGAGAAGCTAGTGCATAGACACCTAGGTGAGCCAAAATTAAAAGAGGAAGAGAGAGGGGATTCCATATCTGCGACGGAGACCTTGCTTTCTTACCGGGAGTTAGATAAAGAGATGCCTCCTCGGAGGGCTTTGGGATTTGCCTCCTCAGAGGGCTTGAGATTTTGAAGTGGTAGTGCCGTGGTCGTGCTAACCCTCCTTAGAGTGGTAGTGCCCCCATCGTGCTAACCCTTCTGAAGTGGTAGTGCCGTGGTCGTGCTAACCCTCCTAAGAGTGGTAGTGCCGCTATCGTGCTAACCCTTCTAAAGTGGTAGTGCCGTGGTCGTGCTAACCCTCCTCAGAGTGGTAGTGCCGCCATCGTGCTAACCCTTCTGAAGTGGTAGTGCCGTGGTCGTGCTAACCCTCCTCAGAGTGGTAGTGCCGCCATCGTGCTAACCCTTGCGAAGTGGTAGTGCCGTGGTCGTGCTAACCCTCCTTAGAGTGGTAGTGCCGCCATCGTGCTAACCCTTCTGAAGTGGTAGTGCCGTGGTCGTGCTAACCCTACTTAGAGTGGTAGTGCCGCCATCGTGCTAACCCTTCGATTGGATGATGAAGTGGTGCTGTCTATGAGCCCTTTGAGAAGCGGTTGCCCCCTGAGAGGTCTTGGGTTGAGATCTGCCCCCTGAGAGGTCTTGGGTTGATTGTGTGCACCCTGAGAGGTCTTTGGTTGATATCTGCCCCCTGAGAGGTCTTGGATTGAGAACTGCCCCCTGAGAGGTCTTGGGGTTGATTATCTGCCCCCTGAGAGGTCTTTGGTTGATTGTGTGCACCCTGAGAGGTCTTTGGTTGATATCTGCCCCCTGAGAGGTCTTGGATTGAGAACTGCCCCCTGAGAGGTCTTTGGTTGAGAACTGCCCCCTGAGAGGTCTTGGATTTGATTATGTGCCCCCTGATATTGGATTGAGAACTGCCCCCTGAGAGGTATTGGGTTCAGAACTGCCCCCTGAGAGGTCTTGGATTTGATCTTGATTGATGTTTGGAATGATGTCGTCACTCGGTTTCTGCCGGTGTCCGCATCGAGTCTCTTTTTCTGCAAGATTTAGAAAGGCAGATATACAGGAAAAATTGTGAGTATGCACGTGAGATGCATATATATGCAGCAATGCAGTATAAAAATTCCTCTAATTGGATTGGAGGCCACAGTCGATTTGATTGTAACTTGCAGTAAGATCAGTGCTTTCTGGAATTGCCTTTGAATTTCATGCTCTTTGGGGATCATGAGGTTCTCGTCTGAAACCTGTAGTCATTATTTTAAGGTAGTGCATCCCTTGTGGATTTTCACACTAGCTTTTCTTAGCGGAAAATGCGTCCTTTTGGATTTTCACATGACCCTGTGCCTTATTTTTGCCTGGAATGGACCCAACCCAATCCAGCGGCTTCTTCTTTTTTTTTTTTTTTTTTTTAGGACAGACTGCCTGTTTTCAGGTTTTCACCCTGTCCTTTGGCCTAACTATTGCTTAGAGCGCCAATTATGATTTTCATCTCTAACGGCCATTTTTTTCTTTTTTTTTGTACATCAGATGAACTATTCTGGTTACATCAACACCATTGCATAAATGAACATATTTCAATTTGATTTTATAATATATGAACATTATTTGGCATTAATCTCAAGATACAAAACCTCATCCAATCTCGGGATAGATCTTGAAAGCATCAAACTACTGTTATCAATCTGCTCTCTTTTTAATTCTCATGATTGGATATTTTCTCTCTACTCTCATTTAATCTTTTGAATGCAAATTCTAGAAGCAACGTCGGAGACGAGACTTAACTCGAATGCATGAGTGCACTCGTGGCTTCTCGCTTGAAGCTCAAGAAACACCATAGGCCTCTTCTTACGTACCAAACCTTACTAGAAGGTCATCTCCGCTAATTGGATAAGACTGAACTCAGAATCAAAAGGTCTTACTTTGGTTGTAATGTTAGGCTTGGGTAGATGGCTATCAAAGAAAGATCAGGTCGCTAGAGAAGAATGGCCGCGATATTTTCTCAACTGATGGATGAACCGTTCTCAGCTCAGTTGTATATACAAAGGATTTTTTTTTTTTAACATTCTAGCTCCTAGAGATCAGAAGATCAATCATTGAAACTAGTCAATTGGTCACCATTTTGAGCTCTTTTTTTTTTTGCTTCTCTTCTTTTTTCTTTTTTTCTTCTTTTTTTTCTTTTTGGATTTTTCGCTTCTTTTTTTCTTTTTCTTCTTTTTGCTTTCGCTTCTCTCTTTTTTTTTTTTTGAGCTCATGCCTTTCATGCATGACTAAACCCTCTTTTCAAAGTCTAAACTTGCTCTTATCAAGGCAATTTTTTAATAGTCCAAAGAATTGTTCAAATGTACATCCATCAGTTTTAGAGTGGCCACTCTTCTAAGGGGAAGCCAAAATCATTTTAGGCGAGGGGGTAGTTTTAATGTGTGTAACAACAAAATTGGTACGCATTCAGCATATCTGTATAAAAGCTCAATGGGCTAGCAAGCGATTGCAGAACAAGGGTAAGAAATAGTCATTTAGAGAGCTATACAAAGAAAAGATTGCCTAAATCATTTTCCAGGTTCTGTCTTATCCAGAGATCGCTTCGACGGGTAATCAGAAAGGTTCTAGTGCTCTTAGTGAGTTTTCATCCAATCTCCTAATTGCAACTAGTTTTTCTTTTTTCTTTTTATTCTCTCTGAATCTCTCTCTACAGGAGTTATATCAGATGCCATCAAGATTTTGTTTGGATTTTCCAAAGTTCCAAGATTAAATGCAGTAGTATTGATTAAATTAATGTCAAAATGAATGAACGTATCATGATCATAAGAAATGAAATCATTAAAAATAATATACAAATACACAAAAACATTGTTCATCTGTCATCAGCTTTTATTTCCCCTTCTTCTCTGGGTCAACAATTTCTTTACTGTTGATAAGATCTTGAATTCAGTCCCTCAGAATTTAGCATTGATCTGCTAACTGGCCAGTGTTGGTGGGCTGTTATGTCCTCAATCTCATCTTCTTCCACAAAATCCTCCTCGGGATTATGAACTCTTGCCCTTCTTGGCTCAATAAGTGTCGCAGCTTTATGCTCATTGACAGGTTGACAGTAGCATTGCCAATAAAAAGAGCCTCTCCACCAGCAGGTGGTTCGGCTTGCTCCTAGTATGGACTATTTGTTGTCGTGGATCAAGAAGTCGTTCGGCTTGCCCCCAGCATGGGCTATTGGTTGTTGTGGATCAACAAGTGGTTGTGGGATAGTAGGTGCTCGTGAATCATGAGGATGAGGTACAAGATGTTGAGAGTGGCTCAGGATCCCAATCAAGCACTAATTCAAGAAATCCAAAGGGCGAGTCTGTCCTTACTAATCGACCGTCGGAACCTCTAATCCACTTGGATGAATCTATGATGGCTAAAAATTTAAATTGTTAGTATGATGTGTGTATGATAATATACAATGCATGATCGTGAATTGTACAGATGGAGTGAAAAAATCAATAAATTGCAATTATGCGATGCAATGCATGAAAATAAATATACACGTGATGGTGTATGTATGTGAAAAACAATATGCAGGCAAAAGGATATATACACATAATATGAAATGAATTTTTTATTTTTTTATATTTTATATATTTATATATATATATTTTTTTTTGATTAATTTTTTTTGACATGAATGACATGTGATGTATGTGCATATTGTGCAGCATCCACAGCCACATGCAAGCAAGTAGATCATTCCAACCTTATTTCTCCCACACACGGGGTCGTGCGGTCTCTTTCCTAGGTGGGCTTTATCCAAGGGTTAACAGGGAACCCAATGGACGCGTATAGTGCGCAGTGAAAACCCGGCAACATAACAACTCTTAATTTAAAGCACATGCTCATGGATGTTTGGCCATTATATATTTAAACAATTCGATTAAATCAAAATGAGCCCATCGGGGCATGAAAGCCTTTGATGAAAATCATCTGATTCAATTGATTTTGTTCAATATATGACGGCCCAAATAGCAAGCACGATGTTATGGTACATGTCACCTAGTGGAAGTTTCTATTGCCATTACATGGGTTTCGGTCAAAAGGTGGTATTACTTTAAGGCTACCCAAGCATGATCCCTGCCGACGGGTCTAGCTCATCACGAGCGTAACGACCGATCGGGTCACCATTTTATATACCACGATGGTACGAGGCTTGGGCTGGTGATTATCCTTAACACTTCCCCAAATTGAGTGAAAATGAGGTCGTGCTTCAGGAACGCACCGGGGCTAATAGAGGGACCAAACTAGCATATTCTAAAGCTCTAATGAGATGTAATGCAAATGAGAGCAAGCGAATTTATGAATTAAATTTTAACCATAAATGTTAAATGAGATATTTTCAAATTGAAATCTCAAACCATATCGTCCCCAGCGGAGTCGCCATTGTGACGCACGCCGGATCCCCGCGGCCGCCCCTCTGATCGCCCGCTCGAGGGCGATCGGGCAATTGTGGGTCCGTTAACAGCTTGTAATAAATCGCAAGTGCGTCTATGTTGGGCAACAAGGAGGTTTCATGGAGTCGCCACCCAATAGAACATTGGGAAAGTTTCTCTCGCCTCGGAGAGCCTAAAACTGCGCTTGGTATCCATTTTGGGCCAGCTAGAGGGATCATGGAAGGTGTACTCCTCACCCTAAGGAGCCTAGGATTAGCGCTAAAGCCTCGTGACTCAAGAAGTATCTTGAAGGATGACCTCTAACCTCTTGAGCCCAAAGACCAGAGCTGGGTTCGGGATTTCTCATCTATTTCTACCTCGATTATTTTATGATCAAATTTTAATTAACATTGATTCGCTCTCTCTCCACACGATGCAATTTAAATTAAAGCGCATTCATCATCCATTTAAGAGCATAAAATAAAATAGCATTAAAGCATGAAATAAATTTACAATAATACTAAGGGCAGAATATAACCCTCATTTGTAAATGTACGATACATGCATAAAACGGGTTATTCATTAACAATAAGGACATTGGTCCTCGCATGCATTCACTATGGAAAACAATTTTTACGTGATGATTTTATTGGGTAAAAATAGGACATTGGTCCAAATTTTATTTAGCAAACATTCTATTTAGTAGACAACATTTGTGTGGTGGTTCTTTTTAAGAGCGGTCGAAAAATCATTTATTATTACAAACCTCAGATGAATAAAATGCAATAGAATAGTAATTACATATTTCTAAATAAATGAATAAATGAATACATAAATAATTGCATAAATAAATAACAATAATAATAACAATAATCAATAATGATAATAATAATAATAATAATAATAATAATAATAATAATAATAATAATAATAATAATAATAATCACAAATCAATTAAATAATAACATCAACATAAAATTAACACAAATTAGACAATAATAATAATAATATCAATAATAATAATAATAATAATAATAATAATAATAATAACATAACACAAAATACTAATAATACACAAATATAACAATTAATTAACAATAACCATATAATAACAATAATAAATATTAAATAATATTAAAATAAAATAATAAATAAATATTATAATAATATTATAATATTAATGATAAAAATTCAGAAATTAAATAAATATGTATATAATAATAATAATAATAATAATAATAATAATAATAATAAATATATAAAATAGGGGGAAGTGGAGTTTACCTCGCCGGAGCGGCAGTGACGGACACCACCTCCACCGGAGGCTAGATCGCCGCACGCTGAGCTCCTCGCCGGTGTCCACGTACCGGACGACGTGGCACACTCACCGGAAAACGCTCCCGAAGTCTCGCCGCCATCTCCCTCCGATTTGCTTGTTGCCGGCGATTGGGGGCAGATGACCGGTGCCGGAGGTTTCGTCCAGCTGTGGGGAAGCCAGCTCCGCCGCGCGTGGCGCCAGTCGACGCCGGAGGCGGCGCCGGCCACCTCTCCTTCCTCTCCCCTCTTTTCTCTTTTCTTCTTTCTCGGTGGCCTGCGTTTCCCTCTTTGGTTGGTTGTGCTTTGGTCCCCTTTCCCTCTTATTTCTTCTTTATTCTTTTACTTTGATTTTTGGTTTTTCTTTGTCTTTGATCTCTTACTCTCTCTTTTATTTTCTTCTCTTTTCCTTGGTCATTGCTCTCAGCTCCTCCTTCTTCCTCTTGCTCTCAGTTCTTTTTTCTTTTTGCTTTTCTTTATTTCTTTGGCCGGCTCTTCCTGCTCTCTCCTCTCGTTTCTTTTTCCTTTCTTTTCTTTTCCTTTCTTTTTCTTTTCCTTTCTTTTTCTTTTGCTCTCTCTTTCTTGATCTGCCGAGCCCCCCATTTTTCCTCATTCTTTTCTTTTTATACACCCTCAAATTAAGGTTAAGGGTCATCAATGTATTTTCCTCCTTTTCTTCTTTTTTTTTTCATTTTATACTTTAATTAATTTAATTCAAATAACACACATTAATTAATTTAAACATTATTTATCAATTACACATTAATATATTCAATTTAAACATTAATTAATCTACTTAATATATAATTTATCTAATTAATTAAACATTCTACATTTTAACTAATTAATTAACTAATTAATCTTTAATTTTACATGCATTTTAATTAATACAATAATATTGACTAATTAATTAACTAAAAACATTAACTAATTAATTACCTAATTTTACACACACATATTTATATTTATTATATATATATATATATATATATATTTTTTTTTTGGAGGGAATTATCAAGGATCCAAAATTACCATTGCCATTTTTATACCGGACTCGGGACCCGGTGTCTACACCAGTGTAAAGAATTGATTGTTGTAACGAGGGATGCATGTTGTATTGGCGTGAAGATGAAAACTTGACACATTGCAAGTTTTGTAATCACCCAAGATTCAAAATGCGTGTCGGATCTCGTAAGCATAGATTGAAAGCATATAAAATGATGTATTACTTTCCACTAATATGTAGGCTGCAACGATTATATCAGTCAAAAGCGACAGTAATACATATGAGATAGCATCATAATCATGTCCAAAATGATGGGGTTATGTAGCATCCTTCTGACTCTCTAGCTTGGAATTATTTCAATGAAACTCATCCTTCATTTGTTGCTGAGACTAGAAATGTCAGGTTGGGGTTATGCATAGACGATTTTCATCCATTCGGCCAATATGGGAGGAAATACTCATCATGGTTTGTAATTGTCATGCCTTATAACCTATCACCTTAGATGTGTATGAAGAAGGTTTACATATTTCTAACTATTATTGTATCCGACCCTAAGAATCCAAACCAAAAAATTGATGTCTATCTACAATTCTTGATTCATGAGTTGAACGAATTGTGGAATAGTGGGGTGTCAACATATGATGTGTCAACCAAGCAAAACTGTTTGATGCGAGCTGCACTTATGTGGATAATCAATGACTTTCGAGCACATTCCATGATGTCAAGTTGGAGTACATTTGGGAAATATGCATACCCTTATTACATGGAGCATACACAATTATTTAGAATAGAGAGTGGTGGAAAACAAACATGGTTTGACAATCATAGAAAATTTCTTCCTCTTGATCACCCATTTAGGAGAAACAGACGAAACTTTAGAATCGGGCATGTTGAAATAAGGCCACTGCCACCAATTAAAGCTGGGGAAGAAATTTTATAAGAAATTGATTAGTGGGGTCTAGTCAAAGTAACTGAGCTTGATGCAGATGATATTAATGGGATCATATGCCAGTCTTATGGTTGGAGAAAATGAAGTATATTTTAGGATTTGCCTTATTGGAAAATAAACATGATTCGACACAATCTTGATGTCATGCATATTAAAAAAATGTGTTCGACAATGTGATTAACACAGTTTTAAATGTTAAAGGCAAAACCAAAGTCAATGCAAAAGCACATTAAGATTTAGAGAAATATTGTTGCCGTCCAGAGTTGGCAATAGATCCAATCAGTGGCAAATATCCAAAAGCATGTTACACATTGGATAAGGAATCCAAAAAAGAATTGTTTGAGTAGTTGAAAGAACTTAAGTTTCCAAATGGATATGTTTCAAACTTGGGTCATTGTGTTGACATGACAAAGCTCAAATTATTTGTCATGAAAAGCCATGATTGCCATATATTTATACAATGATTGATCCCTATTGCCTTACGTGAGTTACTTTCTAGAAATGTGTGGCAGGTCCTTATAGAGCTAAGCTTATTTTTTTAAGGATTTGACATCCACTACTCTCCGTATTGAAGACATCGTGGCATTGGAATCAAACATCCCACAAATCATTTGTAAGCTCAAAAAGATATTTCTTCCGTCTTTCTTTGACTCAATAGAGTACATAATGATACACTTACCATATGAAGCAAGGGGTTGCTGGCCCTGTAGAATATCGATGGGTGTATCCGTTTGAGAGGTAAATATTAATAAATCTAAACATTATGTTAGTAAATATTTATGTACAAAGTCATGTTTAAATTAATTATCTATATCCGCTATATGCAGGTTCCTCCAAACTCTAAAAAAAAGATTAGTAACAAATCAACAGTAGAGGCATTTATTTGCAATGCATACTTACTCTCAGAATCATCTAATTTTTTCCCGCATTACTTTGAACCTCATGTTAGTACTAGACACCGACATCCTCCTCATAATGATGATGGAGATTGTGGGGAAAATATAAGTGAAAATTTAACAATTTTCACTTACCCAGGCTGAACATGCTTAGAACTTCGTGACAAAGCATTAACATTAGAGGAGTATAAGGCAGCTCATACTTATATTCTACTAAATTGCGAGGAGGTTTTTCCATTCTTGAGGTATAGAATAATTATATATTTGATTCTGTTGCGAAATATACAAGGATTTTTCAAAATGGTTATTTTTTTTAATTCATTATAATGAAGTATATATTGCGAGAACTTATGTGACAAGCATCCTGATCTTACACCAAGTCAAATTGATGCAAATATTGACAACTACTTTTTAGACTGGTTCGAATTATATGTAAGGCCATCACAATTTGCATGTATAACACATAAATATCATTTGAGATGGTATTGATGATAATTTCGGTATGTTTTATTTCAAATTAGGTCCGTTACAATGGAATTGACAATGAATACCTCTATAGTTTGTCATAAAAACCATTACAGAGAGTGAAGTGCTACTTGATCTGCTTTGTCAATGGATACAAATTTCATACTAAAGGTCATGGTTCTGGGAGATGTTCAATGAATAGTAGAGTTTGTGTAAAAAGGTCCAACTCAAGTGATAATGTGGGTGATTACTATAGATGGATTAAAGAGATCATAGAGATAGAGTACCCATCGTTACCAGTAAAGCGAACAATATTATTCAAGTGTCATTAGTTTGATCCCACTTTAGACATTGGTGTTAAGGTTCACAGCCAATATAGAATTGTTGATGTAAACCAACATCATCGGTTCAATAAATATGAATCATTTATCCTAGCTATGCAAGCAACTCAAGTGTATTATGCAAGATATCCTGCTTTGAGATTAAATAGAGCTAACTGGTTAGCTGTGTTTTCGGTTAAACAAAGGGACTTCAGTGTGACATCAGATGTTAGAGATGACACTGCTACTACATATTCTAATGCATTCCAAGTTGATGAAGTTACTGTGCATGAGATAACTATGGATGCTGGTAATGAAGATTATATAGACTTGTGTGTCCCTTCGGGAGTGGTCATTGAAATTGATAGCATTGATGAAGTTGTTCAAGAACTTGAAGTAGATGAGGAGGAAGAAGAATTTACAGATTACGATAGCAATGAGGACGACGAAGAGGAATTTCAAAATTCATCAGATAGTGACTAATTGATTAAGTGTAATTTTTAGAGAATCATGTAATAACTAGTTAAACTTTTTATTATATTTAATATTTAAAAAAAAAAGATTGATGTATAGTTTACCATTGTGTAGGTACGGGTCGTGGTAGAGGATGAGGAATTACTGGTCGAAGATGTCGGGGGGGATGATCTAGAGTGTATTCAACAATTCCACCTTTTAGAGATATGCCAGATATCCCTAGAGACCCTACACCAGCAAATGCACCATCGCCTCCTGTGACATGTACGCCATCTACATCAACTCATAGTCCTCACACAGCCAATAACAGTACATCGACTACATGTGAAGTCAATAGTGAAAATATTAGTAAATTGTACATTACAGTGAACTAAAAGGGCATGTGAGTATTCATCTATACAAATTGTGAATAAGTTATAAAAACATATCTAACCCCATTGCTTTTATATAATATATTTTATAGGTTGGAACCTTCCTCCCAATGCTCTAGGATTATAACCAGCAGCTTTTATCAGCGGACGGACACTAATGGAGTTACTTGGAAGGAGGTTTCTAGAGAAATCAAGGAGTTTTATTGGGGAGAATTCAAGGTACATCTATATATTTATTTCAAAATTAATGGTAATTTCTCATTAAAAATTTCAATATTCAAATTATATTAAATTAATGTATGATTATAATTACTAAAAAACTACTTGTAATATAAATGCAGAAAAGGTGCCATTGGGATGCTAAAGTCAATAGTCTTATTAGGATAGGTTGGGAAACAAAGGCTGCACAGAGGTATAAGGATTATATGTATCATATAAAGGTTGCCAAACAAAAGCCTAAAGACTTTACAGAATCTGCATGGATTAGGTAGAATCAGATTTTTAATCTACCTTCACACATTCAAGTTTCAAATCAGAAAAAGAGCAATCGTTATGGAGGATCTGAAGATAAAGCTCTTGGATCATACACCGGCAATACAATTTCTATTAGTGAGCATATCTTGCGATTGGTAAGTACATTAATTATAAGAGAAATTATACTTTAATATTAGTGACTACCAATTTCCATAATGTTTGGCCATTATATGTTCATTTCAGTACTTTGAAACAGTTTGCCTTTTGAGTTTGGATTATATATACCTCACATGTAGCTTTTGTATTTATATGGAACCGATTAACTATTGAAGTTGATAGACATGTGAATTGCTTAACAATATATTGATTGATATATGTAGAGGAGGATGGAAAAATTGTGTTGGAGTTTGTTGAGGAGTTTGGAGTAGATTTGTGATTTTTAGAAGTGTAAAAGGAATTTTTCTTTACAGGAGGATGGCAATAATATGGGGAGATTATGCCAAAATTTTGATTTATTTTTTAAAAAATTTTCAATTTATAAATTGCAAAAAAAAAGGATAAAAAGGAAAATAATACAAGTGCATGTTTTAATAATACAGGAAAAATATTTTATATTTTTTACTCATCTTCATTTTTTTCAATAACTACCTTCTATTGCACATGATGTAGGAGGAGGAGTTTGGCATGCCACCTACAATTTTCAAGGCCTATCTGTACACACATATCATAAATCATAATGGGAAGACCTATGTGGCAGATCGTACCAGAGAGGTGATATGAGTTTAAATAACTCATATTTAATCCATGTTTTAAGTTTAAAATAATGCTTATGTTTAGTTAATTGTGTTAGAAATAGGTATGTTTTATGTTTTTGTTTGAGTTCTGTGTGTGTAGGAGAAATTGGAGAAAATAAAGAAGATTGAAGAAAAAGGAGTAGAAATGAGCCGAAGGAAGAATCCATCCTGTCGCGAGCGTGATAGGACGCGCATTTGAAGGAAGCGCAGGAGAAGGATCTAAGAGTCCAGCGTGGAATGTCGCGAGCTAGGCTGCGGTTGCGAGGTCGCGACATAGCACGGAGAAAGCTAACACGAGGGAAGTGGAGCGAGGAATTAGGTGCGCTCTATCGCGAGCGCGACAGACATCGCAAGCGCGACAGAAAGGAACGTTAGACAGAATATTTCAAACATTGCCTTGAAAAGGCATGATTTCCCACCAACAATTACAACTATTTTGAAGAGACATTTGAAGGAACACAATCTTCAGAACTTTATAAATATTAGTTTAACTGTAATTTAGGTTGTTGAATTTTTATTAAGTAATTTCTGTAAGTTTGAAGTAGTTTTTCTCTCTTTTGAGTACAATTTCTTAAGTTAGAATTCATGTTTTGAGAAGAAGATTTTTGCAAGGAAGAAGACTATATTTGGTGAAGTGAAAAGGGTTGAGAGATCCCCTTCTTCTATTTCTTATCTTTCTCTTCTTCTTTGTAATTATTATATGATGTAGTTAAGAACATGAATATTTTAATACTAAGTCCTATTATTCATATCATTTGGTACTTTTGTATGTAGAATTTCTATTGGTAATTTAAGCATTATCATTATAAGTTTGAGTTTAGTCGAGAGAGAAATTCATTCTTGAATCTAATGGAAATTCATCATTGAAATGTTATTTGAGAGATCATAATATTAAGATGTTTATTATAGGTTGTTTTCTATTCTTGAAATATGCATGTATAACACTCTAAGTCTTTGATGAGAATAGGGATTTAGAATTACATATGTATGCTTTAGGCAATCCTATTTATGTCGAGAGAGTAAGTAGGAAATTTATTCAACTTGGCTTGCATGACAATAGTACAATATTAATCAAGAATAATCAATTCAAGTTCCATTTTTATACTTATAATCATTAATCTTTTATCTTCTTTGACTATCAATAACTAGGTCTAATTAGTTTATATGTTAGTATAGTTTATAATCAACTTTCCCATAATTTGATAATTGTAAACAAGATTAAAATTGAGTAGTAATAGTGTGCAAAGTCACATTCCTTGTGGGATCGATATCTTTTGTACTATTTCGGTACACCGTATGCTTGCGGAAAATTAGCACTTATAAAATATGCTAACAAGTTTTTGGCGCCGTTGCCGGGAATTGTTTAATTTTGCCATTATGAATCTTGATTTATGATTTTGGATTACAATATTTTATTTTTGTATTCGTTTGTTTGTTTTGTTTGACTTGTTGTGTTTTGTTTTTGTTTATACAGGATTTGATAGCTCATGCCGAGTACGAGAAGTTCACAAGAAGAACTTGAACCATTCAATCTTGAAATCGAAAGATTTCTGTTAAGTAACCGCAAATCTAACAAGAAGAAGAATAAGCAAAATAGATATATCATGCCTGAAGAAGGAAATCCACCAAGATTGATGGACTTTGCCACACCCGCATTGAGTGGTGCTCAACAAGGTGTGGTAAAACCTACGGTAAACGCTAATCAATTTGAAATTAAACCTTCTCTCTTACCAATGATTCAAAATAGCATTCAATTTTATGGATTGGCAAATGAGGATCCTAATGCTCATTTGGCAAACTTTTTAGAGATATGTGATACCTTTAAGATAAATGGTGTTTCGGCTGATACAATTAAGCTTAGGCTTTTTCCTTTCACTTTGAAGAATAAAGCCAAAGCTTGGTTGAATTCACTTACAAGGGGATCTATAACCACTTGGGACCAATTGGCCCAAGCATTTCTATCAAAATATTTTCTGTTAGCCAAAACTGCCAAAATCATAAAGGATATCACCACTTTTGTGCAAAATGATAATGAGTCTTTGTATGAAGCGTGGGAAAGGTTTAAGGAATTATAGCATATGTGTCCACACCACAACCTTCCAAGGGAGCTATTGATGCAAACATTTTACAATGGAGTTAATCCTACCACAAGAGGAACTATAGATGCTGCAGCTGGTGGCTCTTTAATGAGGAAAACTATTGAAGTAGCATTTGAATTGTTGGAGGAAATGTCAATGAACAATTGCATGTGGCCTACCGAGAGAGTAAGGGAGTCTAATTCTTCTAATACTAGGGGAGTACATGCACTTGATTCTGTAGTTGCCTTGCAAGCTCAAGTAGAAGTCTTAACTCATAAACTTAATACTTTAGGAGTGGGAGGTAGTCAGCAAAATGGTTATAACATTTGTGGGCAACTAGGACATTTTAGTGAAGGGTATAATTTGGGGGTAACTAATAATGAAGAGCAAGTTAGTTTTATTCAAGGTCAAGGGCATGGGAACCCTTATTCAAATACCTATAACCCTAGTTGGAGGAACCATCCTAATTTTTCATGGAAAAATAATAGTAGCAACCAAAATAGGGGTGTAGGTTTTCAACCACCTCAAGATAGGTTTGGAGCCTTAGAAGTGAAGATGGATAGGTTTTTGGAGGGTATTAACATGAAATTTAATTCACAAGAAGAGAACCAGAAGAGGCTGGAAAATAAGTTTGATCAAATCACAAAGAACCAAGCCTCATCCATCCACAACTTAGAAGTGCAAATAGGGCAAATTGCCAAGGCTTTACCTTCAAGGATTCAAGGGAATTTACCAAGTAATACGCAGGATAATCCAAGGGAGCATCTAAAAGCAATAAAATTGAGGTCAGGTAAATCCTACACTAATAAATTGATTAATACTAACAAGAATGGAAATGTGCAGGAAAATAGGCAGAAGAATGACTCTTCTGTCGAGAGCGCAACACCTGTCCCGAGCGCGATAGATGAGAGACCGAGTATTGTTGCGAGCACAGTACCCTTCGCGAGCGCAACAGCAAGAGGAAAGTCTTTTGTCACGAGCGCGACACCTGTCGCGGGCGCGACAGAAGGGGCATCTAAGGCTAATTCTTCAAAAGTTTTTCAACCTCATCCACCATTTCCTCAACGTCTTAAGCAACAACACTAAGATAAGCAATTCCAATCTTTCATTGATAAATTAAAGCATTTGCATATAAATTTGAATTTTATTGAAGCTATAACACAAATTCCTAATTATACAAAATTTCTTAAAGATTTAATTTCTAAGAAAAGGAATTGGGAAGACGTATCTACTATGGCATTGACTGAAGCATGTAGTTCTATAATTTCTTATAATTTGCCCACTAAGCTTAAAGATAATGGGAGTTTTACTATCCCTTGTACTTTAGGGCATGTTGAGTTTCCTAAATGTTTATGTGATTTAGGGGCAAGTATTAATCTCATGCCATTGTCTATCTTTAAGAAACTAGGATTGGATTATGTTAAGCCTACATCAATGGTATTGCAATTGGCTGACCAATCAATTAAGAAACCATTTGGAATTATTGGAGACATGCTTGTAAAAGTAGATAAATTCATATTGCCTGCTGACTTTGTTATATTGGATTTTGCTTATGATGTAAAATGCCCTTTGATATTAGGAAGATCTTTCATGAGAACTGGTAGGGCTATAGTGGATGTATATGAAGGAACTCTAGTCTTGCGAGTAGGGGAAGATAGTGTAGAATATCACATGGATAAAGCACTAAAATTCCCCATAGATGAGAATGTTTGCATGAAAGTTGATATCATTGATGCATATGTTGTGGAAGTAATGGAAAATGCAGGTCATGAAGGGGACAAAAATGAAGAGGAAATTCATGAAGAGGTGGAACAAGAAAGCTCAAGGCCAGAAACTTTATTCAGAAATGAAGCACCTTTACCACCTTCAATAGTAAGTCCTCCTAATGTGGAATTAAAAGAACTACCTAGCCATTTGAGGTATACATTTATTGGCCTTAATCATACTTTTCCTATCATAGTGTCTAACAAATTATCTAAGGAACAAGAGTCTTTATTGTTAGAGGTTGTTAGAAAAAGGATAAAGAGTATTGGTTAGCAGATTTCTGACTTAAAAGGAATTAGTCCTAATGTTGTCATGCATAGGATCAATATGGTAGATGAGTGTCAACCAAAAGCAGATAGACAAAAATTAAATCCAAACATTAAAGAAGTAGTTAAAAAAAATCATTAAATTGCTTGATGCTGGGATAATCTATCCAATTTCGGATAGTGCTTGGGTGAGTCCTATACATTGTGTACCTAAGAAAGGGGGGATGACTATAGTGAAAAATGAGAATGGGGATTTAATTCCTACTAGAACCACAATCGGTTGGATGGTGTGCATTGATTATAGGAAGTTAAATTCAGCCACTAGAAAAGACCATTTCCCTTTACCATTTATTGACCAAATGTTAGAGAGGATAGCAGGCCATTCTCATTATTGTTTTCTTGATGGTTATTCGGGTTACTTTTAAATTTTCATATACCCTAGTGACCAAGAAAAAACTACTTTCACTTGTCCTTATGGGACTTTTGCCTATAGGAGAATGCCTTTAGGGCTTTGCAATGCACCAGCTACATTTCAAAGGTGTATGACCTCTATTTTTGGGGATATGATAGAAGATATCATGGAAGTTTTCATGGATGATTTTTATGTCTATGGTGACTCATTTGACCTTTATTTGAATAACTTAGATAGAGTTTTGGCTAGATGTGAGGAGACTAATTTAGTTCTAAATTGGGAAAAATGCCATTTCATGGTAGAAGAAGGAATAGTTCTTGGGCATAAGATTTCAAGAAAGGGGATCGAGGTGGATATAGCAAAAACAGAATTAATAGAAAAGTTACATCCACCTACTACACTTAAGGGTGTAAGATCTTTTCTTTGACATGCTGGTTTCTATAGGAGATTCATTAAGGATTTTTCTCTAATTGCTAAACCTTTAACTAATTTATTGATAAAGGATGTGCCTTTTGAATTTTCTAATGAATGCATGAATGCTTTTAATACATTAAAGGAAGCTCTTGTAAGTGCACCTATAATCACTTCTCCTAATTGGAACTTACCATTTGAAATTATGTGTGATGCAAGTGACTTTGCAGTTGGATGTGTTTTAGGTCAACCCCAAGGAAAATATTTGCATGTTATATATTATGCTAGCCATACTTTGTCACCTCCTCAAATTAATTACACAACCACTGAAAAAGAAATGTTGGCTGTGGTTTATGCATGTGACAAGTTTAGGTCTTATTTATTAGGATCTAAGGTCATTATATATAGTGATCATGCAGCTTTGAGGTATTTATTTTCTAAGAAGGATGCCAAACCTAGATTAATTCGTTGGGTTTCATTATTGCAAGAATTTGATCTTGAAATTAAAGATAAGAAAAGCTCTGAAAATTTAGTTGCTGATCACTTGTCAAGGTTAGAAAACAATGAAGGACCTTTAAGAGATAACCTTGAAATTAATGAATCTTTTCCAGATGAATCATTAATGTCAATAGAAGAAATTCATGTACCTTGGTATGCAGATTTTGCTAAATTTCTTGCTGCAGGAATTATACCACATGGATTGACATAGCAGCAAAGGAAAAAATTTTATAGCGATGTTAAAAACTATCTTTGGGAGGAGCCATTCTTGTTTAAAATTAGTGGGGATGGTATCATTCGTCGATGTGTGCATGAGGATGATTATGTGAACATCTTGACTCATTGCCATTCTTTTATATATTCGGGTCATAATGGTGCTAATAAAACCGCCTCCCGAGTCCTTAAATGTGATTTCTTTTGACCTACCCTATTTAATGATGCTAGGAATTTTGTAGCTCATTGTGATAAGTGTTAAAGGGGTGGGAACATTGGGAAGAGAGATGAGATGCCTTTGAATAATATTTTAGAAGTTGAAATCTTTAAAGTGTGGGGGATAGAATTTATGGGTCCTTTTCCTACATCATTTGGCCAAAACTATATATTGGTTGGGGTAGATTATGTGTCAAAGTGGGTTGAGGCTCAAGCATTGCCAACCAATGATTCAAAGGTGGTGATAAAGTTTTTGAAGAAGCTCTTTACAAGATTTGGAGTGCCAAGGGCCATCATAAGTGATGGAGGTAAGCATTTCATTAATCGTTCTTTTGATTTGTTATTGCATAAATATGGAGTGCATCATAGGGTAGCTACTCCTTATCATCCTCAAACAAGTGGCTAAGTAGAGGTCTCAAATAGAGAGCTTAAATGGATCCTAGAGAAGACAGTCTCTAATTCTAGGAAAGATTGGGCACTTAAGCTTGATGATGCTTTATGGGCATATCGCACTGCCTTTAAAACACCTATTGGGATGACACCTTATAGGCTAGTATATGGTAAGGCATGTCATTTACCTGTCGAGTTAGAGCATAAAGCTTATTGGGCAATTCAGACTTTGAATTATAATATTAAGGATTCTAGTATCAAAAGGTGTTTACAATTGAATGAGCTTGATGAGTTACGCCTTCTTGCTTATGAAAATGCAAAAATTTATAAAGAAAGATCCAAGAAGTGGCACGATGCTCATATTCGATATAAGACTTTCAAAGTTGGAGATAAAGTCCTCTTATACAATTCTAGATTAAAGTTATTTCCTGGGAAATTGAAATCTAGGTAGAGTGGCCCATTTGAGGTGGCACAAGCTTTTGACCATGGCAATTTAGAGCTAAAGAATAGTAAGGGAGAATTATTTAAAACAAATGGTCAAAGATGCAAAATCTATTTGGAGGATACTTTTCATGGAAGAGAGATTTCCTATATCTCTTTAGAAATGGTTTAAAAGTTACTTGCAATGTCTGTTTATTTTTATACTTAGTATAAATTTAAGTTGTTTTGTATGTTGCTAAATAGATTCTAGTATGATTTTGGTTTTAATATATATGTATTACTAACATTGCTTGTTTTTGTTTCCACGTGGTGTTTTAGATGGTGCGGAATTCAATTTATCAAATTATAGTGTTGTTGTGAATAAGTGAAAATTTTGTTCTTTGCATTTTCCTTACAGTCGCGAGCGCGACGTGTGTCGCGAGGGCGATAGTGGAGGGAAGTTGTTATCACACTTGGCTGTCGTGATTGCGCCTGGCAGGGCGCGCGCGAGTAAAGCTACCAATTTGGGCATACCATTCTGTCGCGAGCGTGACAGATTAGTGAGAAAAATTTTATCGCGAGATCGTGAAGGTGTTGCGAGATATTATTTTGAATTGTCAGTTCTGTCGCGATTGCGAAACTGTCGCGACAGAGCATGGGATTTAAAAATTTTTAAATTCCTAACCGTTGTGGCCCTATTTTTTCACTCCCCTATAAATGCTTAAAACCCTAACTACCTTTTTTCTCTTCACTTCGTGTAGTCTCTCAAATTTCCTTATTTTCTCTCTTTAATCTCTTTATTCTTCTTCCTCTCTTAAGAATTTTTAGTTTCCATTTTTTTTTGCTTTTACCTTTCTTTCTTCTTTGTGAGTTTATTACGTAGAATTTATTTATCCTCAATTCACAATCAAGATGGTACGGACAAAGCATGTGGCTGCTAAAGGGAAGAGGGCGACAGCGGGGTCCAGTGAGAACCCAGATCCTATGCGTCTCCAAAACCGGTTTGAATGCCCTTTCCCCATAAATTTTGAGGAGGAAGGTGAGAAATTTGACTATTTTAGCAAGAAAACATATGTTGGCATGTGGCATGTAGATTTTTCCCTGTTAACTACTTTAGGCATCACTAAACAGTTTGAAAAATATTTGAAATATATGAAATGGGGGCAATTTGTACATTTGAATCTTCCTATAAATCGTGCTTGGGCCCTTGATTTTTTTGTTACCCTTGACTATGTTGATCAACGTAAAAATCAATTAAAGTTTAGACATCAAGGTACTGAATATGTTTTTGGGTTTCAAGAGATGCATGAATGGTTTGGGTTTCCTCTTAATGGGAAGGTATTTGATCCACATTTGTTTGATCGTAGGCCTGTTTGGAAGCGTTTATCTAGTCCTGATTCATTTAATAACAAGAATTCATCGAATCGCTAAATAAAGGATGATGTGTTAATGCTTTTTCATAAATATTTGTGTCATGCTTTATTTGGTCGAGTTGAGAGTTCTAAAGTGCAGACCAAGATTTATTTGTGCTTGATTTATTACAATCTAAGAAAACCCCTTGCCCTATAGATTTTATTTTTGATGGATTATATCATGCCTCTATAGCTAAAAGTAAAACCGTGGGTATGTGTCACATGGTGACTGGTATAATTTTAGGATATTTAGGGGACTTACATAATTTTCGATTAGAGGAGGGTGAATCTGTTACCATGCTTGATGTGGTTTATTTGAGGCGGGCTAACCTTTTAACAAAAGGCGGTTGGCTGCCCAAGTTTACTGATAGAGGTTTGCAGGTAGAAGGTTCACGCCTTGATAAAGGTAAAGATAAAGTTCTTGAGTCATCCACAGCAGCTGCAGGGCATGAGGAGGATGAGGATGATGATGATGATGATGATGATGATGATGATGATGATGATGCAGATGATGAGGAGGAAGAGGCTGGCAGTGCTGGTGTAGGTACAAATGCGGGTTGGCAGCAAGTTTTAACTAGGTTGGATGGCATGGAGGCTGCCAACCAAAGTATGGCTGCTAGAATGGACTCTTTGGAGACTACTATGAAGGCTGTCTGACCGGTGTCTAGCAAGTGTACTAGATCGGCTAGTAATATAGGGAAATATAGATTAAGACCCTAAATATCAAACCCAAGGGAAAATTTGTGTCTGTATGAAATAATCTTGAATTTTAAAATGAAATTTGGGTGTAAAAGATAGAAAAGAAATCCCAGAGTTTATAATGATGAAAATATAATTAAATGGAAAATAGATAACTAAATAATCAATGAATAAAAATTAAACAATCCAACAAAAACGTAAATAAAAACAATACACAATATTTGAGAAAAATTGATATTTAAAACAACTTTCACTAGAGGACTATCCACCTTAACTTATTACTGTAATGACGTAAATTCTTAAGAAATACCAGTGATTATGGAAAAACTGGATAAAATTAACCCTGATACCTTCTTCAAGAATATCTCTCTTAAGTATTAAATTCCCTTATTCAGAATAATTTAACACTTAGCATATAAATCCAGTTAAACTCCTAAACATTCATCAAATCTCTATTTAAGAACATTCAATTCCAGTCTATTCTCAGTTCTTCCTCTCTTGATATTAACTAATAAAATCAGCACATAATTACCTCAAAATTAAGAAAATAATCATGCACAGATAATAATAAATTAATCCGAGCACATGCTGATCTTATGACAGTGCATAAATTAATTTTTAGTTATTAGATCCATAAACCAACAATTAATTCTAATACGATCAAAGATAAGAATATGCTTAAAACCAAGAAATAATCAACTTATATTAAATTTAAAGCTCAATCAGATCATTACAGTAAAAGTAAAGGATTCAAGTATCCTCTAGCAAAAGTAAAGAAATTACTCACGATTCATATTGAAATAAAAAATACAATCGAAAAGAAGAAACAAAATCATAGAGTTATAGAAGCTCCCTTAATAATCGTGTACAGAGATATCACAAGCAGCTTCTTGCTTCTTGAATTTGTTCTTCACAAGTAAACACAGGAACTGATAAAAAAAAAAACTAAAACTAAAAATTTGTAGTAAAAGAAAGATTGTTTTTCTGATCCGATCTGCTCTCCTCTCCATCTGGTGTTTTTCTGACTTTTTTTTGGAAAAATTCTATCGGTCGGTAAATGGGAAAAGGATTCTTTTATTTTTCTTCGGAAGTTTGGTAGATTTTGAATTCCTTAAACACGGCCAGTTGATGAAAAAGTCATAAAAATGCACTGCCGTGTTGATTTTTCCATTTGTGAATGCATGGCCAAGTGAGATTTTACACTCCCGTGCATTAGGCTAATAGTGCTCACTTGGCCAAGTGAGATTTTTGCCTTTGAGTCACTTGGCCAAGTGATGCTTTACTGCTCTTTGAAATTTTAATTGTTTCAAGCATTAATTCAAATATGGTAGCTCCTAATTCATTCCCAGCAGTGTGCAAATGTGCTTTATTCCATTCTCTGGCTTCCAAAAATCTAAAAATTACCAAATTGATCCAAAACTTAGCATTCTTTTCAATTAAATCATTTTTCCTTTATTTTAATCCTGAAAAATACCAAAATCAACAATTAAACTCTAAAATATAAAATTAACTAATTCAACTATAATTCAACCAAATAAACACTAAATTAACCTAATTAAATAAATAAAAACACACTAAAAACATCATTAATTCCACAATTATCAAATACCCCACGCTTAGACTTTGCTCGCCCTCGAGCAAATTAGAACAATTCAACTCCTCAGAAAAATTAAACTGAAATAAAGAATCATGCAATTCAGAATCATGCTTTAGCAATTTAACAAAAGCACTTAACAAAAATTCAACCAGAATAAATTCAAACAAGGCAAAATAAGTTAGTTTCTTTGTTTGTGTGCAAGACAAAAACATTTTAAGTATTTAAAAATCAAAACACCAATGCAAACTCATAGCCAAGCTTAGAATGAATGTACACTTAAGTGTACAAATGGTTTCGCACTTGAAACTCTAGAAACACCATAAGCCTCTCCTTTAGCACCGGAACCCGAAGGTCATCTCCGCTGAACAACTTAAAAACAAAACTTAGAATCACTTACGTCTTTCAAAGGTTGTAATGGGGTTAAGGTATTAGTTATCAAAGAATGGATAAAAGATCAAACAATAAAATAGCCACTCCAAGATCAAATAGACTAACAATTCTAAAGTGTCTCCCATTAACTTAATCAGTAAGAAACTTAACTTGCTTAACCTTTGAGAATTCACAGCTCTTATGAGAGAAAACTATTTAAAACCTCTCACTTTCACAATTTATACCCTTTGTTTTTGAAGTCATTACTGATTGTCCCTTGTAAGTACCCCACACTTAAGATTTTTGCCATGCATATTCTTTTTAATTTTAACTTTTTTTTTCTTTTTTTTTTCGGCAATACAACGATACTCTGGATAGTTACAAGGTATAATTTTCACTATTATTTGACTTCAGCCATAATCCTTGAAAATAAAACTCTTATTATACCCATTAATCCCTTTTCTGTTAATCTACCCAATCCTAGAGTGGCAACTCTATAAAAGGTAGGCAAAAGGCTTTTTAGGCTATATGGTAATTTGAACAGGTATATCAAGAAAAATAAAAATTGACACGCTTTTAGCATATCTCATTCAGCTCAACTTGTCTAACAAGGGTCAATGTATAAAAAGGGTAGGAAAATAGGTCAAATTATAGTTAAACAAGAAAATATTGCCTAGATCACTTTCTAAGTTGAATTAAGTTATTTGTATGCTTTGAAGGGTGATGAGGAAGGTTCTAGTGCTCTAAAATTCCTTGCTCACTATTTTATGCAATGTTTTTTTTTTAAAGTTTAAAAACTGGTCTTATGTGCTCAAAGAATAGAAACAAACAAATATAAGTCAAGTTGAATATTAATCTAGCTAAAAATTCATTAAACAACATGTTTGTTCTCGTGCTAAGCAAAAATCCTTAATTGCACATTCTAAATTCAAGTTCAATATGTTCAATATTTGAGGAATAACTGGGGCAAACTAAGTTTTAGTGCAAACTAAATGGTAATCAAGAACTAATGTTGTTTCTAAGCAAGACTAGAAAATTCTAAAGCAACTACTATTATCATTAAGCTAAGACTAAGAAGTTATTACAATACTACAAAACATCAAACTAAAAACAATCAAAATAAACAGAATATAGATTCATGAACAAAAATGGGGTAAGATGTGTCTACTTCCTGAACCAAAATTGAGCTTAACTGAACAAGCTCTACCCCCTGTCAAAAAATTTTGCTGTCCACAGCAAATGCAGTGAGTCATCTAAGGTGGTGGAAGTGGCGGTGGAGGATAACGTGTCCAGAAATCATGCACGAACTTCTCCATGGTCTGTTTAATCTCAACAATAGTATCCTGCATCGTATCCATCCTCCCCTGCATCCTATCCAAGCGGATCTGCTGGTGGTCCATCCTGCTGCTAAGCTGGTTAAGGTGGGCTTCTAAATCAGATGGCATGGCTGTCTCAGCTGGTGGGACCTCTACTGGCTCATCATCACCTCTGTTCTCATTTGGCGCTTCCCGATTCTCATCAAAACGTATGCCATTTTCTCTCAAATATTCCTCTCGTGTTGTCCAGTGGCATCGTGGCTTTGTTTTCCATATCTTCATGCATTTAAGCATGACATTATCAATATAAGCTATGTCACCATCAAGTGGATCGCCAAAAGAACGATTATAATTACCAGCTTCAGCTAAAACGGTTGCTATCCAACCGATAGAAACAGTAGGAATATTTGAAGAACACTTTTATAAATCCTGAATCCGCTGTGCTATAATCAAAGAGCCATTAATAGGAGTACCATCAACCATACACCTAAGTAACATAATCTGGGAAGCATTAAGTGCACTCAGGCTCTGAAAATTATTATAAATACTTCGGGATAGAAATCTGTGCATAATTCTCAAATCATGATCCCTAAGTGCATGAACTTTAAGCTTACCACCTCTCCATGGCTCAGGATTTAATGGATCACGAACTTTTTTCCAATTTTCTTCAGGAGATGCATTAGGTAGCTCCACCAATGCATCAGGTAAGAACCCTAAATGCTGCAAAAATTTCTTGAAAGACATTGAATAGCCTTTTTTACGCAGCTGGAACTTAACAGTGCCAAAATCATCTTCATCTCCATCAAAATGACACTCAAAAGAATAGAAGAAATCCCGAGCAAGATTTGGAAATACCTTCACCTTATGCCCAATGAAATGTTCCCAGCCGATGCCATAAATCGATGGTAATATATCTGTCCAAAGGTCTCCAGCAGGAAGATGCAGGAAAAAGCGGCTGAGAAATGTTGGTTGGAAGTATTGGCAGGTGCTAAAGTACTCGTACATGTCAGATTTCGCTTGGCAACATAAGATGGTATACGAGTACGAGATGAACTTGAAGCTTCCGTGTCCTTTGCCTTTTTAGGTGCCACTACAAAAATAAAATAAAATAAAAAATGAGCGTGCAAAATGGCAACAGTAAATTTAACCAGAGTAAATTACAAGATGCTAACAGGCAAAGATTATATATATTATGGCAATTGGGGTAACATTGAAAGAATGGGAATGCAGACAATTGCAAATGAAAGTGGTAACAAGGTGTGCGTGATAACAAGCATGCAGAAATAAAAAATATTATGCTTAACACAGTGCCAAAATTGAATGAAGGACCGAGCCTTTTGTGAAAGAATTGGCCACCAAGTGATAAGAAGAAAGCAGGTAAATGATATATTAACGAGCGTAAATGACAATTGATAGATAGCCAATTAAAATCATAAAGCAGAAAGACGGCATAAAGTGAGAAACCATAAACAAAAAATGATGAGAAAATTGATTGGGGCATTTCATCGAGCAGGTGGTGTGCACACTTTTGACAGTGAGTTTGGAAACCAAGTTAAGGTGCGTTTGCCTCCAAAATTTAAACTAAGCAACAAGGGCATACACATTAAGCACACAAGAACTAAGTTTGCCAAAAGAATTTAGAATGAGATGTAAATGGCATGTTGAAGTTAACCCAAATCATGTACATTAATAGCAAAGAATAAAGTAAAAATGGCAGTAATTAATTAAATTAAGGAGTAATCGTTAAAGAAAAATACTTACTCGAAATGAAATGTGGTGGAATGATGCAAAAATGTGGAGTGATAGAGGTTTTTGTGTGTGATGGTGTGTAATGGAGAACACTGCCGCGGGGTATATAGAGAGGGATGCAGAATGGCCGGGCTTTTGGAAATAAAGGAAGAACAAAGCAATAAAAGGGGCAGCATTACTCAATACCCGGCCTCGTGAGGCTAGAGAGGAGAGGGTACACGGCCACGCAAAGGCATCAGCCTTGCCATGCGCTGCCGGGCAATAGCTCATGCGGCCAAGTGAGCTTCTCACTTGGCCAGGCAATTGCTCACGCGGCCAGGCAATTGGCCTCTGTGACTCCAGAAAATTCTGGGTATGCTAAAAATGCACCAAATGCAAAATGAATTGCTAAATTAACCTACAATGCTTCCGATATTTTTTTTTTAAACTCCTTAATTTAATTGAAGCACATATTCATCTATTAATGCACAATTAATATCCAAATTTACAATTAAGCTCAATTAATCAATAAAAACTCAAATCAATGCCCTGCTTTAAAAGTTTTTATCATGAATATGTCCAAACCTTGCAATCCAAATTGACTCAACTTTGCAGCTTTATAGTTCATGAATCTATTGACAAAAATTTAAACTAACTAAAAACACACAAAAAATAAAAACTGACTAAAATCAAAAATTAAACAAACAGAGTAGAGAATGTAGTTCTGAGTTTAAGAGTCTTCAGCTAAACTTCTGCAAAATGTATTAATCATCTTGAAGCACAATGGTTGCCTCAGCAACCTCCTATTGTCCAATTTTATACGGTTTGAGCCGATGACCATTCACTTTGTATTCGCATCCATCTCTTAGATTTTTAATTGTCACCACTCCAAACTCATTGCTTGACATGACTTGATATGGCCCGAGCCATTTGGATTTGAGCTTTCCTGGGAACAATCTGAGACGACTGTTGTATAACAATACTAATATACCTGGAACAAAGTCCTTCATCTTCAATCGCTTGTCATGCCAACGCTTTGTCTTCTCTTTATATAAGGCTGCACTGTCATATGACCACTGTCGAATTTCATCAAGTTCACTGAGCTGCAATTTTCTCTTTTCTCCTGCACTTCTCAAATCGAAGTTAAGAAATTTGGTAGCCCAATATGCTTTATGTTCTAATTCAACTGGGAGATGACATGCTTTTCCGAAAGTATCCGATAAGGGGACATGCCAATAGGGGTTTTAAATGCAGTTCTATAGGCCCAAAGAGCCTCATCTAACCTCTGAGACCAATCCTTCCTAGAGTTATTAACTGTTTTTTCTAGGATTGATTTCAGCTCCCTATTAGACACTTCTACTTGCCCATTTGCCTGAGGGTGATATGGGATAGTTACTTTGTGTTTAACACCGAATTTCCTAAGCAAGGTTCGAAATTGATGGTTGACAAAATGTTTGCCTCCATCACTGATTATGGCTCTTGGTGCTCCAAATCTAGTGAAAATATTTTTTCTGATAAATTCAAGCACAATTCTGGCATCGCAAGTTCTAGTAGCTATTGCTTCTACCCATTTACTGACATAGTCCACAGCAACTAAAATATATTCAAAACCAAATGAATTTGGAAATGGTCCCATAAAATCTATGCCCCATACATCAAAAATTTCTACTTCTAGCACATTATTCATAGGCATTTTGTCCCTTTTTGAGATATTACCAACACGCTGACATTTATCACAAATTTCAATAAAAGACTTGACATCCTGAAATAAAGTAGGCCAAAAGAAACCTGATTGAAGAATTTTCTGTACCGTACGATTAGTTCCATAATGGCCTCTAACTTCTCCGCCATGGCACTGTCTCATTATATCTTCTTGTTCATTTTTCGGAACACATCGTCTAAGCACTTGATCCGGACAAATCTTGAAGAGATATGGATCATCCCAAAGATAATGCTTGGCATCTGCTCGAAGCTTTTTCTTTTGTTGCTAAGTGAAATTTTTAGGAAGATAACCTCCTGCCAGAAAATTAGCCATATTAACGTAACAAGAAACCAAATTCTCAGAAGTATAAATAGCACATATATATTCATCAGGAAATAAATCAGAAATTTCTCCCCTTTCAATGTGAGCATGATCCAATCTAAATAAATGGTCAGCTACAAAATTCTCAGCTCCTTTCTTATCTTTAATCTCCACATCAAATTCTTGTAACAGCAAAACCCATCGAATGAGCCTCGATTTGGATTCCTTTTTAGCTAAAAGGTGCCTTAATGCAGCATGATCAGACCATACAATAACTTTGGACCCAATGAGGTAAGACCTGAATTTTTCAAAAGAAAATACAATGGCCAAAAGTTCTTTCTCTGTGGTTGTATAATTCACTTGAGCTCCGGTGAGTGTATGACTTGCATAGTAGATGGTATAAAAAACTTTCTCCCTCCACTGCCCTAATACTGCTCCTACTGCATAGTCACTAGCATCACACATTATTTCGAATGGTAAGCTCCAATCCGGCGATGCTATGACCAGTGCAATGACTAGCAAGTGTACTAAATCGGCTAGTAATATAGGGAAATATAGATTAAGACCCTAAATATCGAACCCAAGGGAAAATTTGTGTCTGTATGAAATAATCTTGAATTTTAAAATGAAATTTGGGTTTAAAAGATAGAAAAGAAATCCCAGAGTTTATAATGATGAAAATATAATTAAATGGAAAATAGATAACTAAATAATCAATGAATAAAAATTAAACAATCCAACAAAAACGTAAATAAAAACAATACACGGTATTTGAGAAAAATTGATAATTAAAACAACTTTCACTTGAGGACTATCCACCTTAACTTATTACTGTAATGACGTAAATTCTTAAGAAATACCAGTGATTATGGAAAAACTGGATAAAATTAACCCTGATACCTTCTTCAAGAATATCTTTCTTAAGTATTAAATTCCCTTATTCAGAACAATTTAACACTTAGCATATAAATCCAGTTAAACTCCTAAACATTCATCAAATCTCTAATTAAGAACATTCAATTCCAGTCTATTCTCAGTTCTTCCTCTCTTGATATTAACTAATAAAATCAGCACATAATTACCTCAAAATTAAGAAAATAATCATGCACAGATAATAATAAATTAATCCAAGAACATGCTGATCTTATGACAGTACATAAATTAATTTTTAGTTAAAAGATTCATAAACTAACAAGTAATTTTAATACGATCAAAGATAAGAATATGCTTAAAACCAAGAAATAATCAACTGATATTAAATTTAAAGCTCAATCAGATCATTACAGTAAAGGTCAAGGATTCAAGTATGCTCTAGCAAAAGTAAAGAAATTACTCACAATTCATATTGAAATAAAAAATACAATCGAAAAGAAGAAACAAAATCATAGAGTTATAGAAGCTCCCTTAATAATCGTGTACAGAGATATCACAAGCAGCTTCTTGCTTCTTGAATTTGTTCTTCACAGGTAAAACACAGGAACTGATAAAAAAAATAAAACTAAAAATTTGTAGTAAAAGAAAGATTGTTTTTCTGATCCGATCTACTCTCCTCTCCATCTGGTGTTTTTTCTGACTTTTTTTTGGAAAAATTCTATCGGTCGGTAAATGGGAAAAGGATTCTTTTATTTTTCTTCCGAAGTTTGGTAGATTTTGAATTCCTGAAACGTGGCCAGTTGATGAAAAAGTCATAAAAATGCACTGCCGTGTTGATTTTTCCATTTGTGAATGCATGGCCAAGTGAGATTTTACACTCCCGTGCATTAGGCTAATAGTGCTCACTTGGCCAAGTGAGATTTGTGCCTTTGAGTCACTTGGCCAAGTGATGCTTTACTGCTCTTTGCAATTTTAATTATTTCAAGCATTAATTCAAATATGGCAGCTCCTAATTCATTCCCAGCAGTGTGTAAATGTGCTTTGTTCCATTCTCTGGCTTCCAAAAATCTGAAAATTACCAAATTGATCCAAAACTTAGCATTCTTTTCAATTAAATCATTTTTCCTTTATTTTAATCCTGAAAAATACCAAAATCAACAATTAAACTCTAAAATATAAAATTAACTAATTTAACTATAATTCAACCAAATAAACACTAAATTAACCTAATTAGATAAATAAAAACACACTAAAAACATCATTAATTTCACAATTATCACTGTCCACAAGGGACATCAAAGCTTAAGTCGCAAGCTTCTCTCCTTTTTTCGAAAGTAAAACGTTGATTTTTCTCTCTCTCCACCTGATTCCCCTAGTGGAAATTGAGCTAAGTTCTCTTCACACACTTTTTATTTTTAGTGTTATTTTTGTTCTTATTTTATCGTGTTTTATGTTTGTTGGTATATCTTTAGTTTTTGTTGTTTTTACACAATGAGAACATTGTGTCCTTTAAGTGTGGGGGCATTATTGATCTAGTTTCTATTTTAGTGTAGCTTGTGTTTTGCATGTGCTGCTAGTTTTAGGTTGCTAATATTATGTATGTTTAAAATATTTGTACATATGTGTGTTATTGTTTTTATGTATAGGCTGTTTTGTGTCTTATATTTTGGAGCTTATATATTTGAGAATATATGCATGAGTAAGTTGGTATTTCTTTTAAGTATGTCTATATATGCCATATCTTGAAAATTTTCATTTTTTATTTTTATTTGGGCAATTTAATGTACATAGTGAAGGGCATGACTTGGCAAAGCACTTTAGTGTAGGGTCTTTTTAAGTTGAGTATCTTTTCACATGTATATAAGGATTATTTTGGCAATTCATTGCTTAGGATAGTTTGACCTATAGCTATGTGAGCTTTGAGCCTTATACTTTGAAAATTTTCTTGTATGAGAGCCTTAATATGCCATATCCTCTAGAACTTGTATTTAGTAAATTTCGAGATTACATTTAGTATGGGATGTGCATGAGAAATGAAAAAGGCAATTAGATTAAACCACTTTAGCTTGCTTTAAAAAAACTAACCTTTTTGACTTTAGGTAGCAATTTTGAGCCTTAACCTGTTTTTGTTGTTAAGCTTATTAGTTAACCATATCCTTTGCTAAAAAATAACCATTCATTTTCACAAACCCTTGTTGTGTTGAGAATTAGGATTACTATACCATGAGATACATTTGTTAGTATAAGCATGATTATAGTGATGTATAAGTAAATTTCCTTATTTTTGTATCAAAAAGTCCATTATTAGAAAGATCTAGTTTCTATTAAAAACAGAAAAAATAAATAAGTGGGATGGAGCATAAAATGCACCCACTAAGAAAAAGCTAAAAAAAAAAAAGCAAATAAAACTAGAAAAAAAGGGTGGACATTGGAAGGGAATTAGAATATAAACTTTGAATATCATGCTATACTTAGTTTTTACATTCCTTGTGGTATAGTTATACTTATTCTCTACACAATATTAGCTACTTAAACCAAATTTATCTTACCTATACCTAAGCCAAGTTACAACCCTTGTAAGACCCTTTGATTTCATGTACTACTTTATACTAGTACGTAGTGGAGACTTTTACTATTTACAAGCTTATGGTATGCAATGGTATATTTAAGGAATGAGAGAAACACTAACCTTGAAACATATTGAGTGATTGAGAGCTTAAGGAAGAACTAGTGTTTGAGTGAGAATTATTTTAGGCAATGTCTTGTGTGAAATAGTCTTTACATGTGTTAAGATATTCAACATCTTGAGGTCCAACATTCTTGTGTTTTGCAACTTTATGGTTTTTCAAAATGTGCATGATTGTTCAAGTAGAATGGATAATGGTATTGATTGAGATGTTGCGTACTTAGATTACTTTGTTAAGAAATAAAGGCTTAAACATGCCATTTTCAAATGTTTATCAAACATATAAGTAAGTTCCACAACTTTTATGCAATTTTATTGCTTGAGTGTTTGTTATGTTTTGCTTGGGGACAAGCAAATGTTAAGTGGGGGTTTGATATGAGTCTAAATAACTCATATTTAATCCATGTTTTAAGTTTAAAATAATGCTTATGTTTAGTTAATTGTGTTAGAAATAGGTATATTTTATGTTTTTGTTTAAGTTCTGTGTGTGTAGGAGAAATTGGAGAAAATGAAGAAGATTGAAGAAAAAGGAGTAGAAATGAGCCAAAGGAAGAATCCGTCTTGTCGCGAGCGTGACAGGGCGCGCATTTGAAGGAAGCACAGGAGAAGGAGCTAAGAGTCCAGCATGGAATGTCGCGAGGTCGCGACATAGCACGGAGAAAGCTAACGCAAGAGAAGTGGAGCGAGGAATCAGGCGCGCTCTGTCGCGAGCACGACAGAAAGGAATGTTAGACAGAATATTTCAAACATTGCCTTGAAAAGGCATGATTTCCCACCAACAATTACAACTATTTTGAAGAGACATTTAAAGGAACACAATCTTCAGAACTTTATAAATATTAGTTTAACTGTAATTTTAGGTTGTTGAATTTTTATTAAGTAATTTCTATAAGTTTGAAGTAGTTTTTCTCTCTTTTGAGTACAATTTCTTAAGTTAGAATTCATGTTTTGAGAAGAAGATTTTTGCAAGGAAGAAGACTACATTTGGTGAAGTGAAAAAGGGTTGAGAGATCCCCTTCTTCTATTTCTTATCTTTCTCTTCTTCTTTGTAATTATTATATGATGTATTTAAGAACATTAATATTTTAATACTAAGTTCTATTATTCATATCATTTGGTACTTTTGTATGTAGAATTTCTATTGGTAATTTAAGCATTATCATTATAAGTTTGAGTTTAGTCGAGAGATAAATTCATTCTTAAATCTAATGGAAATTCATCATTGAAATGTTATTTGAGAGATCATAATATTGAGATGTTTGTTATACGTTGTTTCTATTCTTGAAATATGCATGTATAACACTCTAAGTCTTTGATGAGAATGGGGATTTAGAATTACATATGCATGCTTTAGGCAATCTTATTTATGTCGAGAGAGTAAGTAGAAAATTTATTCAACTTGGCTTACATGACAAGAGTACAATATTAATCAAGAATAATCAATTCAAGTTCCATTTTTATACTTATCATCATTAATCTTTTATGTTCTTTGACTATCAATAACTAGGTCTAATTAGTTTATATGTTAGTATAGTTTATAATCAACTTTTCCATAATTTGATAATTGTAAACAAGATTAAAATTGAGTAGTAATAGTGTGCAAAATCACATTCCTCGTGGGATCGATATCTTTTATACTATTTCGGTACACCGTATGCTTATGGAAAATTATCACTTATAAAATATGCTAACAAGAGGTGCATGTAAATAACATGTACTTCATCAGTTGATAATGTTTTCAGTTATTTAAATGGTAAATGGTTGTAAAATATATGTTGTTCTTATATTTACGTTTATTAAAATTATTGTCATTTTATAGGAGAGGTACGAGCAACTCCGATCTGAGAGATCGCAAGATGAGTCATCCGTCGATGAGTCCAAGTTGTTTATTGAGGCTGCACGATGCAATAAAAGGAAAATAATATATGGACTTGGCTCATATGTGTCTCTTGGTGTTTATCCATCAGGTCCATCATGTGCTCCTGGTACAAACAATGCCTCTCATTCTAGTGGTACCTACTTGACAAAGGAAGGTGTCGAGGAGATTTTCGCACGGACTATTCGTTCATTGCTTTCTCACTTGGCCACTCAACCACTAGCCAATCAGCCTAATACCACTACTGTATCACCCGCACAAGATGATGAAGTTGGCCCTTCAGCTGCACAAGGTCTTCAACCGCATGATAATTCTCCTTTTGGTAGTAGCGGCTCTACCTCAAAATGACTTTACTAATCTTATTTTGTTGATATTATTATTATTACAATTTATTATTTAGGAAGATATTATGTGGGATGATAACCTTATTTACTTTTCAAGTAATTTTAATTATATATACTAGACAACATGTTAGTCTCTAAATCAAGAAATTCTAAGAACAAAGGTAGCCATTTAGGACAAAGTTTGAGCACACGCAATCACTTGCATTTCTCATGGCATTTTTAGACACTTTTTTTTTATTTAATAGTGGGTGCATTTTATGCTCCATCCCACTATTTTTCTTTTCTTTTTCTTAAAAACTTTTCTACTTGTGACATTACACATTCTTTCCGAATGAATGCAGATGAGGAACCTACTCACTTAAACACAACTTACTCGAAATGCATGACATCAACAAGTATTTGATTTTTCTTTTATTCTCTTTTCTTTTTGTTTATGTCCTCATCCATTATTGAAAAGCAAGTTATTCGTATTATGGCTATAGTTTCCTTAAGGCTACTTAAATCCTTAGAACCTAAACTTAAATCCATAACATCCTATCATTCAAGCTTAACTAAAAAATTGACTAAACATTCTCTAGATCTTGTAAATAGTAAAAAGAGATAAAAAGTTAATCTAAAACATATGTTACACGAAACTTTCAAATTTTACCAATTGAGCATATAAAAGTTAAATATTAACATCAAGATTAACCTCAACATAATCAAGATTAACATGTAAAAAACTACTTATAAATGTGGAGAAAATAAAAATTAAAAACATACAACATACATGTATATCAAATTCAAAACAAACAAACACCTAATTCTAACAATCATGCATATCAACAAACATATAAACATCCTATATACTTAGAAATTCACATTGACCCCAATGTGGAACCCAAGAGTTGAAAATAGAACATAAATAATAAAAACAAACAAAACAAAATAAAACAAAAGGAAATGAATAAGGAGTAAAAGAAACTTCTCTCAAAAAGTTCCACTAGGAGAACTTGGTGGATACGGAGTGAATTGAACATTTTGCTTGCGGAAGAAAGACAACAACTTCTGACTTAAATGCTGATGGCTCTTGTGTATCTCATGCATTGTGGCTTCCATGTTTGCCACCTTAGCAGACAAGCTTTGGTTGGCAGCATCTACAGCATCTAAACGGGTCAAAACTTAACCTGCTAAACTCCCCTCTGCTGCAGCCCCATCAACCAAATCCGACTCATCCTTATCAGAATCAGCTTGCACTTCTGCCTCAGGTGTAGGGACTTGCTACTTCCCCTTGTCCACAATTGTCTTGGCTGTACGCTCTTTATATGAAAGAAATCTTGGTGGCCAACCTGCTCTTGTAACCAACTGAGAATTTTTAAAAATACCACATCAAACATAGTTAAATGCTCCCTTTCTTCAGGCTCAAAACCCTCTAATTGGCTTAAACACCCCAAAATTATACCAGTAATCATATGCCCCATACCACAGTTTTAGCCTTTGAAATAGAGGCATTATACAGACCATTAAAAATAAAAGAAATGGAGCAAGGTGTCTTTCTAGCCCGAAGCATAGACAATACAAATAAGTCATTTGCTTGGACTTTGTTGTTTTTAACTCTTCCAAATAAAGTATTGCAAAGATATTTATGAAAAAGCAAAAGAGCATTATTCTTTATTAACCTATTGGAAGAATTCTTATGGTGATAACTATCTAACCCAGTTAACCTTTTTCAAGTATTTGAAGCCACAAACAGTTGAGGCACAAAAGTCTGCTCATCCAAAGGAAAATTAAACAAAGCATGCATATCCTTAAAACCAAAAACAAATTCAATGCCTTCACGCCTAAACTTAAATTGAGTTTTTCGTTCATCAACATAATCCAAGGTTACTAAAAATTCCAAAGCCCATTCCTTCCTAACAGGTAATTATAAGTGGGCAAAAGACTCCCATTTCATACATTTTAAGAAATTCCCAAAATCTTGACTGATTTCTAAGGTTTCTAACAAATCAAAGTCCAGATGATACATGCCTACAATCTCCTTTTTAGCAAAAAATTCAAATTTTTTACCTTCATCATCAGATAATAAAGGAAAAGGGCATTTATACAACCTAGATAAAGCTGCAAAACCTGGCGCTTGAGAACTGAAAGTTGGTTCCTTCCCCTTACGCTTGTCTGCCATCCTCTTTGGTCTCACCATCTTAACTCTAATTGATGATTGAAGATGAAATAAAATAAAAATGTGAATAGAAAGATGCAAATAAAGAAAGAAAAGATGAAGAGGAAAAGAAGAAAACATTTGAAATTCAAAAACTTGAGAAATGGAACGTTGTGATGTTTGCAAGAGTGAAAATAAGGGTTTTAAAAGGTTTGAAATCAACAGAAAAATGAGAGAGAAGTTGAGAATAGAGAGAAAAGTTGAAAACAGAGTGAAAATGGGGAATTAGGGCACAAAAAGTATTTATATGGGGGTAAAAACTTAAGTTGCAATAGTTAGATTTCCCCTCATAAATTCAAATCCCGTACTTTGTTGTGCCCGTGACCATCATCGCGCTCGCGACAAAAACAAATTCTGCTCTCTATCGCGTTGGCGAAGCCAGGCACACTCGCAAAAGAGCCAAGTGTCGCCCTCTATTGAGCTCGCGAACGCAAGCGCGCTTGCTACAGGGGCGAACATCCACAGCTCCCTCGATCTGTCGCGCTCGCGATGCCTGGCGTGCTCGCGACAAAAGCTTACTTAACTAACTTCCTTGATCTGTCACACTCGCGACACACATCACGCTCACGACAGTAAGGAAAAACACAATATATATTTTTATTTTAATTAAGAAACTCTATATTGAAACTTATATTAATAAACCTACTTATAAATTTAACCTGTAGAACAAAAATAACTGTTTTAGTAACATTATAGCCCAAATTACTAAAATGAAATCTAATTAACAACACACACACAAAAAGTAACTTATAAATGAAATAAATACAAAATAAAAAGATTATGCAAAGAACCATCAACCCAAACATAAAGAGATATATAAAACCTCTCTATCCTTAAAATTGTCTTCTAAGTACACTTTACACCTTTGGCCATTTGCCTTGAATAACTCTCCCTTATCATTTTTAAGCTCTAAGAATCCATTATCAAAAACTTGAGTTACTTCAAATGGACCACTCTAACGAGATCTAAGTTTTTCGGGGAATAACTTCAACCTAGATTTATAAAAAATTACATTATCCCCTACCTTAAAACTCTTATGATGAATGTGAGCATCATGCCATTTCTTAGTTCTCTCTTTATATATTCTTGCATTCTCATAAGAACTAAGATGTAACTCATCTAATTCATTTAATTGCAAACATCTCTTAACACCAGCTTGTTTAAGATCAAAATTTAATGCTCTAATAGCCCAATATGCCTTATGCTTTAATTCAACCGGCAAATGACAAGCCTTTCTAAATACCAACCTATAAGGAGACATACTAATAGGGGTTTTGAATGCAGTACGATTTGCCCAAAGAGCATCATCTAATTTTTGTGTCCAATTTTTTCTTGAACTTAAAACTGTCTTTTCAAGGATCCACTTTAATTCCCTATTAGACACTTCTACTTGACCACTAGTTTGTGGGTGATAAGGTGTAGCTACTCTATGATGCACCCCGTACTTATGCAATAATGAAGCAAAAGAACGTCCATCGCTGTAGACACCGGGTCCTGATACAGTTCAGACCAAAGTTACCTAATGATGATAATATTTATTCAAAAATAGACAGAGAATGAAAGCACTTTGGCTCTCTATGGACTGGGATTTCAGCAGGGTATTTTAGGCAAAACTTAATAATTTTTATAAATAAAATATAAAAAAAATAAAAAAATAAAATATAAAAAATATAAAAATATAAAAATTAAAATTAAAATCAAAATTAAAATTAAAATCAGGTTAATTTAATTAATTAGTATAATAGGATAGTTAAATTAAAGAAAAAATAAATTAGAAGGTAAGTAGAGAGATTAATTAATTAGAGTATATGACAATTAATTAGAGTACATAATAATTTAAAATAAAAGAGGGTATTTAGGTAACTTACCTAAAACTAAGCCATAAAAAGAAAACTAACCTAGACCTAAAGGGGGGCGGCAGATTGAGAAAAAAAGGAAAGGAGAAAGGAAAAACAAAAGAAAGGGGGCGCCGCCAGAAAAGAAAAAAAAGAGAAAACACCAGGGAGAGTGAAGAGAAAGGAGAGAGGCCACGAATAGACTGAAATCGAGAGAGCAAAAGAGTAAACCAAAACCAGTCCAAAGAGAGCCGAAAGTGTTTGGATTCTCAATCTAAAAACCATAAATCTGAAGGTAACCTACACTAGAGCTTGTATCTTAAAAACCAAAGAGAATCACGTTTTGCACTGTGGACTTCCGTCATTTTTGTGCTTGTTAACTATGATTTAGTTTATTTTGATTTATGAATGATGATACTATGTAATAATTATTTACTTCATTATACCATTGGTCTATTCAATATTTGTGATAATTTTCATGACTTAAAAGATTAAAAACAACAAAATTGAAAAGTACTGTTCATTTTCTTCCTTACGTATCAGTTTCGGTTTCTTCAATTCTTCTTTCTTTTGATTCTGTGTTTTTGTATTTGATCTTGTTCTTTTGTTTGATAATAGTTTTTTTTAAGATATTTTGTGCAAGATTCTTGCTTTTATATAGTGTTTTTTTTTTTGCTGAAATACCTTTTTTGTTTTCCTTCTTTGCTTTGCTGGTGGCGGAGCTGTCTCCAGACACCACCCGCGGACAGACGGTGGCCGGCGGCCATCAGAAGCTGCCCGTCCTGCCAGCCTGGCCCGTCGGTCCCCATCCACCTGCGCACTTCCGGTTGCCATCTTCCTTTCCTCTCGTGTTTGCTGCTATCCATTTTCATCCCTGCATATGATGAACACTGTCACTATATTTTTTTCTTTCATTTTGCATTATATTTTTCATGCTTTGGGCCAATCTACAGTGCCTCCTTTGTTTTATTTGTCTATTTGTCTTTTTTTGCTTTGCTAATCACGTGGTTCACATGAATGTTGTTTAATTTCCTTTCATTGGTTTGCCATTTATTCACTTAATTATTATTATTATTATTATTATTATTATTATTATTATTATATTTTCAAATATCATTATTATGATTATCATTAATATTGTTATGATTATTATTATATTATTTTATCATTATTGTCTTTTGTTAAATTCCATTTTGCATGATTTTACGTCAACTGTGCATGCCTTTGTTTCTCTCTTTGACCAATTAGCACTGTCATGTTTTGTTAAATTCCATTTCATTTGCCATTACTTTGGTCACTCTCTCTTGTAATGATTCAGAATTGTTTTCGATTTTTCATTTATTTAATTTTGTTCATTTTATACAAACTCCAATTTTTTATTTTGTTAACATATTCTGTGTGTCATATTAATCTACTAAATTTATTTAACTTGAATGTCATCATTGTTGTAGTTATTTTATATATTGCTTACATACATTATATTATTATTATTATTATTATTATTATTATTATTAGTAAATCATATTCTTGCAAGGTGTTTTGCATTTTTTCTTCTCATAAGTTGGCCACTGTCAATTTTGCATGCATGTGTTTCTCTCATTCCATTTATTTATTTTCCTTTTCTCACGTAGGGCCCACGTTTGGTTTTCATCTCATGGCCACACTTCATTATTTATTCATTGTTAACATTGTTAATCTTGTATATTGTGCATCTTGCTAGCATTTTATCACTATTTTGTTTATTGCTCATGCAATTCATTTTCCTACATTAATATGCTATTCATGGCTTTCTTTGTGCATTAAGAATTCTCATTAATAATTAATATAATATCTTGATTGGGTCATAAATTATTTGTTTACTGTAACTAATTAGGGACATTGTTTTGCCGGTGTATATGTTGCCAAAAACAATAAATGGTCTTAATTTGGAAAATAATTGTTGGCATGATGTATAATGGGATTTGTAGCAAATAAATTTTTAATCCTTTTTTTTACGCTCAATTGACTGTTTAATTAAATGTTTAATTGATTATAAATTTAATTAATTAAATGCTCAATTAGTTATTTACTCTTATTTGTCATAATTGATTTAATTGATTGATCATTATATTATCTAAATAATTATTTAATTGATTATTCGTGTTTATTTGACATGATTAATTGTAAATGTTTAAATAATTTGATTAATTTGCTTGATTATTTAATTGATTATATGATTCGTTTCAAATAATCGTTTGTTCGTTTAATTTATTCAATTATTATTTATGTATATTATTCATTTGGCTAATTATTCACTTAATTTACATGCTCATTTGATTGTTTACATCACATTATTGATCTTGTTTAGTTCACTAATGTAATTTTATTTTGTTCTTTTTTAATGCCCAAAATGTGCTTACTTCACTTCGAGTGATATATCGAGAGGATCGGGGATCGGAAAAATTACATCTTTCGAGAACTTGGGTTTGCACCTTTTAATTATTGCATTTTATTTCCATGTGTTGTATGTAAAAATGCACTTTAAAACTTGCCCGCATCACAATAAAATCATTTCATTTACAATAACTAAAATTGAGGACTTTTATTAATAAAATGGACCAATGTCCTACTTTTATCCAATAAAATCTCACCACCAAAATAGAGAACTAATTTTCATAAAATGGGATCACTCATCCCGATTTTTCACAATAAATGCCTAAAAATAGTTCTCTAATTTTTAACTCAATAAAAAGGAACCAATGTTCCCAAAATTCTATAAATATCCCGATTTATGTATGCAAGATTTTATTTTCTTTTTAAGGTGTTTATTCATATTTATTCATGTTGGGCCCTTGTAATTTAAGTATTTGGGGCAAATTCTATTCTTCTAATATAATTTATTCATTTATTTATTTAGACGCTTTCTAATGTGGATGAGTTGCGCTTTAAATTCAATGCATATTCGTGTGAGGAGAGGAATGGAATCGCGTTTCATTAAAAACTCATTTAAAAAACTTAACTTAACTCATTAATAAAAGTAAAGTTCCGAACACTGTCTTTGGTTTAAGACCATCGAGGTTAGAGACCTCTCCCAAATTTTTGGGTGGCGACTCCAGAACACCTCAAGGCGCCTTTAGGCGTTATTAGACTAGGTTGTTCTTCCCAATGTTATATTGGGAGGAATACACCTATGATGTCTCATGGCGCCCATGATCAAAAAGATGCGAACCAATCCCTCGAGCCCTAAAAGGCGGGCTCAAAGAGGGCCTTGCTGGTCCCGGCGCGCGTCACAGTGGCAACTCCACTGGGGATGATCGAAACTTTGCTTCGAAAGTGAGTTAAGTTAAGTTTTATAAATGAGTTATTAATGAAACCAAAATTCCATTTCTCTTCAAAATTGCATTGCACTCATTAGAGCCTTAGAATATGTTAGTTGGTCCCCTATTTACCCCGGTGCGTTCCTAAAACACGACTCTACTTTCACTCATTGTAGGGAAGTGTTCGGGATAATCACCAGCCCAAGTCTCGTGCCATTAATGGTATATGAAATGATGATCCGATCGGTCGTTATGCTCGTGATGAGCTAGACCCGTCGGCAGGGACCACGCTTGGGTAAACCTGAAGTAACACCACCCTCTGACTAAAGCTCATGTAATGACCATAGAAACTTCCACTAGGTTACGTGTACCTTAACAAATGTGCTTGTTACGTGGGCCTTTATATATTAAACCAATTCAAGCTCATTAATTGGGCACTCATCAAAGGCTTTCATGCCCCGGTGGGCTCACTTTTAATATATTTGAAAGGTCCAAATATATAATGGCCAAAATCCATGCGTATGTGCTTTAAATTAAGAGTGTTATGCTGCTGGTTTTTCACCACGCATCATACGCGCCCATTGGGTTCCCCGTTAATCCATAGGTCAAGCCCACCTAGGAAAGAGACCACACTACCGCGTGTGTGGGAGTAACAAGGTTGGAAGGTGCTATGTGCTTGTATGTGGTTGTCTCTGTTGCATTAACACGATCATGCATTATTACTGCCATTCATGCATCACGCTAATAATTTTGACTTTTCAGCCATTATAGGTACGAATCCGTGGTCTAGGGGTTTAGACGGCCGATTGGTAAGGAGAAGGTCTTTCTTTGAGTCAGTGGAGCAAGCTTCGTATTGGAGTTCAGAATCTCTATCGGATAGCACAGAATCCCTGGTTTCAGAATTATCATCAGACATGGCTAATCCAGATGCAAATGCTGCTCAAGAGGGGGACAGGAGGATTCAAGAGATGGAACGTAGGTTTGAGGAGTTTGAGCGAAGAATAATGACTATGATGGGCAATTTAACTGCCGCTTTGATGCCGCCAGTAGGCCAATAAGTTGCCACCGCTGCCGGGGGTCAAGCCGAACAGATTTCGATCAGGGAGGCTCCTCCTGCAGCAGTGGTGGAACCCCCTTCTGTTGTTGAGCCCGGGAATTTTCCTAACGTTGAGCATAGGAGGGTTGATGAGCACAGGCCGGAAGAGGATTATGTGGAGGATGAACCCGAGGAGTCTATGTCAGTAAAAGTCATATCTCCTAAGGAGGATATTGCCCTGAAGAAAATAGAGGAGAGGGTTGAAGCAATGGCCCGTTTGTTATCTGCAGGCAAGGGGATAAGCCCAGAAGATCGAGATTTGGATGATGAAGAAATGCTCCCTCAGAGGTTCAAAATGCCCGACTTGCCAAAATTCGATGGCACCTCAGATCCGTCCGCACACATCAAGCAATACACACTTGTGATGAAAGGGACGATGCTCAGTAAAAGATAAAAAGTCGAGTATTTCTGCCTCAGTTTGGTTGGGCCCGCCGTTGATTGGTATTATGGTTTGGACCGAAGGGCGAGACAAGACTGGGATTTGCTAACTGAAGAATTTCTAAGGCAGTATGACTGCAGCACCCGGATGGAGGTGACTTTGAAAGATCTAAAGCTCCTTCAGCAGAAGCCTAATGAATCCTTCCACGAATACCTTACTCGCTGGAGGAGTAGAGTGATGGAAATGAGGCGAAAGCCGGATACCCCTGATCAAATTCGGTTATTTATCCGAAATGCGAGTCCGTATCTGAGAGATGGACTAAAGATGAAAGGGTTAAGAGATTGGGGGTCTTTAAAGGACATCGCCATAGAGGCAGAGAGTGAACACCTGGCCAAGAAGGCGAATGGTGAAAGGTTTGCTGAAAAGAGATATAATGGTCAGGGGGCAAATGAGTGGGCAGACTCTGGTAGTGGCAACAGGCCTGAAGAGATCGCTGAGGTGTCAGCTGCGGGGGGAAATCGAAGGCGCTTTTCGAATTTGGGTCGACCTCTCTCATGGGTGTTAAAGAGACTGATCAAGGAGGAGAAGTTGCAGCCCCTATCGCCCAAGCCAGCCAAAACTCAAGGATAGCCAGGGCACAAAAGCGATGAGTATTGCGCTTTCCACCAGCATACAGGGCATATGACAGACCGTTGTGCGAGGCTAAGACATGAAATTCAGGACTTGATCGACAGTGGGCAGATCACTGATCCTGAACAGAGGGAAAATAAGAAGATGTCCGCTTGTGATACTGTGCCACCGCCGGTCTTCATGATTGGTTCAAGCCTGCCTGAATGGTATGTACTGCAAGATTTGTATGATAATGAATACATCACCATTACTCGCCTTAGAGCAGATGAAGAAGTGAATTCTGTAACGGTGGTAGATTGCTGGACAACTAGCGAGAGTGGGGAAGAAGATGAGGAAGAAAAAAAGGAGAGACCTAACCAGGTATTAAAAAGGGCTGATCCTCCACAACAGATTGAAGAGACCCGCACTTTAATTTCCCAAGAAATGGATATAAGGTTTGAGGAGCTCGAAAGAAGGTTGTTAGCCACGATTAAAGAAAGGATGGATGCCATGGCGCTAGTTCTTCAAGCCCAAATTATGGCGAATACCCATAACCAAGTTGGGCCAGCCACAGCAGAGGAGGCCTGTACAGAGACGACCGCAACGTTTCCTTTTGCTTCCAAGCTCAAAGGCAAGGAACCGCTTGATTCACCAATTGGGCAGGGATGCAGCAAGAGGCCTACTTCAGAATGTAATATCGTGCCTAAAGAGGGTAGGGGTCCAGTGAGGATACGCGCTCTAAGTAATGAGAGCCCGAGTATCTGCAACAGTAGTAAGGGCAATGATACGAGGACGGGAGTATAAACCCTAAAAATAAATCAAAGGCGCTATTCTAATCTGGATAGACCCTTGTCATGGGTTTTTAAGAAGCTGGTGAAAATGGGGATGTTACAGCCAATGCCTCCCAAGCCTGCCAGAAACCATGGACAACCCAATCACAGGGCGGATCAATATTGCGCCTTCCATCAACACACTGGGCACTTGACAGATTATTACCGGACCTTGAGGAATAAGATCCAAGACCTCATTGATTCCAAGGAGATCACCGACCCTGAGAAGAGGGAGAAAGAGAAAAAGTCGGGCTACAACGCATCCCCTCCACCGAACATGTGATCGAGTCCAGTCTACCGGAACGGCCTTTTTTGCAAAAACCACAAGGAAATATCAAGTATTTTGTCTTTGTATTTTGAGAACTCCTTATAATACTTTGGTTATGTAATATGATGAACAATATTTTGCGTACTTGTATATTATTTCCAATGATTTCATTTCTTATGATCATGATGCATTCATTCATTTTGACATTAATTCAATTAATACTACTACATTTAATCTTGGAACTTTGGAAAATCCAAAGAAAATCTTGATGGCATCTGATATAACTCCTGTAAAGAGGGAAATTCAGAGAGAAGAAAAATGAGAAAGAAAAACTAGTTGCAATTAGGAGATTGGATGAAAACTCACTAAGAGCACTAGAACCTTTCTGATTACCCGTCGAAGCGATCTCTGGATAAGACAGAACCTGGAAAATGATTTAGGCAATCTTTTCTTTGTATAGCTCTCTAAATGACTATTTCCCACCCTTGTTCTGCAATCGCTTGCTAGCCCATTGATCCTTTATGCAGGTATACTGAATGCGTACCAATTTTGTTGTTACACACATTAAAACTACCCCCTCGCCTAAAATGATTTTGGCTTCCCCTTAGAAGAGTGGCTGCTCTAAAACTGATGGATGTACATTTGAACAATTCTTTGGACTATTAAAAAAAATTGCCTTGATAAGAGCAAGTTTAGACTTTGAAAAGAGGGTTTAGTCATGCATGAGAGGCATGAGCTCAAAAAAAAAAAAAGCGAAAAATCCAAAAAGAAAAAAAAATGAAAGAAAAAGAAGCAAAGAAAAAAAAAAGAAGAATAAAAAAGAGAGCTCAAAATGGTGACCAATTGACTAGTTTCAATGATTACCCTTTTATTGTTATTCTGATCTCAAGGAGCTAAAATGTTATCGAGCCCAAAAAAAAAAGAAAAAAAATCAAATCCTTTGTATATACAACTGAGCTGAGAACGGTTCATCCATCAGTTGAGAAAATATCGCAGGCATTCTTCTCTAGCAACCTGATCTTTCTTTGACAGCCATCTACCTAAACCTGACATTATAACCAAAGTAAGACCTTTTGATTCTGGGTTCAGTCTTATCCAATTAGCGGAGATGACCTTCTAAAAAGGTTTGGTACGTAAGAAGAGGCCTATGGTGTTTCTTGAGCTTCAAGCGAGAAGCCATGAGTGCATTCATGCATTCGAGTTAAGTCTCGTCTCCAACGTTGCTTCTAGAATTTGCACTCAAAAGATTAAAATGAGAGCAGAGAGAAAATATTCAATCATGAGAATAAAAAAGAGAGCAGATTGATAACAGGAGTTTGATGCTTTCAAGATCTATCCCGAGATTGGATGAGGTTTTGTATCTTGAGATTAATGCCAAATAATGATCATATATTATGAAATCAAATTCAAATATGTGCATTTATGCAATGGTATTGATGTAACCAGAATAGTTCATCTGATGTACAAAATAAAATAATAAAAAAAAGAAAAACAAATAAGAAAAAAAAAAGAAAAAGGCCGTTAGAGATGAAAACCGTAATTGGCGCTCTAAGCAAAAGTTAGGTCAAAGGACAGGGTGAAAACCTGAAAACAGGCAGTCTGTCCTTAAAAAAAAAAAAGAGAAGAAGAAAAAGCCGCTGGATTGGGTTGGGTCCATTCCAAGCAAAAATAAGGCACAGGGTCATGTGAAAATCCTAAAGGACGCATTTCCCGCCAAGAAAAGCTAGTGTGAAAATCCACAAGGGACGCACTACCTTAAAATAATGACTGCAGGTTTCAGACAAGAACCTCGAGATCCCCAAAGAGCATAAAATTCAAAGACAATTCCAGAAGGCACTGATCTTACTGCAAATTACAATCAAATCGGCTGTGGCCTCCAACCCACTTAGACGAATTTTTTATGCTGCATTGCTGCATATACATGCATACACACGCATGCTCACGAATTTTTCCTGTATATTTGCCTTTCTAAGTCTCGCAGAAAAAGAGACTCGAAGCTGACACCAGCAGAATCCGAGTGACGACAACATTCCAAGCATCAATCAAGACAATTAACCCAAGTCCTCTGAGGAGGCAAAATCTCAAGTCCTCTGAGGAGGCAAAATCCCAAAGTCCTCTAAGGAGGCAAAATCTCAAGTCCTCTGAGGAGGCAAAATCTTGAAGTCCTCTGAGGAGGCAAATCTCAAAGTCCTCTGAGGAGGCAAAATCTCAAGTCCTCTGAGGAGGCAAAATCTCAAGTCCTCTGAGGAGGCAAAATCCCAAAGTCCTCTGAGGAGGCAAAATCTTCAAGTCCTCCGAGGAGGCAAAAATCTCAAAGTCCTCTGAGGAGGCAAAAATCTCAAAGTCCTCTGAGGAGGCAAAATCCCAAAGCCCTCTGAGGAGGCAAAATCTCAAGCCCTCTGAGGAGGCAAAATTCTCAAAGTCCTCTGAGGAGGCAAAATCTCAAAGCCCTCTGAGGAGGCAAAATTCCAAAGTCCTCTGAGGAGGCAAAATCTTCAAGTCCTCTGAGGAGGCAAAAATCTCAAAGTCCTCTGAGGAGGCAAAATCTCAAAGCCCTTTGAGGAGGCAAAATCTCAAGCCCTCTGAGGAGGCAAAATTCTCAAAGTCCTCTGAGGAGGAAAAATCTCAAAGCCCTCTGAGGAGGCAAAATTTCAAGCCCTCTGAGGAGGCAAAATTCTTCAAGGCCTCTGAGGAGGCAAAATCTTCAAAGTCCTCTGAGGAGGCACATTCTCAAAGTCCTCTGAGGAGGCAAAATCTTCAAGTCCTCTGAGGAGGCAAAATCTTCAAAGTCCTCTGAGAAGGCAAAATCTCAAGCCCTCTGAGGAGGCAAAATTCTTCAAGTCCTCTGAGGAGGCAAAATCTTCAAAGTCCTCTGAGGAGGCAAATTCTCAAAATCCTCTGAGGAGGCAGAATCTCAAAGTCCTTTGAGGAGGCAAACTTCAAAGTCCTCTGAGGAGGCAAATCTCAAAGACCTCTGAGGAGGCAAATCTTCAAAGTCCTCTGAGGAGGCAAATTCTCAAAGTCCTCTGAGGAGGCAGAATCTCAAAGTCCTCTGAGGAGGCAAACTTCAAAGTCCTCTGAGGAGGCAAAATCTCAAAGTCCTCTGAGAAGGCAAATTCTCCAAGTCCTCTGAGGAGGCAGAATTCTCGAAGTCCTCTGAGGAGGTAAAATCTTAAGAGAGATTCAATGCAGACAGCGAACAATAGGCTAGACACCGCACAGGTCAGATGCCGCAGCAACAAGGGTTAACACATTGACAAATAGACGGTAACTACCCCAAACAACTCCATTCAAACCAGGAGGACAGCTGTCTCAGGTACGCGTCTCTCTTTTCTTTCTTTGAGTTTTGGCTAACTTTGGCACTCAGGCACTACGTTCCCCAAAACTGGGGGCAACTGTAGACACCGGGTCCTGATACAGTTCAGACCAAGGTTACCTAATGATGATAATATTTATTCAAAAATAGACAGAGAATGAAAACACTTTGGCTCTCTATGGACTGGGATTTCAGCAGGGTATTTTAGGCAAATCTTAATAATTTTTATAAATAAAATATAAAAAAAATAAAAATAAATAAAATATAAAAAAATATAAAAATATAAAAATTAAAATTAAAATCAAAATTAAAATTAAAATCAGGTTAATTTAATTAATTAGTATCATAGGATAGTTAAATTAAAGAAAAAATAAATTAGAAGGTAAGTAGAGAGATTAATTAATTAGAGTATATGACAATTAATTAGAGTACATAATAATTTAAAATAAAAGAGGGTATTTAGGTAACTTACCTAAAACTAAGCCATAAAAAGAAAACTAACCTAGACCTAAAGGGGGGGCGGCAGATTGAGAAAAAAAGGAGAGGAGAAAGGAAAAACAAAAGAAAGGGGGCGCCGCCAGAAAAGAAAAAAAAAAGAGAAAACACCAGGGAGAGTGAAGAGAAAGGAGAGAGGCCACGAATAGATTGAAACCAAGAGAGCAAAAGAGTAAACCAAAACCAGTCCAGAGAGAGCCGAAAGTGTTTGGATTCTCAATCTAAAAACCATAAATCTGAAGGTAACCTACACTAGAGCTTGTATCTTAAAAACCAAAGAGAATCACGTTTTGCACTGTGGACTTCCGTCATTTTTGTGCTTGTTAACTATGATTTAGTTTATTTTGATTTATGAATGATGATACTATGTAATAATTATTTACTTCATTATACCATTGGTCTATTCAATTTTTGTGATAATTTTCATGACTTAAAGATTAAAAACAACAAAATTGAAAAGTACTGTTCATTTTCTTCCTTAGGTATCAGTTTCGGTTTCTTCAATTCTTCTTTCTTTTGATTCTGTGTTTTTGTATTTGATCTTGTTCTTTTGTTTGATAATAGTTTTTTTTAAGAGATTTTGTGCAAGATTCTTGCTTTTATATAGTGTTTTTTTTTGCTGAAATACCTTTTTTGTTTTCCTTCTTTGCTTTGCTGATGGCGGAGCTGTCTCCAGACACCACCCGCGGACAGACGGTGGCTGGCGGCCATCAGAAGCTGCCCGTCCTGCTAGCCTGGCCCGTCGGTCCCCGTCCACCCGCGCACTTCCGGTTGCCATCTTCCTTTCCTCTCGTGTTTGCTGCTATCCATTTTCATCCCTGCATATGATGAACACTATGACTATATTTTTTTCTTTCATTTTGCATTATATTTTTCATGCTTTGGGCCAATCTACATTGCCTCCTTTGTTTTATTTGTCTATTTGTCTTTTTTTGCTTTGCTAATCACGTGGTTCACATGAATGTTGTTTAATTTCCTTTCATTGGTTTGCCATTTATTCACTTAATTATTATTATTATTATTATTATTATTATTATTATTATATTTTCAAATATCATTATTATGATTATCATTAATATTGTTATGATTATTATTATTATATTATTTTATCATTATTGTCTTTTGTTAAATTCCATTTTGCATGATTTTACGTCAACTGTGCATGCCTTTGTTTCTCTCTTTGACCAATTAGCACTGTCATATTTTGTTAAATTTTTCATTTCATTTGCCATTACTTTGGTCACTCTCTCTTGTAATGATTCAGAATTGTTTTCGATTTTTCATTTATTTAATTTTGTTCATTTTATACAAACTCCAATTTTTTATTTTGTTAACATATTCTGTGTGTCATATTAATCTACTAAATTTATTTAACTTGAATGTCATCATTGTTGTAGTTATTTTATATATTGCTTACATACATTATATTATTATTATTATTATTATTAGTAAATCATATTCTTGCAAGGTGTTTTGCATTTTTTCTTCTCATAAGTTGGCCACTGTCAATTTTGCATGCATGTGTTTCTCTCATTCCATTTATTTATTTTCCTTTTCTCACGTAGGGCCCACGTTTGGTTTTCATCTCATGGCCACACTTCATTATTTATTCATTGTTAACATTGTTAATCTTGTATACTGTGCATCTTGCTAGCATTTTATCACTATTTTGTTTATTGCTCATGCAATTCGTTTTCCTACATTAATATGCTATTCATGGCTTTCTTTTGCATTAAGAATTCTCATTAATAATTAATATAATATCTTGATTGGGTCATAAATTATTTGTTTACTGTAACTAATTAGGGACATTGTTTTGCCGGTGTATATGTTGCCAAAAACAATAAATGGTCTTAATTTGGAAAATAATTGTTGGCATGATGTATAATGGGATTTGTAGCTAATAAATTTTTAATCCTTTTTTTTTTTTACGCTCAATTGACTGTTTAATTAAATGTTTAATTGATTATAAATTTATTTAATTAAATGCTCAATTAGTTATTTACTCTTATTTGTCATAATTGATTTAATTGATTGATCATTATATTATCTAAATAATTATTTAATTGATTATTCGCGTTTATTTGACATGATTAATTATAAATGTTTAAATAATTTGATTAATTTGCTTGATTATTTAATTGATTATATGATTCGTTTCAAATAATCGTTTGTTCGTTTAATTTATTCAATTATTATTTATGTATATTATTCATTTGGCTAATTATTCACTTAATTTACATGCTCATTTGATTGTTTACATCACATTATTGATCTTGTTTAGTTCACTAACGTAATTTTATTTTGTTCTTTTTTAATGCCCAAAATGTGCTTACTTCACTTCGAGTGATATATCGAGAGGATCGGGGATCGGAAAAATTACATCTTTCGAGAACTTGGGTTTGCACCTTTTAATTATTGCATTTTATTTCCATGTGTTGTATGTAAAAATGCACTTTAAAACTTGCCCGCATCACAATAAAATCATTTCATTTACAATAACTAAAATTGAGGACTTTTATTAATAAAATGGATCAATGTCCTACTTTTATCCAATAAAATCTCACCACCAAAATAGAGAACTAATTTTCATAAAATGGCATCACTCATCCCGATTTTTCACAATAAATGCCTAAAAATAGTTCTCTAATTTTTAGCTCAATAAAAAGGAACCAATGTTCCCAAAATTCTATAAATATCCCGATTTATGTATGCGAGATTTTATTTTCTTTTTAAGGTGTTTATTCATATTTATTCATGTTGGGCCCTTGTAATTTAAGTATTTGGGGCAAATTCTATTCTTCTAATATAATTTATTCATTTATTTATTTAGACGCTTTCTAATGTGGATGAGTTGCGCTTTAAATTCAATGCATATTCGTGTGAGGAGAGGAATGGAATCGCGTTTCATTAAAAACTCATTTATAAAACTTAACTTAACTCATTAATAAAAGTAAAGTTCCGAACACTGTATTTGGTTTAAGACCATCGAGGTTAGAGACCTCTCCCAAATTTTTGGGTGGCGACTCCAGAACACCTCAAGGTGCCTTTAGGCGTTATTAGACTAGGTTGTTCTTTCCAATGTTCTATTGGGAGGAATACAACTATGATGTCTCATGGCGCCCATGATCAAAAAGACGCGAACCAATCCCTCGAGCCCCAAAAGGCGGGCTCAAAGAGGGCCTTGCTGGTCCCGGCGCGCGTCACAATCGCTTATTATGGCTCGAGGCATTCCAAACCTTGAAGAAAGTTTCCTCAAAAACTTTACAACCACCTTTAAATCATTGGTTGGTGTTGCCTTGACTTTAACCCATTTGGACACATAATCCACTCCAACCAAAATATAGTTTTGTCCAAAAGATGTAGGGAAAGGACCCATAAAATCTATCCCCCACACATCAAATATTTCTACCTCTAAAATATTATTCAAAGGCATCTCATCTCTTTTCCTTATATTACCAACCCTTTGACACCTATCACATTGAGCTACAAAACTCATAGCATCATGAAATAAAGTAGGCCAATAAAATCCACACTCAAGCACACGAGATGCAGTTTTTGTACTCCCATTATGACCTAAATATAAAGATGAATGGCAATGCTTCAAAATGTTGACATACTCTTCCTCACTCACACACCTACGAATCACACCATCCCCACCTATCTTAAACAAATAAGGCTCCTCCCAAGGGTAATTCTTAACATCAGAAAAGAATTTTTTCCTTGGTTGCCATGTTAAATCATGAGGCACAATTCCTGCAGCTAGAAAATTAGCAAAATCTGCATACCATAGCACATGCAATTTCTCAATTGACATTAAAGCCTCATAAAAGTTTCATTAATTTCATCATTATGCCCCAAAGGTCCTTCATTATTTTCTAATCTTGACAAATGGTCGGCTACTAAATTTTCAGAGCCTTTTTTATCCTTAATCTCAATGTCAAATTCTTGTAGTAAGATAACCCAACGTATAAGGTGAGGCTTAGTATCCTTTTTAGCAAATAAATACCTAAGGGCTGCATGATCCGTATAAATTATAACTTTAGATCCCAATAAGTAAGATCTAAATTTATCACATGTAAAAATAATAGCCAACATTTCTTTTTCAGTTATTGTATAATTAAATTGAGGTGCTGATAATGTATGGCTAACATAGTAAATGACATGCAAATACTTATCTTAACGCTGACCTGACACACATCCCGCCACTAGGTCACTAGCATCACACATTATTCCAAAAGGTAGATTTCAATTAGGCGAAGTGATTATAGGAGCACTCATAAGAGCCTTTTTTAACTTCTCAAAAGCATCTATGCATGCAGGAGAAAAATCAAAAGGCACATCCTTAATCAACAAATTAGTTAAAGGTTTAGCAATTAAAGAAAAATCTTTTATGAACCTCCTATAAAATTCCACATGGCCTAAAAATGATCTAACACCCTTAAGTATAGTCGGTAGAGGCAACTTTTCTATTAACTCGGTTTTAGCTCTATCAACCTCAATACCCCTATTTGATATCTTGTGTCCTAGAACTATCCCTTCCTCAAACATGAAATGGCACTTTTCCTAATTAAGTACCAAATTGGTATCCTCACATCTAGCTAGAACTCTATCCAAGTTATTCAAACACAACTCAAAAAAATCATCACAAACCGAAAAATCGTCCATGAATACTTCCATTATCTCTTCGATCATATCCCCAAAAATTGAAGTCATGCACCTTTGAAAAGTGGCTGGTGCATTACAAATCCCAAAGGGCATCCTTTTATAGGTAAAAGTCCCATAAGAACAAGTAAATGTGGTCTTCTCTTGGTCACTAGGGTATATAAAAATTTAAAAATAACCTGAAAATCCATCTAAGAAGCAATAATGAGAATGGTCGGCTATCCTTTCTAACATTTGATCTATAAAGGGCAAAGGAAATTGATCTTTCCTAGTAACTGCATTCAATTTCCTATAATCTATGCAAACCCTCCAACCCGTGGGGGTTTACGTGGGGATTAAATCCCCACTCTCATTCTTTACTACTGTCACACCACCTTTTTTTGGTACGCATTGAATTGGGCTCACCCATGCAGTATCCGAAATCGGATAGATAATGCCAGCATCTAACAACTTAATAACTTCCTTTTTAACCACCTCTTTCATATTGGGGTTAAGTCTCTTTTGTCTATTAGCTTTAGGTTGGTAATCATCTTCCATATGAATTCTATGCATCACAACATCGGGACTAATTCCCTTTAAGTCAGAAATTTGCCAACCTATACTTTTTATTCTCCTTCGTACAACCTCTAACAATGAAGACTCTTGCATTCTAGTGAGTCTGTTTGAAACAATTATAGGTAAAGTGTTGTTATCACCTAGAAATGCATACCTCAAATGGCTCAAAAGTTCCTTCAACTCAACATTAGGAGGACTTACAATAGATGGCGGTAATGGCTCCTCACTTCGATATAAAAATTTAGGTCTTGAGCTCCCTTGTTCCACCTCCTCTTGCACTTCTTCCTCAAGGTTAACCTCCTCTTGACCTGCAACCTCAAAAACTTCTATACACAAGTATCAATAAGGTCAACCTTCATGCATACATTCTCATCCATAGGGTATTTTAGTGCTTTATCCATATGGTATTCTACACTATCATCCCCTACTCTAAAAATTAACTTCCCTTCGTACACATCTACTAATGCCCTACCAATATGCATGAATGGTCTCCCCAAAATCAATGGACATTTAGCATCATAAGCAAAATCAAGAATAACAAAATCCGCAGGCAATATGAATTTATCTACTTTAATAAGCACATCCTCTATTATGCCATATGGTTTTTTAATGGATTGATCAGCCAATTGCAACACCATAGAAGTAGTTTTAATATGATCTAATTCGAACTTTTTAAAGATCGACAATGGCATAAGGTTAATACTAGCCCCTAAATCACACAAACACCTAGGAAATTCAATAGCCCCTAACGTACATGGAATAGCAAAACTACCAGGGTCTTCAAGTTTTGTAGGTAGATTGTTTGTGATTTTTAGAACTACAATCCTCAGTTAATTCTATTGTAAACACATCCTCCCAACTTCTTTTTTTAGAAATTAATTCCTTTAAAAACTTTACATAATTTGGTATTTGGGTTATTACCTCTACAAATGACAAATTAATGTGCAAATGCTTTAATTTATCAAGAAAGTTTGAGAATTACTTATCGTTAGCTTTCTACTTGAGTTACTGTGAAAATGGTGGTCGAGGTTGGAAAACTCTAGGAGTATTAGCCTTTGTTGCCCCTTCTGTCGCACTCGCGACAGGAGTTGCGCTCGCCACAGAAGGCTCTTTCTCCTCTGGCGTACTCACGAAGTTGCCTTGTTTCCCTACTGTCGTGCCCACGACAGAAGGCTCATCTTCCTCCTGAATTTTTTTTCCCGCATCACTCTATCTTGGTTAGTTGAAATGAATTCATTAACATACTTTTTACATGACCTTAGTGTGATTGCCGTCATTTGCTCCCTTGGAATGTCTTCCCTATTACTCGGAAGGCATCCTTGTATTCTTGATGGTAGTGCATTGGCAATTTGTCCCAATTAGATCTCTAGGTTGTGAATGGATGAAGCTTGATTTTTTACAATTTGGTCAAACTTAGACTCCAGCCTCTTGTGATTCTCCTCTTGTGAATTAAATTTCAAATTTATTCCCTCAAAGAATCTATCAATCTTAACCTCCAATGCTCCAAATTTGTCTTGTGGTGGTTAAAATCCTACACCTTATCTATTCTGATTATTAGTACCCCCCATGAGAAATTTGGATGGCTTCTCCACCCAGGGTTATAGGTATTTGAATAAGTATTTCCACGTCCTTGGCCTTGAATGAAACTTACTTGCTCCTTCGTGCTTGCTATACCCAAATTATAGCTTTCACTAGAATGTCCTTATTGTCCACAAATAGTGCATGCATTTGGTGGAGTTCCTCCTATGCTCAAGTTATCTATCTTGTGGGTCAAAGCTGCAACTTACGCTTGCAAAGCAACAACCGAGTCAATTGAATGTAAACCTTTTATAGGGGAAGAATTTAATACCTTAGCTCTTTCCGTCAGCCACATGCAATTATTGATTGACATCTCCTCAAGCAATTTAAATGCATCATTCGTTGTCTTTCTCATAAGAGAACCACCCGTAGCAGCATCTATGGTACCTCTTGTGGTAGGATTTACTCCATTGTAAAAAGTCTGCATGAGCAACTCTCTTAGTAGATTGTGGTGGGGATAACTCCGCTGTAATTCTTTAAACCTTTTCCATGCTTCATACAAAGACTCATTATCATGTTGTACAAAAGTAGTTATGTCCTTAATTATCTTTGCAGTTTTGGCTAGGGAAAAATATTTAGACAAAAATACTTGAGCCAATTGGTCCCATGTAGTAATAGAACCTTTTGCAAGTGAATTCAACCATGCTTTTGCCTTATCCTTTAATGTGAAAGGAAAAAGCCTAAGCTTAATTGCATATGACGAAACTCCATTAATTTTAAAAGTATCACATATTTCTAAGAAATTTTCTAAATGAGCATTAGGATCCTCATTTGGCAAACCATAGAATTGAATGCTATTTTGCACCATTTATAATAAAGAAGGTTTAATTTCAAATTAATTTGTATTTACCGTTGGCCTTACCATCCCTTGTTGAGCCCCGCTCAATACTGGCATAGCGAAGTCTATCAATCTAGGTGGGTCGTCTTCAGCCATACTTGGTCTCTTATTCTTATTTTTTTGGGGTTTTCGATTTCTATCTCCGAATTTAATGGTTCAAGTTCTTCTTGAGAACTCCTTCTCCTAGGTATATACTTAAACTATCCAATCTTGTAAAAACAAAATAAAACAAACAAACAAATTAAATATTATAATACAAAATCTTAAATCAAGATTTATAATGCCAATAACATCAATCATAACATTCTCCGGCGACGGCGCCAAAAACTTATTAGTGCTAAATCTGCAAGCGCACAGTTTACCGATTTTGGTACTTAAGATATCGTTCCCACGAAAAATGTTGATTGATTATTACTCACTATTACTACCCGATTTTAATCTTGTTTACAACGTTCAATATCTTTAATAATGAAACTAAACTACTAGTGGAATGCTAAAATTAACTAAACCTAATTAATAATGATTAAAGAAGACAAGTTGGATTAATGATGATGATTTAATAGTTGATAGAACTTTAAGTAATTATTCTTGCTTATTAATGTAATCTTGTTATGCAAGCCAAGTTGAACTAATATTCCAATTCATTTTCTTGACTTGAATTAGAGTGCCTAAAACATGTATTTATAATTCTAACTCTTAACTCTCATTAATGAATTAGTTAATTATACATGTATATTTGAGGATTAATTAACAACCTATAATAATCATCTAACATTCTAATCTCTCAAGTAATGCTTTAATAATAAAATTCTATTAGTTTTAAGTAGGAATCTATCTCTCGATTAAATTCTTATTTATTAAGATCATTCATCCAGTACTAATAGAAAATTCTGCAAACAAGAATACTAAATTAATGTGAATAACAAAGCATAACATTTAAGATTCAAGTTCCTAAAAATCATTAAATATTTACAAAGAAGAAGTAAAGGTTAGAAGTTAGAAGAAGGAGATCTTTCAACACTTTTTCTCTTCACAAAATATGTAATCTTCTCCTTTGCTTGTTGCCTTCTTCTCAAAACATCAAACTATACTTAAGAAATTATAATAACATAAATTGTTCTCCCTACTTCTAGAAATTCTTAAGCTAAATCCTCTATCTCAAATTTGTCAACTGAATCCTGTAAATATGTTTTCAATCCTTGTGCCCTTTGAAATACCTCTCCAAAAGAGTTGTAAAGCTTGGTAAAAGTCCCAACTTTTCAAGTGACCATTCAAAAATAACAGCTCCAACAGTCCTTACTGTCGCACTCGCGACAGAACATGAATTTCACTTCATTGACTTTTCTGCTGGTGTTGACTCCCTTCTTTTTCCTTGATTTGTAGCGCTCGCGACCTTCTTCGCGCCTACGACAGAACACGAATTTACTTTTGCTCAGCTTCTTTTCTTCTTCCCTTCCTTCTTCTTTTGCACCTTAGGTCGCGCTCGCGGCTATCATCATGCCCGCAACAGAGACCATCTTTCCTTGCTTAATTTTCTCCTTTTGTCAAGTTTTCTCCATTCCCTCCTAAACTCACACAACATAAAACATACCAAATTCTAACATAACTAACCACAACTAAACATGATTTTAAACACAAAACACTGACTAAATATGAGCTATTTAAGCTCATATCAAAGGCAGTTATTCATTTTCTGCTTCTTTTATCTTTGAATAACTCTTTGTATGATGGCTTTATGTTTCATTACTCATATGATTATAGGCTGTTATGTTGGCTGCATATGAAAGTTAGTGTTTTGGCTTGGGAAATCAACTATAGCCAAGCACTTTTACCATTCTAATAAATGAATGAACATACATTATGTGATTATGAGGCAGAGTTTGATTTTTATCATGATTTGATGAGCAATTCACTTGTTATATATACCATTCATTTCAAACAAGTTTAAGTTTCCTATTTTGGTAAATTTACCAGTAAACTCTACTATTTTTCCACTTGGATGGATTGTTTTTGGATAGGTAAAAGTTTTTTTGAAAATTGAATATTTGTTGTGATTGTAAACATTGGCCATAAGGCAATCAATCAAAAGAAATACAAATATATATCAAGCAAATGATTTAAGCACTTTGAATTGAAAGTTATTGTTTGTAGCAAATAAATTCAATGCTGACTTAATGGGAAAACATCTCTTAACACATGATTTATGAATCTTGTATTAATTGGTAGTTATTTTTTATTGCAAAAAAAAAAAAAAAACCTTAGTGCCTTTCTAAGGGTTATCATTGAAAAGTTGTCCCATCTCTATATTATAATACCTTGGGTTACTTATGATAATAGATTGTATTCCTGTGTCTTGCTCATTGTAGACACCGGGTCCTGAGGCAGCCCAGACCGAAGGTATCCAATGATGAAAATGTTGCCTGTTCACGGGTTAGAAGCAAATAGAAGTGATGGCTTCCTTGGAAAATAATATTTTTCGTTTCTTTATTAAAAAAAATTAGTTTTTGGGCTTGGGCAGTGAGACCCATCTCACTAACGTGAGAACGTGAGGCCCAGCCTCATGTTAGTGAGGAGCCTCACTCCCCTACCCGTCTCTCTCCCCTAGCTTCTCCATTTCCATGATTTCGGGAGAGCCTCACTCCCCTACCCGTCTCTCTCCCCCAGCTTCTCCATTTCCATGATTTTGGGAGAGTTGGTTTTGAAAGGTATGGGTTTATGGTTGGTTTGGTGGGAAACAACCAAATCATGTCTGGGATATTAAAAGAAAAGGTTGAATAACTGAAAAAGGGGGGAGATAGAGGGAGGATTATTGAGAGAAGGAGGAACAAAAAACACAGAAAAGAGAGAGAGAAAAAAACAAGGTGAAAGAGTTTTGAGAGCCAAAAACAAGGATTTTGATTTTTCAAGACGTTTAGATTTTGTTCTCGAATCCTAAAAGCGGGTTCAATAAGAGCCTTACAGGTTCCGGCGTGCGTCACACTCATCTTCTTTAATTTTGTCTTTTATTTTCAATAGTGTCTTTGGTCAATATGCTTACATACTCCATTAAGAAAGAAACACTTCCTTGCAATTCTAAAAGTAATTTAGTCTCGAAATGATGATGTAAATGATGTTGATGCTTGAATTTTAATTATTAGCTACATTTATGATAGTGTTGGAGGTTAAATATAAAAAAGACATACTAAAATGCAAGTTAAATTTTGGTATATTTCGCTCGCACTCTTCCCTCACAACAGGGGCCCACGCTCTTCCGCCCTTTGCGTACTCTTACGTGGCTGCCTGCTTCTTTTGGGATTCGAACTTGCGACCTCGTGTTGGATGAATGAGTTAGGTAGGCTCTAATACCATTTCAACTAAAAGCCATGACTGTCAGTGAAGGCCCAGACTTTCCTATATTCACCATCATACCAAAGTATATCCACTAGTATACCAAATTCCAATATTTAAATTCCTTATCTTAATTTTGGTTATACTAAAGTATACCCATTAGTATACCAAATTTCAAATTCCTTCTCTAGATTTTGGTATATCTGTTAGTATACCAAATTCCAGTATTGAAATTCCTTCTCTGAATTTTGGTTATACTAAAGTATACGCATCAATATAATAAATTTCAAATTCTTTCCCTGGATTTTGGTATACCAAATTCCAGATTTAAAATTCTTTATTTAGATTTTGGTATACCAAATTTTAGTTTTGAAAATTCTTGCGTTTCTCCATATACTTTGGGTTTAAATGTATAAGACATTTATTTAAGGTTAATTATAAAACATTTTTCAATCTTCTCCATCCATGTAATACACAAAGGATATGTTGTAAAATATAATTCTCTCTTATTTAATTCCAAGTAAATTTTCATACTATTGTCATAAGCTATTTTCAATGGGTAATATCCATCTTTAACAAGATATTTTATTCAAATTGGTATGTCTTGTATGAATTTTCAATTGATCTGATATTAACTTTAAAATCCATGAACTTGTTGTCATCATTCCATTCTCATATATGTTTAATCAAAATTGGTATGTTATTCATCAAATTTCAAATTCTTTCTTTGGATTTTGGTATACCAAATTCCAGATTTGAAATTCCTTATTTAGATTTTGGTATACCAAATTTTAGTTTTGAAAATACTTGCATTTCTCCATATACTTTGGGTTTAAATGTATAAGACAAATATTTAAGGTTAAGTATAAAACATTTTTCAATCTTGTTCATCCATGTAATACATAAAGGATATGTTGTAAAATATAATTCTCTCTTCTTTAATTCCAAGTAAATTTTCATACTATTGTCATCAGCTATATTCAATGGGTAATATCCATCTTTAACAAGATATTTTATTCAAATTGGTATACCTTGCATGAATTTTCAATTGATCTGACATTAATTTCAAAATCCACAAACTTGTTGTCATTATTCCATACTCATATATGTTTAATCAAAATTGGCATGTTATTCATCAAATTCTACTAGTGAAAAATTCTAAAAATTATGCATTCGAGAGTTGATAAATCACTATATCATTAATAAACCAATAATTAAAAGATGAACAAGAACACTTTAGTTTTGTAGAAAGTTTATTTAAATTCGCATTATTAGTTGTGAAGTTTCAAAATTAATCAAGCACTAGAAATAAACATATGATTTAACTAGAAAGTTTATTCAAATTCGCATTATTAGTTATAAAGTTTCAAAATTAATCAAGCACTAGAAATAAATATATGATTTAACTAGAAAGATTATTCAAATTCGCATTATTAGTTATGAAGTTTCAAAATTAATCAAGCACTAGAAATAAACATATGATTTAAAAGAAATATATAAGAATATATCAACTCAAATATCAATTCTCAAGTAAAAAAGCAAAAAGTTCATATAGATATTTTCACAATCACCTTGTATGCAACAAAAACTGATAATTACCAATTGATAGCCGGACACTTTATCCATGAGTCCGATTAGGTGAGCGCATCTAAATATTCTCTCAATAACAGCTCGGTATTTCCTGACAACTCGAAATTAGCTTATTTTTGATAATTACAAAGATTGTCAAAGTCCTTTGAAGGTTCCAATTTCGCAAGAATGCGAATCATGACGCGGATTCTTTAAGATTTACCTTATCTAGTAAAAAATTAATCACAAATCAGGAATCTAAGTCCTATCCCAATTCAGACTTGAAGTTTTATCCCATTTAGGACTTGAATCTTAATTAGCATTTGATTCCTATTCTAATAGTAATTTCTAACTCTATAAATGGGAAAATCCAGGTATATTTTCTCTCTCTTAATTTTTTCCAATTTTACTACACGTTCCCCATCTTCGTTAATTTTTTGACTTGACCGTCGGAGTCTTCCTCATTGAAAATCTGTTGGAGTTTTTTTTTATTTTCAGGTGACCAGCTAGAAATAGCAAGCTCGAAATTTTTTGATCGTCATCATTTGGTGCGGTGAGTGTGGAACCTAAGATTTTCGAGTAACTATGGATCTCTTCCCTGACTTACCTTTTTCCATTGCCTCGCTAGCAAATCAACCTGAACCAGTTCCTCCACTCCTAATCTAGCTCTTTGGCTAGACACGACATCAACCATCAGTGACTCAGCCTGAACGAGTCCCGCCATTCCAAACTCAACAACCTTTTCCCCATGTACCAAATCTAGTACCAACTGTAGCCTACTAACCTATTCCTATTCCAACCATACCTGGTCTTACTCCACAAGCCACCCAAGCACTTTTAGCAACCCTAACCACCGTAGCAGCTCAGGCACCTCCGCCTCAAGCACTTCCACCTCAGGCACTTTTGCCTTAAGCCCCCACACCTCCATAGCTTTTTTCGCCAGCTCCATCGGCAACCACACCCGTGCTGTTAGCTTTTCCCAGTATGAAATTCTCAAGTTCAACCATAATCCTAATGACGGATCAATTTAAAAGGCTTTTTGAAGAACGAATGCAGAAATACCATAATAGGAATACTTCGCAGTATTAGAGCAACTTTCGGTCACCCTTGGCTAGGGAGATTCTGGCTACTCCTTTCCCTAAAATAAAGCTGCTAAACTTGATGAAGTACAATGGCAGTATAGATCCTTGAGCTCATTTGGATCAGTTCTATCATACTATGCTCGTACATACTTTTGAAGATGCTATCTTATGTAAGATTTTTCCCCAATCTCTTACGGAGTCTGCCCAGATATGGTTTCAAAATCTACCTCGAGCACTTAGTAACTAACTTTGAACAATTCAGTGACATGTTTATTACCAAGTTTGTGGCATCTATTCAGCCTATAAAGGTTTCAATCGACCTGAACTTAGTTTTACAGGAGAAGGACAAGCCCCTATGAGCTTATGTGGAAAGGTTCAATACTGTTGCGATGGATATTCAAATTTTAAACTTGAAAGTAGCTAACAATGCTCTGATACGTAACACAAGGTGCCAAGGTTTCAATGACTCGTTGAGTAAGAAGCCACCTAGTGATTTTACTGAGCTCATATCTTGATCTCATAAGTACATCAGGATGGATGAGGCATGTCGCCTTCGGTACACTCTCAATTTGAGCAAATGACTGAAACAAATCAGGTCGCGAAAGAAACATAAGGCGAAATGACTTAAGGAATCGGTCAGGTAGCTCAAACTGGGTTTATGTTTTTTCAACCCCATGATCTAGAGATCAGAATGAAGATTGGTGGACACTTTTGAAAGCCACAAGATCCCAAATTTTAAAATAGATGAAGGAAAATGAGAAAGTAAATTGGCCCCAGCCCATGAGGGAAGACCCTAACAGAGATCAGAGCCTCTACTGTTCTTTTATAGAATAAGGGACACGAGACAAATGATTGTAAGCAACTCAAAAGGGTGATCAGATTTTTAGTTTAGAAGGGTAAGCTCGCTCAGCTCGTAAAAGCTGACAATAAGGGTCGGAGGCAGGATAATAAAGCTAACACAAGTAAGAAGGCTCCAGCTAGAGTCACTACAGGTGGCAAACATTATAATGTTTTTGATGATTCTAAGAAGCAGAAGGCCAAAGAGGTGTTTTCCTTGAACCCTAGTTCGCCAGTTGTGAGTTATGAAGTGAAATTCTCAGATGTTGATAGTGCTCATGTTTGCCAACCGTATACTAATTCCTTGGTGGTAGAAGCTCTGATCCAAGATTACTTAGTCTAGCACATTCTAGTAGACACAAGCAGTGCGGTAAATTTGATAACCCTTTGAGCATACAAGGCACTGTTCATGTCAACTAATATTCTAGAGCTAGTGTTGGCACTGCTTATTGGGATATCTGAGAAACCAGTCAAGGTAGAAGGATCCATTAATCTAGTTATTCAGCTAGGGGATGATGCAGTTGTGCATACCTGTACGAGTTGTTTCATGGTGGTAGACATACCCCTAGCTTACAATGTTATTTTTAGGCATCCTTTATTGACTAGTGTGGATGCATACATTTCTATGCGTAAACTGTTGTTGAAAATTCCTACTTCTGGGGGGCACCACTGTACTTCGGGGAAATCAAAAGATAGCTTGAGAGACCTACGTCACTATGTTAAAAGAAGCAAAAGAGGCACTGTCACTAGACACATTAGATATTCCAACTAATGTAGCTCAAAAAGACGAGCCACGAGATTCGTTGCAAGAAGTTGAGCCCGCGCCGGGCAAAATGGTTAAGATTGCTTTAAGTAAAAAAGTGGTCGAGAAGGAGGCGTTTATTATAGTTTTGACAGAATTTATTGATGTATTCACCTGGCAACCTTCAGACATCAAAGACATATTTCCTGAGGTAACGTGTTATTCGCTTAACATTCAGCCTAATTATAAGCCTGTCAAGCAAAAGAAGCGAAATCATGCTCCTGAGCGACAAATAGCAATGGCTGAGGAAACAGATACTGTGTTAAAATATGGGTTTATACGAGAGGTCTTATACGCAGACTGGTTGTCGAATGTTGTTCTAGTAAAGAAAGCTAACAGAAAGTGGAGAATGTGTGTTGACTTCACTAACTTAATTAAAGTTTGCCCCAAAGACATTTACCCGTTACCTAATATTGATCTCTTAGTTGATGCCACTGCTGGATTTGAAGAATATGCCTTTTTGGATGCTTTTATCGGTTACCATTAGATATCTATAAACCTGGTAGATGAAGAGAATACTGCATTTATTACCCACCAGGTAACCTACTATTATATGCCATTCGGGCTTAAAAACGTAGGTGCTACTTATCAAAGGCTGATGAATAAGTTATTTTCCAACCAGCTCGAAAGGAACATAAAAGTCTATGTAGACGACTTGATAGTCAAAAGCAAGGCATCTGGAGATTTACCAACTGAATTTACAGAGACTTTTTCAACTCTAAGAAAGTTCGGCCTTAAGCTCAACCCAAAAAAGTGTGATTTTAAAGTGCAGTCCGAGAAATTTTTGGGTTTCATGATCTCCAAAAGAGGAATAAAGGCTAATCAAACAAAGATTCAAGCCATTCTTGAGATGGAACCATCGAAGTCAATTAGGGAGGTGTAGAAACTCAATGGAAGAATAACAGCCCTAGGAAGATTTATTTCTTGTACGGCCAAATGCTACCTCCCATTTTATAAGGCTCTCAAGAACTTGAAGAATTTCGAGTGGACTTCGAAATGTCAGCAAGCTTTTGAAGAATTAAAGTAGTTCCTTAGCACACTGCCACTGCTGAGCAGACCTCAAGTGGGCAAAATTTTATATATGCACCTCTTGATTTCTTCTAGAGCCATCGGTTCGATTCTGGTTAGAGAAGAAGCTAGCCAACAGTTTCTAATTTATTATACCAGCAAGATGATAAGGGGTGCCGAGCTAAAATACCCCATATTGGAGCGACTAACCTTAGCATTGGTCACATCAGCCATTAAGCTTCAGCCTTATTTTCAAGCACATACTATTGTAGTTCGGACAAATTCTAATCTCAAAAAAGTTCTCCAAAGGCTGGAAGCATCCGGGAGGCTCACAAAATAGGCAGCTCGTTTGGGGGAGTTTGATATTCGGTATGAAGCTCACCTTTCATGAAAGCACAAGTTCTAGTTGACTTTTGTTGCTGACTTGCACTCCCCACCTTTAGAGCCTGACACTCACTCTTGAAACTTGTTTGTTGATAGAGCATCCTCGTCAGAAAGTGCTGGAATTGGAGTGATCCTCATTGGGCCAGGAAAGATAACGATCAAAGGAATGACTCATATAACATTTTCGCTTCAAACAATATTGCGGAATATGAAGCTTTTTGTTTCAAATTGCAACTCGCCATTGAGGTAAAACCTAATTCTTTGGCTATTTTTTCTGACTCATAATTAGTTGTCAGCCAGTTGCTCGGTAAATTCGAAGCTAAGGAAAACACAATGGTTCAGTACAAAGAATTGGTTGTTATCTTATTATCCCAAATTAGAGAAAACGGGATGCGCATTGTCAATTCAGCAAATACCCCGAGCAGAGAATGAGGGAGCAGATGCCTTGGACATGCAAGCTTCCCTTTAGAGCAAAATATCTACGGCAGACATTGTCTGATCGATTCTTTCAAAACCAACTTATGAGACTTATAAAATTCGGTTACGTGAGCCAATGGACAGTTGGGGATTACCAATTTATCAGTTCTTAAACATGGGAGTTCTTTCTGAGGACCTGGTTCAAGCTCGAAAGGTGGTTCCCAGTCCAGTCATTACGCCATCGTGGATGACAAGTTATACATGCGATATTTTTCTCATCCTTGGATGCTCTGCATGAGCATAGAAGAAGGTGATTATGTACTTAGAGAAATCCATAAAGGCATTTGCCTGGTGCATGAAAGGGCATAGGCCATAGCTTAGAAAGCCTTATTGTAGGGATATTATTGGCCCAATATGGAAAAAGATGCCAAAGAGCTCATTCAGAAGTGTGATAAGTGCCAGCGGTTTGGCACATAGTGCATCAGAAGTCAACTCATTAAGTGCCTATTTATAGTCCTTAGCCGTTCGCTCAGTAGGGTATCGATATACTTGGCCCTTTTCCATTGGCTACCGGGCAGAAAAAGTTCTTAGTTGCTATGGTGGATCATTTTATGAAGTGGGTTGAAGCAGAACCCTTAGCCACAATTACCCTCGCAAATATAATCAAGTTCCTCCAAAGGTCCATCATTATGAGGTTCGAAATCCCGCATACTATCATTACTAATAATAGTCAGTAGTTTGACTATTTGCCCTTTAAGAATTATTTTGCAAAATTAAAAATTCAACTTTGCATCCACAGTCAAATGGCATGACTAAGGTAACCAACCAAACCATATTGGCTGGGCTGAAGAAGAGACTTGATGATGCAAAAGGCCTCTGGGTCGACGAGTTGAATAATGTGTTGTGGCCTACCGAACTTCCCCTTGAGTGGCGATTGGAATCACTCTTTTTTCTCTCACCTACGAAGCTGAAGCTGTTATTCTGTGTGAGATCAGTATTACCCATGTTCGAACCTCAAGATATAGTGCTGAGGAAAATAAAGTAAGCCTATTGTATCATCTAGATCGACTGGAAGAATTAAGGGAGTCGGCCCAAACTCAATCTGCAGTGTATAAGCAGCACATATCGTCTTATTATGATCGAAATTTAAAGCCCAGATCTTTTTGAGTTGGGCAGCTCGTTCTCAAGAAAGTTACTGCAACACACATGACAGTAGGAGTAGGAAAGCTTAATCCGAATTAGGAAGGCCCTTATGTACATGAAGTCAAGGGGGGAGCTTATAGGTTGAAAGATCTATTTTAGAAGTTACTCCCCCACTCTTGGAACATTTCTAACTTGAAGTTATATTATTAGTAATAAGCTCAGTTTGGAAGAATCGCCATATGAGCACTTATTTCATTGTAAGCTCAGCCTAGCAATTTCTCTAATTCGAGCATTTGTTTAATTATTAATAAAAACCTCAGTTCGGCTGTATTGCCACGAGCATTCTTCCAATTTGTTGTGTTCTATCAGTTTTGTTAGTTTAAGCATTTATTTATGATCTGTTCGGATGATCTAAAATTATCATATCAATTTTCAAATACTTCCCTCATAACAGCTATATCACTATCCGAGCAAATAGTTTTCTTTATGCAGATTTTTGCAATAATTATAAGTAACAAATTCTGCAAAGTTAGCATAAAAGCATTTATTTAGTTCAAAAAAATGCCAATCTCATTAATTGTAAAGTAGTTGTAGTTCAAAAATCAGAAGCAATACAGGAGAAATTATATTCATTCATCCGAATAAACGTCATCGAGCCAGGACCAGTCCGTATTTAGATGCCATTCCTTCAATGCTTGGATGAGTTTAGTGCCAAACACAAGGAATTTGTCTGCTACTAAATCTGTTGCCTTTTCCTCTAGTTTGGAGCATCTTTGTTCTAGCTTGGCTTTCTCTTTATTTACTTTCCCTTTCTCCTGGTTAGCTCGCTCTAAACTGGATATAGCAGCTCGACTCTTTTCTTTCTCTTGATTAAATTTGGCTTCAGCTGCAACAGCTCTCTCATTGGCTTCAGACACTTCATTTTTCATGACTAGCAACTTCTTCTCAGCCTCAAGAACTCATTTCTCAGCTGCATCTTTCTTCGATCTAATATCGCCAAGTAAGTATTGAAGTCGGGATGCTTCATTCTCCTCTTTTTTCCAGGTGAGAATCAGCTTGTTCATTTTTCCAATAATAGCTCCTTCTAGCATGCACCCCTGCAAAAATAAAATGCTTATGTTTCGTTTAGGGTTAAGCTGACTGAATACATTAAGTGTTACAAGATTAGAAGTTACCTGCACTTGATGCTTTTTGATAGTGTGGCTCAATTGTTTGGCACTCAAATTAAGCAGAGGTGTGGCTTTCGAGGGTACAGAGGCGGTCTGGTGAACAAAAGTTATGAAGTCGGGGTTCTCCTTTTGTAACACCCCCTACCCATACGTAGGCGATCCCATCCGATAAGGAGTGGGATGCCGTATGAGTCAGGGTGCCACCAAACGGATACAAAGCAAACCATACAATCATTCATAACATACATACCGAAATACGGGATAATTAAAAACTTTAAGGGAAAAGAAAACAATAGCTGATCATACATTAATATAATAAATCATTACAATAATGATTCTGATCAAACCAGCTGATACAAAAGTTATTACATAACCAAAATATAAGTACAAAAGCGGATGCTATAACAAACTGATACAAGAGAGTTCTATACAAAAAGAATCATCAACGATTACAAAAGCTAAGCCCTACACTAAAACCTTCTGTGTTGGCTTGACGGCGGCGACTCTCACAAAACAAAACTCCTTCCACACCTGCACGGGTAAAAACACCGTACTAAGCGATAAACGCTTAGTGGGGAAACACACATAAAATATGGATGGCCATTCACAATGGTCGTCAAGGCATAACACATTCACAAGGGCAAATGCAATAGTTTATAACATAATCCATATAAACATGCTCACAATTTAAAGCCATACATTCCGCATCTCAAATTCATATCCATTCCCATAATCAAACATACATCTCAACATTATACTCATTCAGATATCACATTTATATCGTCAAATCAGAGCAGAGCAAACCAATCGAACACCTGCTGACTCGAGGTAATGGATAACGAGTGAACTGAGGGTAACTTACGGGTACGAATCGATTACTGAGGGTACCTCACAGGTACAAATCAAAAGTCATTTCATTTTTATCATTAACACAATATTTTTACTGAGGGGACCTTAAACAAGATCCAAATACTGAGGGGTTCGCGAGGAACCTAACGGGGACCTGATCGGGGTCCGAACTGAACTGAGGGCTGCAGCTAAAAGACTCTATTAGGCATGCCTAACTATCCACTTACTAGACTCTAGCAGGTCATGCGTAACACAAGTTACATTCGAATACTCATCACAAGGAATTCATACTTGAGCATAATTCAATATATAATACATAAAACACATACTACATTAGCATGGCAAAAATACACAATTAATTGATACTAAAAAGATAGAATAACACTAAACAATAAATAAAACCAAACACAAGAGGAAAAGGAGTGAAAAGAAAAGAAGTCCAAAATCTGCATATTAGGACAGAAGCGTTTTACACGGCGGTATGGTAAATCCATACCGCCGTGTAAGACAGTTTACACGGGAGTATGGGGTATCCCACACTGCCGTGTAACATGCCCAACACAGCCGGACAAAGGCATAAACACTGCTCCAACAGAGGCATTTCACACGGATGTAAGGGAAATCCATACCGCCGTGTGAAACTCACAGCTCAAACATAACTGGGCAGTAGCGTTTTACACGGCGGTATGGGTGTATCCTCAACGCCGTGTAAAATCTCAGCCTTGCAATTTCTGAGGAATTTCCTCGATCCACACGGCGGTGAGCTATTTCCTTACCGCCGTGTGACTTCTGGAAATTCCAGAAATCGCAGAAGTCACTCCAAAATCCGAACCCAAAATCACACACATCACAAAATACACACTCCAAACCATAAATTCGACCCAAGAACTTACCTTTCCAGCTCAAACCACAAACACCCTCATCAATAACACAATTAATCATCCAATAATCCAATATTCATAAATTAAAATTAACAAAACCTACCCATGCATAACTAAATCATCATACTCTCAAATTCACAATTTCCAACACTTAAAAACAATAAATCTCAACCATCAACACACACACACACACACCTTATTGTACCACATCATGCAATTTTTCCAAAAAGACAAAAGCCAACTCAAATCACCAAAATAGAGACAAGTCCCAAACCTGAAATTCTAAGCTTCAAATCACTTAACTCCGCTAGTCCCAGCAATTTCCTTCCCCTTAGGATCTCGGGGAGGCTCAACTAACAATCAACACACACCAAGAACAACCAAAACATAACCCTAAGTTAAATCTAAACCCAAGGAAGAAGAAGAACATGAAAACAAAATGAAAAGAATACATTCACTTACCAAAAAGGATGTAAAGAGATGATTAATTCCACCAATAAAGATTTGAATCCACACAAGAGCTCTTAGAGTGAAGAAAAATGAAGAAGAATAAGAAGAAGGGTGAGGGGAAGAAGGGAAACGTAAATTCTGCTCTTCCCCTTCTTTCTTTCCTTTTTCTTTTTCTTTTCCAAAACCCTAGACACATGTCATCTCCCTATTGGTGGGAATCAATCATTCACACCCAACAAGCATGCACTACACACACCTAATGCACTCCCTACAATGGTATGAACACATGCACACAATCATTTCCAAATTAATTCACACTCTAATGCCAAACATATAACCATATGCTAATAAAACCCTAAAAACATGCATTTTTATTAAAATACCCTTAAAACACATGCTAAAATACACATATGCATGCACACACATATGGCTCATTCTACTAGGGGGCAAACGGGGTGTGACACCTTTGACTAGGTTTTTCCTTGCCGTTGCCAGAATTTTCGAACATCTTTAACAAGAGTTTTTAGTTATTCTACCCATGATGTAGACACCGGGTCTTGAGGTAACTTGGATCAGAGTTACCCAATGAGGATATTGATACCTGTTACACAGGCAGAAGAGTGAAACTGTAGGTTTTTGCCTATAAATTCCATAAATTTTAAAGTTATTTGTGACCAAAAATCCTTTTGGGATCTCCCTCATTTTGGGAAAAATCTTTTCATGTAAAAAAACCTTTTTTTGGTTAACTAACGCCCATCCCTCGTCAGGGACGCCCGTCGAATGAGTTAAGGCATGGAAAGGCGCCCGTCCCTCACTTATGAGGGTGCCTGTCTATCGTCTGTCGGCAAGAATGGCTGTTCGTCCCTTCTGACTGACGGTCGTCCATTGACTTAGAGACACCCTTCGGTCACGTCCTGTTTGCATTTTCCTCCTTTTCTTTCAATAGAAAGGTTTCAAACTCTATTAAATTCTTAATTTTAGTAGGATAAATGCTAGATTTTAGTATTTATCTTACCGAATAAATTATAAATGTTTGATTTTATCCCTAAAAATAATACGAAATCACTTTATCCTTAAAGATAAATTAAATTTTTAGTACGCGCGCCGAACCCCTTTAGGGTATTCAGGAGAGGCTCATAAAACTTGTGAGGTTACAAGGGCGTATATTTTGTGCAACAAGAGGTGGGTGATCAGTCCTACAGTTGATAATAGGATCCGTCGACTTAAATATCTGGCCGGTGAGAGTAAAAGAGAATAGTTATTAGATTACATAAATTCAGTAAAGAATAATGTTTTTCATTTTATAAAAGAACTAGATGATAATGAACACATGAGTTGAATTATTTCTGCTTTTTATTGCATGAATGTGTACATTTCAATGTGATTTCATCACACATAATCACCTTTTGGCATAAGACTCAAAAATGCAAAACCTCACTTATTCTCAGGATAAATCTTTTAAGCATCAAGCTACTGTTTTCAATCAACCCTCTCGGCTTTTCTTGATTGGATATTTTCACTCAAACCCCTAATTTTTGCCTAGGATACCTTTTTTCGGTTTTCACTCGGCGGGGTGCCCAATTTTAGCAAAGTTGCCTTTTTCGATTTTCGACTTGCGGGGACTTTATTCTCTTCTTTTGATTTTTAGTCTTTAGCCATGGAACCTTTTAAGTCTATCGACATTCACTGGTTCTTTGAACACGTTTCTATCGCTATCTGTTAGAATCACTGCTCCCTTAAATAGCAACTTCTTAAGAACAAACGAACCTTCCTATGTTGGCCTGAATTTACTGCGTATGTCTGGAATACCTGGTCTCATTTGCTTGAAAACTAAATCTCTCTCTTTTAACGGATGCTTTTTGAACTTTTTCTCGAATGGCCGAGCAAGTCTTTTCTGATAGATTTGATTGTGATAATAAGCCCGTAACCTATTATCATCTAACATATTCAACTACAACAATCGTTATTGTGCCTAAGCAGCTTCTGGAATCTAAGCTTCCATAACTACCCTTAAAAATTTGAGCTTTATTTTAACTGGCAGTATTGCTTCTGTCTCGTATACTAAAAAATAAAGCGTGGCTCTCGTGGAGGTTCTAATGGTGGTTCTATAGCCCTAGAGTACAAAAGGCAACTTCTTTGCCCCATCCTTGCAGTTCTGAACCATTTTGGACAAAATCTTCTTGACATTTTTATTAGCTGCTTCAACTGCCTCGTTAGCCTATGGGTGATATAGAGAGGACTTGTGATGCTCGATGCCATACTTCTGGAGTAACTTCTTAGTTTTAGCCATAAATTGTACCCTATTATCAGACACAACGTGGTGGGAGAGACCATATCTACATATCAAATTCTTTTCAATGAACTTGGCCATGTCCCGGGCATCGATTTCCTTGAAAGATTCAACCTCTACTCACTTGGGGAAGTAATCAATGGCGACTGTGATGAACCTATGTCCATTAGAAGCTGTAGGGCGTATCTCTCCCATAATCTCTATTCCCCAAGCTGCAAATGGCGAAAGTGATGCTAGGTTGTGCAATTCTGAAATCGATAGATGCCTCAAGTCCACATATTGTTGGCATAATTGACACTACTTCATATATTTTGAATAGTCCATATCCATTGTGAGCCAATAAAACCCTTATCGTATAATCTTATTTGCTAATGTTAGACCGTTCATGTGAGCTCCACAAACCCCAGCATGAGTTTCTTCTATAACTTTCTTGGCTTCTTTCTCATCTAAACATCTTAGTTAAATGCCATCGGCTTGTCTTTTGTATAATGCACCATCTATGTGGATAAAATAAGTGGACAGTTTGTGGATCAATCTTTGGTCCTTTTCAGTGGCCTCTTTTGGGAATATTGTCTTCTCTAAATAATTTTGAATATCATAATACCATGGCTTCTTATTAGCAGTCTCAACTTCTATTATTTGCTCAGACTCAAAGCAAGGCTTCCAGGAACTGGAGATCAAAACAGGCTTCATAACCACCCCTTCTGGGTTATCCCACATATATACTAAAGTTGTGAAAGCATCTGCCAATTGATTTTCATCTCTGGGAAGGAAATGGAAAGTACAAATTTTGAATTAACTACTTAACATCTTCAGATATTTTACATAGGGAGCCAATCGTTCCTCTTTAACAGACCATTCACCTCAGATCTGATGAATTGCTAGCGATAAATCTCCAAAGATCTATGCAATTCTTGCCCCTAAGGCCAATAATGCCTCCAATGCAAAAAATACAAGCTTCATATTCAGCTTTGTTATTAGTAGCCTTATACCTTAGTTTCTTGGCTAATGGAAGTTTTTCACCGTCTGGAGTTGTAAGAATGATCCCTACTCGTACCCCCTTATTATTAACTGCTCCATCAAAATGCATCTGCCAACCCTGTACTGCAATGGCCGTAATGTCCTCATTTGGGAAATTAAACTCAATCAAATCTCCTTCGATAGGGTTCTCTGCGAAGAATTCTGCTACTGCGAGCCCCTTGATTGTTTTTCTGGTGACATATTCAACATCAAATTCTTGTAGGAGTAGTAACCATCTTCCCATCTTTCCCAACAAAGAGGGAGCTCCCTAAAGATACCTGAGAGGATTCTGTTTAGCGACAGCATGTACCTTGTAAGAATAGAAGTAGTGTATTAATTTCTTAGAGGCCCAAATCACCTATAGGCAATTTTTTTCAATTTCGGTATATTTGATCTCATAAGAATAAAACTTCTTACTAAGATAATAAACTGCAAATTCTATTCTGAACTCATCTTCTTGAGCCATCATAGCACCTACCGAATTGTCTTTTATTGCTAAGTACAGGATTAAAGGCTTGATCGGTTAAGGTGGCCTTAAACCGGTGGGTTTAATAAATATTCTCTGATAGTTTTGAAAGCTTTTTGGGGTACTGACATTTCTCTAATTGCCTTGATTTTATCAGGATTGATCTCAATCCCTCTTTGGCTTACAACATGACCCAAAAGCTTTCCTGGTGTAACACCAAAGATACACTTCTTAGGTTTGAAACGCAAATTGTACTTATCGATTCTTTAAAAGAACTTTTCTAAAGCCCCGAAATGACCTTCTCTTGTAGTCGACTTGATCATCATATTTTCGAAATACACTTCTCCTTCCTTGTGAATCAAGTCGTTGAGGATCTTAGTAGCCATTCTTTGATAGGTTACTCCTATGTTTTTCAAACCAAAAGGCATCACTCTATAAGCGAAAGTACCCTACTTAGTGATAAAGGCTATTTTAATCCGATCAACTATCTTATTGGGGATTTGGTTATACCTAGCATATCCGTCCACGAAACTATACATCATCCACTAAAACATCAATGTGAGGCAGAGGGAAATCATCTTTTGGGCAGGCCTTGTTTAAATCCCGATAATCTACACATACCCAAACCTTCCCGTTCTTTTTAGCCACAGGAACGACGTTAGCTATCCAAGTTGGGTATTGCACTTCTACCAAAAATTTAGCCTCAATCTGCTTATGAACCTCTTCTTTAACTTTTTCTGCCCATTCTGGCTGAAGCCTTCGGAGTTTTTGTTTAATCGGTTTATGATTCAGGTATGTTAGTATAACGTGTTTAGCGATTTCATGGTCGATCCCTAGCATGCCTTCATAGGACTAGGCAAAAACTTTTGCATATTTTTTAGGATTCTCTCGAATTCTAATCTCTCTTTAGGAGTTCTATTAGATGCTATTAAGATTTCCTTTGGATTTTCCAAAGTTCCAAGATTAAATGGAGTTGCATCAGTTGAATCAATGTCAAATATGAATGCATCATGTTTGAAATCATTAGAGCCATACACATGTAAGCAAAGTCATTCATTTTATTGATAAAAACTGAATCTGACACATCATTATCAAATAGTTCATGAATAAAAATAACATCTAAAAAACTATCTTCTTTTTTTCCCTGCCAAAGCAGATGCTGCAGCCGACAGTTGGGTAGTGTCATGGCTCTTTAAAGGCTATTCTATAACCTCTGGTGGAGTCTTGTCTTGCTTTTCCAAATCTGCAGCTTCGTCTTCCACCTTCTCCTTTCCCTTCACTCGGGTAGTTAAAAGTCTGTCTATGATAATCTCCTCAAGTGCATCTCGGTCCCAAACAACGCCTTGAGTCATGACTTCTTCATCCCATAAACCCTTAATTGGCTTGATAAGGCCAATGTCCCAATCGAAGACGTCATTGAAAACCTCAAATCCTGGTATGACTCCCCTATTTATCCATTGGGGCTTAGCTTCTCCAGTATAGGCACAAACTAAGGTAGCAGGCACAAAACTCTCCGTGATGTGAGGGATCTTATCTATTATCTTCTTACTCTCCATTGTTATGCTTTAGTACCCAAAACCCCCTTTGATCTTTCTGTCCTCTTGTTGCAATAGCTGATTGAATTCCCTAAGATTTTCTACCTAAACTAGCTCCAGAAAAAAAAGAGACATTTTTCTCATCATGCTGACCACTTGGGAACTTTCTACAATACCTTCGTACTCGTTCACCATGGCCACATGAAAACCACTGAAGGGCTACTTCGCAACCTCTAGGATGGAGACTTGATTTTCCCTGGCAGCTCGAATGGTTACAACTTGCCCATCAAGCGGGATCTTTATCAATTGATGCAGAGTAGATGGCACTCCTCCTATCTTGTTGAACCATGGTCTCCCTAACAATACTGAAAAGTTGGCAGGGATAGGGAGGACCATAAACTCTGCTTCCGTCTCTACTGGCCCTATCTTCATAAGTGCTATGAATGTTCCTGATGCCTGCCTTTTTAAAATTTCATAAGCGGTGATTGTGAGATCAGATTTGCTCAACATACCCCCATTTGGCCCAAATGTAGGAACGGCCACAAAAGGACAGACATTTCTAGAAGATTGTAGACATCGGATCCTGAAACAACCCAGATCAAGGATACCTAATGATGAAATTAGATGCCTGTTAACAGGCAAAAATGTTGAAAGTAATGGTTTTATTGTCAAAATTTGCATTTTTCAAAAAATAAAAGAAAATATAGAAAAATAAAAAAAATAGAATAAAATAAATTTGAAAATTATAATGTTTTAGCCAAAAGTTTTATTTTTAAAAGTTTTGAAAAAAAAATCGACCGTCGGCAGCGCCCAGCGCGGGCGTCCCTCGCCCGCGCACGGGGTATCATAGGAGCGCATCGTCGCCCGTCGCACGCACCGACGGGCGTTGCCCGCCCAGCGTCCCCCCGATGCCCCCTTGGGTGTTTTTAGGCCAAAATTAAGTTTTTTTTCAGTTTTTTTTGTGCAAGTTAATTGTAAAACACTTTTTTCTTTTGTCTTTTAAAATTCTTCAGATTTTTTTATGTTTTAATGGGTATTAAATAGGCTTTTTTTGGAAAAAAAAAATTGGGGGGGGGGGGGGGATTTTCTTAAGAAAATATTTTCTTATTCTTCTTCTTCTTCAAGAACAAATTCTCCTAATATTCTAAATATTTTTCTAAATTAATTCTTGAGACAAAGAGAACAATTATTTATTTTTGGAAATTTTCTTTTTCTTTTTTAACAATTTTTTTCCTTGAGACAAAGAAATTAATTTTTTGTTTTTGAGATAAAAATTTTCTCCTATATTTTATTTTTTTAATCTTATTTTTTGCAAAATCAAGACAAAAAAATTGATCATTTACGTTCATTCAACCAATCAAATTTTAAGAGTAAGCATTTTGGGTTTAATTTTATATTTTTTATTATTATTATATTTTTTTGTTTATAATCAATTAGTCATCATGTAGATTTTTTGGATCTATTTTTTTTTTGTGTTTATGTGATTTAGTCAAAGATTTAATATTCTAACATATTTTATTTTATTCTTATTTATTTATTTGATTGTTCATCTTTTATTGTTATTATTGTTGTTATTACTATTGTTAATATTATTATTACTATTGTTATTGTTATTATTATTTTTGTTATTATTATTATTATTATTATTATTATTATTATTATTATTATTATTATTATTATGTTTTCATGTATGTTGAATTGTCAATATGTTAAATTACTTATTTTATTATGTCATTTAATTAGTTTGTCACTCATAATGCATTTTATTTTAATTCATTTTCATATGTTATATGTTTAAATTCATTTTTATTACTAACATCAATTTTATTTGTGTTTTTTTTTTAATACTTATTTTTTATGTGTGAGCTTTTTCACTGGCAAGTGGGAGCTCATGGAGATTTGAAGATGCCATCTTAATTGAATTTGTCACTTTTAGTGTTTTCTTTTTTCATTTATTTTGCTTTTATTCATTTTTATTATGTAATATGTAATAAATTTAGTTTATTTTATGTATGTTAACTAAAATCACAAAAAAGTTTTTTATATTAATAAATTGGAATTTTTCTAATAAAATGGGACCAATGTTCTAATTTCAACCAATAAAACTCACTTTTAGAAAGAAGAGTTAATTTTCTCAAAATGGAATCACTCATCCCGATTTTGCTAAGTATACCAAAAATAACTTTTCGACTTTCTAAGTAAATATGAAGGAACCAATGTTTTTATCTTAAATAATATCCCGATTTATGAATATTTATTTATTTATTTGAGTTTGTTATTTATTTATGTTATGTTTTGATTTTATTTGGGGGATTGTATTTTTTGTCCCAAATTTTAAATACCTTTTTATTTTTTATTTTGGGGGATTGTATTTTGTCCCAATTTTTTTTATCTTGCTTTAGTTTGCTTTATCATTTTATTGCTTTCTTTACCACTTTCTTTCGGTACTTGATTTGCGTTTTATTTTTTTAATGCATGACCATGTGAGAAAAAAAATAAAAATTTAAAATTAAAAAATCATTTATAATTAACCAAGGCATTAATAAGAGTAAAGTTTCGAATCTTTCTTTGGTTTAGACCCCGAGGTTAGACGAACTTTTCCAATTTCTAGTAAATTGGGTGGCGACTCCAAAATACCTCAAAGGTGCCAAAATATTTCATGAGATTAGATAAACTTTCCCAATGTTCTAGTGGGTAGGGATTCCAAAATATCTCATATTGCCCAAGATCAAAAGGCGCGAACCCTCTCGGGCCCTAAAAGCGGGTTTTCGGGAACAGGTCGGGTCCGGCGCGCGTCACAGTGGCGACTCCACTGGAGACTTTGAAACTTTGCTCCGAAACTATCTTGGTTAATAATATATTTTGATTTTTTTATATAAATTAAAATTCTATCTCTTTTCGAAAATTGCATTTGCATACATGCTATAGCCTTAGATCTATGCTAGTTTACACCCTTTCTTAATCCCGGTGCGTTCTCGAAGCATGGTCCTACATTCACTCAATGTAGAAAAGTGTTAAAGATAATCACCAGCCCAAGTCTCGTACCTTATGGTATATCAAATGAAAACCCAATCGGTCGTTATGCCCGTGATGAGTTAGACTCGCTGGCAGGGACCATACTTGGGTAGCTCTAAAATATCACCGCCTTTGACCAAAACTCACGTAATGGCAATAGATACTTTCACTTGGTGAAATGTACCGTAATACCGTGCTTGTTATGTGGGCCGTCACATATTGGACAAAATCCGTTAAATTAAGTGGTATTTTATCATAGGCTTTCATGCCCTGGTAGGCCCATTTTGATTTAATTAAAGTGTTTGAATATATAATGGCCAAAACCCATACGTATGTACATTAGACAAGAGATGTTATGTTGCTGGTTTTTCACCGTGCACCATACGCGTCCAATGGGTTTTTTATTAACCCTTGGATAAAACCCACCTAAGAAAGAGACTGCACTACCTCGTATGTGGGAGAGATAAGGTTGAAATGATCTACTTGCTTGCATGTGTTTGTCTATGCTGCATCAGCACGGCTATGCATTGCATTTTAATCATGCATCATCCTAACAAGGTGTGTTCTGCAGCCATCATAGATTCGTCCAAGTCACTACAAGAAAAATAGCAAGTCGCAACGAAAAAATAGCAAAGAAATTTTTTTCGTTGCTATTTAGCAACGGAATTCAGATTTTCATTGCTATTTAGCAACGGAAAAATTATCCGTTGCTAATTTTGGTTAAATTTTTAATATATAACAACGAAAAGAAATGTGGTTATTTTTGGTCGCCAAAAGAGGAGGGAACGTTTGGCGCGAAAAATTAGCAACGGATATTAGCAACGGAATTTATATACCGTTGCTAAATGTGGCGCGAATGTATTTTGGAACGAAAAATAGCAACAGGTAATATTTTTCAGTTACTAATTTAGCAACGAAAAAATATTCCGTTGCTAAATGGAGGAAAATAGCAACGAAAAAGTTTTCCGTTGCTAAGCAACCGAATAAAAATTCCGTTGCTAAATGGAGGAAAATAGCAATGAAAAAATTTTTCGTTGGTAAATAATTCTTGAATAGCAACCGAATAAATATTCGGTTGCTAATATAGCAACGGAATAAAAATTCCATTGGTAAATGTGAAGCATTAAATTTTTGCATCCTATAATAGCAACCGAATTAAAATTCGGTTGCTAATCTTGAAACATTTAGCAACGGAATGAAATTCGGTTGCTATTTTTTTGGTAACACTTTTTTGTAACGGAAAAATTAAACTGTTGCTAAATGTATATAAAATAGCAACCGAATTTTAATCGGTTGCTAATATATTGCTAATATAGAAACAGAAGTAATTTCCGTTGCTAAATGATTAATGAATAGCAACCGAATAAAAATTCGGTTGCTAATGTAGCAACGAATTTAGTATTCCGTTGCTAAATTATTAATGAATAGCAACCGAATTGATTTCGGTTGCAAATATAGCAACAGAATTAATATTTCGTTGCTAAATGTTAATTAATACCAACCGAATAGAATATCGGTTGCTAAATTGATTAAGGAATAGCAACCTCCGTTGCAAATGGAGCAACGGCATATTCCGTTGCTAAGGGCAGGTGTTAATATGTTCGGGTTTTAATTAGGGGTGAGCAAAAAAACTGATGGATTTGGTTAACCGAAAAAAAAATTCGAAACCGAACCGATGGACTGATTAACCGATTTTAATGGACTGGTTATAGTTAGTGTTTTGAAAAAACCGATATTAATGGACTGGTTAATGGTTTTTGACTCATGTGACTGGTTAACCGAACCGAAACCGAATTTTTAGTTAATTTATTAATTTATTAATAATTTATAACAATTTATCCTAATTAAAGGTGATCATGTATTTTTTTTTTTCATTATACTAATTATTTTTAAATTTTTAAATTTTTTTAATTAGCTATTAGTAAGTACAACAATTTATCTAATTAAAAGTAATTATGGACCGGTTAATATATTTACTTATTAAATATTAATTTTTAAAAACAAATTTACTTATATCTACCAAATATTTTTATTTTAACAACAATAATGTTATATTATAGTGAAAAAATTTTAATTTTTAAGTATTTTGAACATTTTAATTTTATTTATGAATATTTTTATAATTATAGTGATTAACGGAAAAATATTGAATAACCGATTCGAAAATTCGAAACCGATGGACTGATTAACCGATAGTAATAGACTGAAATTTTAAAAAATCGATTTAATTTACTGATTAATGGACTGAGGCACCTGCATTGGCTAACCGAACATGCTCAGCTCTAGTTTTAATTAATTTCTTTTTCTTCTTCCTTTCTTTACCTCAACCCTAGCGCAGACTCTTCTTCGTGTCTTCCTGAAGTATTATTCCTCTTCTCCAATTCTTCCCTGCTCCGGCGTGCCCACTACCCCCCCACATCAGACCCCCAGCCGCTGCTCCCCCAACCGATCTCCTCAGCCACCGATCTCCCACGCCAGACCCCCAGCCACTGCTCCCCCAACCGATCAGACCCCCAGCCGCTGCTCCCCCAACCGATCTCCTCAGCCACCGATCTCCCCCAAGCGTGTTTTCTTTAAGTATTTAATCATCATTTCTAAATTTCCTCTTTGATTTCGTATTTTACAGGATTTCAGACGCCTCAGCCACCGATCTCCCATGCCGCAGCTTCTCCCCCACTCGATCTGACCCCCAGCCACTGCTCCCCCCACTTTCTCCACTTTCTCGTAGAACTCGTCAACGGGTAATGTGTTTTCTTTAAGTATTTATCATCATTTCTACAATATTTTGAATATAATTTTGTTTAAAAGAGTCTCTTTCTGAGTGGGTTTCATTTTAAAAAATCGATACTTTGAGTATACTCTTGTTTAGAAGGCAGTTTCTTTCTGGGTTTGGTGTTAAAAAAATCAACACATACTTTTGTTCTGTAATCCTTTAGATTTATTACTCTAGTCAAGTTTAATCCTTTAATATTTTGATTTAAATTCTATCAAATATTGATTGAAATTCATTTCAGTTCAATGATGATCTTGGTGTCTTTAGTATGAATAATAATAGTGCTTGATTGGATTGGAAGGATTGCACTAAAAATTGCAGTTCAGAGTCCTTAGATTTATGATAAGAGTCCATCCTTTAAAAAACGTAGAAATAGATATTTATACGTGTTAAAACTTAGAAAGCAATGAAAGTTGAATACAAGGAAATAAAGAGATGAATTACTTTTTATTACACCATCTTATCAATATACAGAGAAAAACATAAGAATGAAACACAAACTATTTAAGAGTCTGTCGTTGGAGGAGTCTGTGTTGGATATCCTTTCATAAAAGAACAAAGAAACAAGAAAATTCATTTATTTTTACTCAAAAGAAATCTGGAGAGAGAGACAGAGATGGATTTGATGAGTGAAACCTGGAGGAGGATTGTTATCTTGCTTCTCTGAATTGGACATTTTTGCGTGTTGAAGTTAGTTCTTCCCTGTCTGTCTGTTTGAGCTGACGTTTTAATTATGAGGATCAATGTGCCCATTATGTTTATATAGTCACGAAATTTGATGATTAGGCTTTCATTTCCTTGTTTTTCTTCTTTCCTTTTTAATTGATTATCAAATTATATCCAAATAGAGAAACTCTGTTCAAACATGAATTTTATGCCAATCTTTAATATTTGAATAATCTGAAGTGTGACATCTAGAGCTGAAAGTTGTTACCGCCCTTTAGCCTTAGAGCTGCATGTTTCTGGTTTGAACATGTTTCTTTTTTTATTATTTTCTTTTTATAATATATTTTTGAAGGCAAAAGAGGATGGAATTCGAATATTTATCAAATTGAAAAAGCAGTTGCATTGTTTTTATACTCAATAATACTAAATCAAGGAATTTTAGAATCTTAGAATTCAAATGTTTCAGCTCGTAACATATACATAAACGAACAAAAGCTAACAAGGAAAGGTTGATTTGGGATTCTTTATTTAGTGCAGGAAATTTTCATTTTTATTTTTTTTGGGTGTAGAAAATGATGGATGTGTTAGTCTGCCTTATCTTTTTTCCGCCAACAACTTATGCTTTGGCTACATTTGTCTCCCATTCCCAAAAGAAGAGACACGGTGTTGACTATTTGGAAAAATGTAATATGCATATATATTATCCCTAAGAACTTAGATAGCCTATATTTAATTAAAATAAATATTAATATATTTTCAGGTTTTGACAAGTGGATGCTATCAGTTTCTTATGTTGGAAGAAAAACGAATCATCCAACGGTGTGGATTGAATTCATTTTGGAAAAGGTGACATGGTTTACCTAACGTGTGTGCTAATATGAACTGGGGAATACTCATCTATATCCGTTAATAATTGAATTAGCAATTCTATTTATCAAATTTTATATATATATCAGTTGTGTGTACGTGCACGTGATAAATCATTTATATCGCCCACACACAAGTATATACACTAGTATTTACTTTGCATATGATAAATCATTTACATAAAATAGAATGAACTCATATCCAATCATATGAACTTGTTAACATATGACAAAGCTAAGCAGAAGGCTCTTAAGACAGTTTCTACTCTTTTAGGTATGTTAAGGAACTACAATTCAGTTGATCATGTCATTAAGATTTCAGATTTTAGATCGAAATTCTCTATTTACAAGAGAAAAGAAATCAAAATACCAAAAAATGGATTACAAATAGATCTTGTTTTTCTGCATGTTAGAAAACAGTCTTTTTTTTAGTTGTCTTTTTTAATATCAGAGAATGAAGATTTTTGATATTTTAAGAAATAAATCTTAACTCATCTGATCTTAGCACTTAAATTAACACATCAGCTAGAAATTCCCTTTTTTAAGTGTATTTTTCTGATTCGTGGATTGCCCATCTTATTTATTTATTCATTTTAAATCATCGGAATATTTTTTTTGTACATGTTTTTGTGTTTTATTTGTAAATTTGTAATTTTTTGATTCTATCTGCACGTGAAGGGGGATTGGTGGAAGCTGGTTTTTCTCATCAGATTTCACCTGCTAAGGTTAAGCATCTTTATCTATTCTCATATTGTATACAAAAGAAAAAAAGGTATGTTTTCTCTTTCTTGCTTTCATATTTATCCATTTAATATCTCTGATGAAACTTAGCTCTTATAAATTGCAACTTGAGTGTTTTTGTTTTCATTGCCTTTTATTTCCCTAAACTGACTAGATAAAATTTTAGTATTGACTTTGCTTGAAAATTGCACCATTTCATCATAGTCGGTGATTAATTCTAAAATCAATCAGCTGGATTGAGTTGAGCTTGTACATGAATATCATAGTTTAGGTTTAATTAAAAAAAAAATGCATATACGCTCTGAGCTGCCCTGGGAAGTTGCATTTGATGTATCTGGGCGTAGGTGATTAGGCTGCATTTATGTATTTATTTATGCTTGGGAGCAATGAACTAATATTAATGTGATTAGCGAATTACATAACAATGGTATTAGAAAATTCAAGTAGTGGGAGTGGCAGCGTATTGTACATGCACACGGGCTCTGCCTCAACAGCATTCATACACATATATACACCCTACACCTATGCTTTTGTATATATATTAAATATAAATACAGAGAATCGTTATTTTTGTGTTACATGTTTTTACACATATATAAACTCTACACCTATGATTTTGTATTTTTACTTTCCTCCTTTATGCTTATATCCAAATTAGGTATTTGTCATTTTGGGCTTTTCAGTGACACTCTTGCTGCTCTACCGTTGCACAAATTTTAGTTTTTCTTTTGAATTTATTATTATTATTATTATTATTATTATTTCTTGTTTATAAGAATTCCGGACTTTGACTTTATCGTATTTTTATGGAACATTTGATTGTTGCTTGTAATATTTTTATGGAACATTTGGCCCTTTTAGACCAGTACACCGGAGCAGCCTCTGCTTCTATCTGCTTTCTGTACTTTTGTCCCTAAGAATATAGGAAATAAAATAACGAAAGAAAAAAAAATAACCACGATTGTCTAGCCAGCATCTTCTATAGACTGAGAGATAGATTTAGAGTTAGAAAGAGGGAGATGAGAGGTAGATCATCCCAGCAAGAAACGTAACAACGGAAAGGAAATAGATAAATATAAGACGCTGAAAGAGGTGCCTCATCTCTCTGTTGCTTACATCAGTAGCCTAGTGAAGCAATTAACCGCTTGAAGAACCAAAGAGACCACGAATAATCCCAAAGACAGTAGCTTTTATGATGATGATGGTTTTTCTGGCCAAAAATTTAATGAAGGTTTAACTGAAAACCAACAATCCCAGCAACCCCAACAACCTCAACAACACAAAGAACAGGTTAGGAGGAGACTTCATGCCAGTAGACCTTACCAAGACAGGTTGAGAATAGAATTAGATAGTCTTGAACCTATTGATTATCGGCGTATCCATTTGATTGTTAAATATAATTAGAAATCATGATTTGAATTCAGTTGCTACGTGAGATTTCAAGATTCATTTGCAATGTCCAACCAAATCTCATTTCATAGTTTGCCAATGCATGACATATACATTTATGCCAGTACTTATGCGAAGCTGCATATCTATTTTTATTGCATCAATCACTCTAGCTTGCATTTTATTTGTGCCACTGTTGTATCAAGGTATATAGGCTGTAACGATTCGATCTGCGGGCTACTGGTTTCCAAAGGATAACTCGGTTATCATGGTTGAGTGCCACGTATCTTGATACAACTTAATTTTATGCCATGCTTTAACTTGATTGTATCCGAAGGATAACTTGCTAAAATTTCTGACTTCTAAATTTTGGTAATTTCTATTTATTGCAGTAGCAATAAAGAGGAGGGGGTTGCTGTTTTGGGTATAGTATTTTGGAGTTAAATTTCTCCTTGTATTGGACCGATCGCTTTTTTGCGTTCTCAGAAAGTCGTATAGTTAGAGACCATGCTCGCCTTGTTGATGGATACTGTAACCCAGTTAAAGAATCGGGTAGAAGATTTGGAAATAAAGGGTGCTCAGCAGCAAGTAGGGGTGAGCAAAAAAACCGATAGACTCGGTTAACCGGAAAAAAAATTCAAAACCGAACCGATGGACTGGTTAATCGATTGTAGTGGACTGGTTAATGGTTAGTGTTTTGAAAAAATCGATATTAATGGACTGGTTAATAGTTTTTGATTCATGTGACTGGTTAACCGAACCGAAACCGAATTTTTAGTTAATTTATTTATTTTTTAATAATTTATAACAATTTATCCTAATTAAAAGTGATCATATATTTTTTTATTATACTAATTATTTTAAAGTTTTTAACTTTTTTTAATTGGCTATTAGTAAGTATAATAATTTATCTAATTAAAAGTAATTATAAACCGATTAATATATTTACTTATTAAATATTAATTTTTAAAAACAAATTTGCTTATATTCACCAAATATTTTTATTTTAACAATAATGTTATATTATAGTGAAAAAAATTTAATTTTTAAGTATCTTGAATATTTTAATTTTATTTATGAATATATTTATAATTATAGTGGTTAATCGAAAAATATTGGGTAACCGATCTGAAAATCCGAAACCGATGGACTGGTTAATCGATGGTAATGAACTGATTAATGGACTGTAATTTTAAAAAATTGATATTAATGGACTGGTTAATGGACTGAGACTAATAGATTGGTTAACCGATCATGCTCACCCGTAGCAGCAAGATTGTCGTCCTTCACCTCCACTTATATAAATTTGTACTGTTATTTATACTGAATTTAGTTTTGTGTGAATTTTTATTTTATAATAATATATTATATTTTCAGGATTTTAATTATTACGTATTATAATTTTTATATTATATTATATTATATTATATTATCGATAAGCATATATTTTCAGTGTATATAGGAATTGAATTATATTTAATTAAATATAATATTTTTTTCACTGTTGCAAATAGCAACGGAATAAAACTTCTGTTGCTAAAAATAGCGACGGAAATCAAATTCCGTTGCTATTTAAATCATATTTATGTAAATATATAAATTTTTTCACTGTTGAAAATAGCAACGGAATTCATTTCCATTGCTAATTTAGCAACGGTCATTTCCGTTGCTATTTGAATCGTATTTATATAAAAATAATAATTTTTTCAGTGTTGCAAATAGCAACGGAATTTGATTTCCATTGCTATATTAGCAACGTAAATATTTTTCCGTTGCTATTTGAATCATATTTATGTAAATATAATAATTTTTCCATGGTTGCAAATAGCAACGGAATACCGTATCATATTCTGTTGCTAGTTCAACCAATGTACCAAAACTACACTGGTCGTATTTAGCAACGGAATCAATATTCCGTTGCTAAATTTAGCTACCGTCAATTTTTTAATCGAATTTTCCGTTACTATTTTCAGTTGCTATTTTTCATTAACAACGGAAATATGTCAAATTCCGTTGCTATTTGTTCAATTTCTTGTAGTGAGTGGTTTAGAGGTCCCGACGATCGGCTAAGAAGGATTTCACTCTTTAGATTACTGGAGCTAGTGTCAGATCAAAGTTCAGATTCTCTTTCAGAAGGCAGTGAAATATTTTCCTCAGAGTCTTTGGCTGAAACGAGTATGGCTAACCAATCAAGTGGGTCTGATGCAACTCGAGCAACGATTGCCAAAGAGGTGGGGAGGAGAATGGAAGAATTTGAGGCTAGAATGATGGCGATAATTGGCAACCTTGCTACTACCCTAGCCCCGCTTGCTGGGCAACAAGCTGCTGCTCTAATTAGGGGGCAAGATGAACAAGGGGCTGTCGGGGAGGATCCCCCTGCTGCAGTTGATCCACCTATTATTGAGCGCAGAGCGCCAGCGCCTGTTGAGCGTAGAGAAGCTCCTAAGTCTGAGGTTGACTTATGGGAAGAGGAGCATGAAGAACTGATGGTAACAAAGGGGAAGTCGCCCAAGCTGGAGGAGGCGATGTGGAGAAAGATTGAGGAAAAGTTCGAGGCCACGAAGAGAATGTTGATCGTGGGAAGAGGAATGAACCCTGAAGATCAGGAGTTGGATGATGATAATCCGATCGCTCAGAACTTTAAGATGCCCGATATCCCTAAGTTTGATGGCACTTCTGACCCTGCGGCGCACATCAAACTGTACTCACTAGTCATGAAGGGGACAACTCTGACTAGGAAGCAGAAGATAGAGGACTTCTGCCTGAGTCTCACAGGGGCTGCAGTTGACTGGTATCACGGGTTGGACAGAAAGTCCAAAGAAGATTGGGACTAGGGGTGTACACGGTTTTGAATTTTTCTGTACCGAACCGAAATACCAAAAAAAAAAAAGATTCAGAACCGAATTGTACCGTTAATTTTTTTTACTAGAACTGAACCGAATTATACTGTTGATTTTTTTATTAGAACCGAACCGAATTGTATTGGAACCGAATCGAGAACCGTATTGAATCATACCGAACTGTTCTGTACTGAATTGGACCGAAATAACCGATATTTATTAATTATTATATATAATATTAGTAATTTATATATAAATATTATTTATAATTTCTATTATATCGTTATTATATAAATTTAACTTCATAATTATTTGTATTTTTTTGAAACTTTATAATTATTTGTATTAAATATTTTAATGTATGAAATTAATATAATAAATAGTTAATAAATTAAAATAAATATTTTGATTATTAATAAGATAAATTTAATTATCATATTTATATGATAATTTAATTTATGTTTAGTGTTACTCAACTACTATATAATTTTTCATTTTGTACAAATATTTATATATACACACAAATATAATTATTATATCAATGAAATTTTACTAATTAATATAATTATATGAGTATATAATTATCTTATCAATTAATTTCATTTACTTTTAATATCACTCAACTAGTATTTATCTATTATAAGTTAATAATTTAATTATATATAATTAAATTTTATTAATTAATATAACTATATAAGTATATAATTATCTTACTAATTATCTTCATTTATTCTTAGTATCACTCAACTAGTACTCATATATATTTTTTGTACAATACCTATATGAATAATTGAACATATAAATTAATAATATAATTATATATAATAATTATTATATATAATGAAATTTACCAATTCAATTCATGTAATTATATAAATATATAATCACCTTACCAATTAATTTTATTTGTTTTTAATATCACTCAACTAATACTTATTTATTTTGGCACAATACATATATGAGTAATTAAGTTGTAACTTAATAATTTAATTATATATAATTAAATTTTACTAATTCGTATTTAATTTAATTTAACTTTAATGTCACTCAACCGCTACTTAATTTTTTCGCACAAATATTTATATACACAATCACTTTACCAATTAATTTTATTTACTTTTAATGCTAATTTTACATTCACTCTTATAGTTATTAACTATAATATTAATTAATAATCTTTTAACTATTAAGCCAAATTTAGTGAAATTGAGTATAATAACTGAGCTAATATAATATATATGGATGGATGCTAATCATATAATCAGCCAATGCTGTATATATAATTACCTTATTAATTAATTTTATTTATATTTAATATCACTTAATTAATAATTATCTATTATATAATCATTTTATCAATTAATTTCATTTGCTTCTAGTGTCACTCGACTAATACTCATCTATTTCTATCACAATACATATATGAATATGTAAATTAAAAATAAAATTATATATAATTATTTATAATAAAATTTTAATTTCTTTTATTTTTAGCGTTACTCAACTAATACTCATATGTATTTAGCACAATATTTTTGTGAGTAATCGAAAATATATTTTAATAATATAATTATATACAATTATTAATTAATAAAATTTTATTAATTAATATATAATATAATTATCTTATTAATTAAATTCTTTTAGAGCAAATTACGAATAAAATTTGAAAAATTTTAGTAGAAATATTTTTTATTTTAAGTTTTGGAGGGAATTAAAATATTTGGAGGGAATCTAATGCGGACAAGTTGGATTTTCAGTATTTGGAGCGAGTTGAACGGGCCAATTGTCATTAATTATTGTTTTTATTATAGCTTTTGCTACAGGTGTCTGTTTGCTTATTATTATATGTTTCCGGAAAGTTCATTTCAAGCTAGTTGACTTTTACAAAACTTAGTCTCCCGTAACAGCCCATTTCGTGCCTCAAAAATAATGTTTGAGTTTTTGTTTTTTAATTTGAAGTTTTAGGTGTTTTTTTTATTTTTTTCATATAAATTGTTTGTTACCTTAGTTTGGAGGGAACTTTTCAATTTGGAATAAAATTCTTTCGTTTTGAGGTATTTTTGCTACGTCAGAAACTGACCGATTCGTTAACAGTACGTCATTAGTTAGTTAAAAATTTGATCAATAGGCTTGTACATAAGCTTTAATTAGGATGATCATTAGGGACGAATTACCAATTAATTTTATTAAATATTAGGATTTTAGGAAATTTATTTAAGTAATTTATAAATTTAAAATTTCATTTAGAGTGAATATTGTTAAAATATGTTTTTTTTTCATAAACGAGAGGGATAAATTGAAATATTTTATTAAAATTGAAAAATTGTATGTACTTGTTGAGATATTTTAATTATATTTGTATTTATTATTGTGTATATTTATATTATAAAATTTTAAAAATATTGAATTATCCGAAATACCGCATTGTATTGTCTTATTTTGTTTTGTACCGAATAACCGAACTAAACTATACTGAAAATTATAAGAACCGTACTGAACTGTACCGGAGTTAATAAGAACCGAACTGTACCGAAATTTCTAAGAACCGAAATTTCAATACAATAAGGAAATTTATAAAGAACCAAACTGGACCGAACTGTGTACACCCCTAATTGGGACTTATTGACTGAAGAGTTTCTAAGGCAATACGATTGCAGTACCAGGATGGAGATCACGCTGAAGGACCTAGAGTTACTGCAACGGAAGCCAGGAGAGTCTTTTCTCGAGTATCTCACTTGGTGGAGGAATCGGGTTATGGAGATGAAGCGTAAACCTGACACTCCTTATCAGATCCGGCTGTTCATTAGGAATGCCGGCCCATACCTGAGGGATGGATTAAAAATGAAAGGGCTGAAGGATTGGGAGTTTTTAAAGGACATCGCCATAGAAGTAGAGAGTGAGTACATTGCAAGAAGGGCAAGCCGTGAGGCTTATGCCAAGAAGGGCTATAGTAATCAGGGTGCAAACATGTCAGGAAGCTCCAGCAGTGGTAGCAGAGTCGAAAAGACAGCTGAGGTGTCGATAACAGGAGTAAATCAGAGGTACTTCTCAAATTTGGGTCGACCTTTGTCATGGGTGCTGAAGAGACTGGTAAAGGAAGGGAAGCTACAACCCCTACCACCCAGGCCAGCCAGAACCCAAGGACAACTAGGGCATAAAGATAATGAATATTATGCCTTTCACCAATATACTGGGCATATGACAGATCACTGCGCGAGACTGAGGCACCAGATTTAGGATTTGATAGATAGTAAGCAGATCACTGATCCTGAAAAGGGGGAGAGCAAGAAGAAGTCCAATTACAATGCTGCACCGCCACTTGTCTTTATGATTAGGTCAAGCCTACCTGAGTGGTATGTATTGCAGGATTTATGTGGTAATGATTACGTCACTATCACTTGCTCTAAGACAAGTGAAAAAGGGATGCCCGTGGCGGCGATAGATTATTGGTCCACTAGTGAGAGTGGAGAAGAAGACGAAAAAGAGGAGAAAGGTGGAATGTTTTTGGATCCATGGGAAGCAAATAAAGAGGGGAAGAGAGTTGGGGCTGTAACAAGAAGTGGGAGAGTGGTCCCAGAAGTCGAGAGGTCACAGGACCCAGTACAAGCACCTGCAGGAAAAGAGCCGGAGGAGGATCCCATAATGAAGCAGTTGAAAAAAATCACAGCTCAGATATCTATTTGGGACCTTTTAAGACAATCTCCTTCCCACAAACAGAAGTTGGTTGAGGCTTTGAGTGAATCTACTGTGGCCACCACGATTTCTCCATCCGAGTTGCTAGATCTTGTTAAAGGGGGATCAGGAGAGAGATTGGTATATTCTGATGCCGACTTACCTGCTGAAGGCCGCAACCACAATCGGCCACTGTATATTAAGGCATAAATTAATGACAAGTACACCGCTTGTGTTATGGTTGATGATGGTTCGTCTATAAATGTCTACCCTTTAGTGGCACTTCAGGCTTTTGGGCTAGATGAAAATATATTGAGCAAGTTTGATTTGACCATTACAGCCTATGACAACTCTCGGAGACAAACGTCGGGAACTTTTAGAACTTTGTTCAAGACTGGGCCCATTGAAATGGAGGCAAAATTTGTGGTATTGCCTATTCCAGCAAACTTTTTAGCTCTACTTGGAAGACCATGGTTCCACAAGTTAGGAGGAGTGCCATCTACTCTACATACATCAGATGATCAAGATACTACACGAAGGGGAAGTGGTAACTGTTAAAACTGCAAGAGAAAACCAAGTGTCTACCTTGGGGATTTCTAACCAGCAATTCAGTGGCTTTCATATATCGGTAATTAGAGAAGAGTGGGGTTCAGCTAATAGCCCTCAGGTAGTAAATATGATGAAGAAGATGCACTTCCTCCCAAGGGCTGGTTTAGGTAAGAATTTACAAGGGCAAAGGCCAGAAGGATCAGAAAGGATTGGGCTACAAAGGTGAGCGTGGTAAGAAGAAAATGTCAGAGAAAATCCCTCACATTTCAGAGAGTTTTGCTCCCACATCCTCAGTTTGTGCTTATATTGGAGAGGAAGAGCCTCAATGGGTAGATGAAAAGATCATACCGGGTTTTGAAATCTTCAATGATGTCTTCGACTGAGATATTGGAGTTATCAAATCTATGGAGGACTTATGGGATGAAGAGATCATGACCCAAAAGTTAGATTTGAAGATTCAAGATCTGAAAATTTCACCGGAGATAGTTGAAAAGCCTCCACGAAGCCAAGAAGCCAAAGAATAGTCGGCTGCAACATTGGCATCGACAGATAATGAAGACAATAGTTATTTAGATAATCTTTTTATGCCAGAACTTTTCAGTAATGACAATGTTAATGTTTTTAATTATATTAATGAGATGAACAACTTTGCTTACTTGTATGATGTTTATGATGATTTCATTTCACATGATCATAAACATAATCCATTCATTTTTGATATTAACTCAACTAGTACAACTGCATTTAATCTCAGAACTTTGGAAAACCCAAAGAAAATTTTGATAGCATCAGATATAACTCCTGAGGAGAGGTTAAAATTTGAGAGAATTTTGAAAAAATATAAAAAAGTCTTTGCCTAGACCTACGAGGACATGCCGAGAATTGACCGAGACGTCGCTGAACATACTATTCCAACTTACCCAGAGTCTAAACCAGTCAAGCAAAAACTCAGAAACTTAGACCAGAATGGGCGCAAAAGTTGAAAGAAGAGATCCATAAGCAGATTGAGGCTAAATTTCTAATAGAGGTTCAATAGCCGACCTGGTTGGCCAATGTAGTTCCTGTGGCAAAAAAGGACGGAAAGGTTTGGGTATGTGTGGACTATCGGGATTTGAACAAAACTTGTCCGAAAGATTATTTCCCTCTCCCTCATATTGATGTGCTAGTGGATAGTGCGGCTGCTTGCATAATGTGTAGCTTTGTGGACGGGTGTGTAGGGTATAATCAAATCCTCAACAAGATCGTAGATCGAATTAAGATAGCTTTCATCACCGAGTGGGGTACATTTATCTACCCAGTTATGCCTTTCAGGTAAAGAATGTAGGAGCAACGTATCAAATGATGGCTACCAGAGTTCTCGATGACTTGATCCACAAGGAGGTGGAGGTGTATGTCGACAACATGATGATCAAGTCAGCTACCAGAGAAGGTCACTTCGAGGCTTTGAAAAAGTTCTTTCAAAGGATCAATAAGTATAATCTGCGTCTCAATCCAAGAAGTGCATTTTCGGGGTTACCTCGGGTAAGCTATTAGGCCATGTGGTAAGTCAGAGAGGAATTGAAGTAGATCCTGATAAGGTCAGAGCAATTAAGGAAGTTAGAAGTTTCCTGGGAAAGCTTCAGTACATCAGCCGGTTTATTGCCAAGCTAGCTTCGGTATGTGAGCCCATCTTCAAGTTTTTCAGGAAGAATCAACCGGTAGTGTGGAATAGTGATTGCCAACTGGCCTTTGATACTATTAAGGATTATCTCCTAAATCTGCTGGTCTTAAGACCACCAAGTTATGCCAAGCCACTATTCCTGTATCTAGTAATAGAAGACAGTTCAGTGGGTGCCATGATGGCTCAGGAGGATGAGTTTGGCATAGAGTTTGTTATTTATTACCTTAGCAAGAAATTCCTGCCATATGAAGTTAAATATGTTGAAATAGAAAAGATTTGCTTAGTAGTAATTTGGGCCTCTAAAAAAGTTGCGACACCACTTTCACTCCTTCAGTGTACAGGGAGTCGCTAAGCATAACCCACTCAAGTACCTTCAAGAAGCACCCTCTCTACTAGGAAAGATGGGAAGATGGTTGTTACTATTGCAGGAGTTTGATGTCGAATACATCACTAGGAAAACCATCAAGGGAAGAGCTGTAGCTGAGTTCTTGGCTGAACACCCTATTAAGGGATACCAGTTCGAATATAATTTCCTAGATGAAGATGTTACGGCCATAGCAGTATAAGGGTGGTAGATGTTTTTCGATGGGGCAGTTAACAGTAAGGGGGCAGGAGCAGAGATTATTCTTACGACCCCGGATGGTGAAAAGCTGCCATTAGCCAAAAAGTTGAGGTACAAAGCTACCAATAATGAAGCGAAATATGAAGCTTACATCTTCGGATTGGAAGCACTACTTGCTTTGGGGGCAGATTAGAGGGGAGTGGTCAGTCAAGGAAGAGAGGTTGTTGCCCTATGTGAAGTAATGTTGAGTGGCTAGTTTGAGACTTGAACTTTTCACTTCGTTCCTAGGGATGAAAATCAATTGGCTGATGATCTCGCGACGTTAGTGTCCATGTGGGATAATCCAATGGGGGTTGCTATGAGATGCTGATCTCTAGTGCGGAAAGGCCTTATTTTGAAACTGAGCAGGTGATGGAGGTTGAAGTTTTCGATGGAAACCCTTGGTATTATGATATTCAGAATTACTTGAAAATGTCAGTTTTTTCAGAGGAAGCCACCGAGAAGGACGAAAGAATGATTTGAAAGTTATCCACTCAATTCATCAGTGTAGATGGCACTTTGTATAAGAGGCAAGCTGATGGTGTCCAGTTGAGATGTTTGGCAGAGAAAGAAGCTAAAAGGGTTATGAAAGAGGTTTATGCTGGTGTCTGCGGTGCTCACATGAATGGCTTAGCTTTGGCAAAGAAAATCATGCGCCAAGGATTCTATTGGCTCACGATGGATACGGATTGTTCAAAATATGTGAAGCAATGCTAGTTATGCCAGCAATATGCGAATTTGAGACATGTGCCGATTTTAGAGCTACATAACTTGATGTCTCCATGGCCATTTGCAGCTTGGGGGATAGATATTATAGGCGAGATACGTCGTACAGCTTCTAATGGGCATATGTTCATCATAGTCGCCATTGATTACTTCACTAAATGGGTCAAAGCTGAATCTTTTAAGAAGGTCGATGCCAAGAACATGGCTAAGTTCATCGAGCGAAATTTGATATGCAGATATGGCCTCCCGCACCACATTATGTCTGATAATGGGGTACAATTTTTAGCAAAAACTAAACGGATGCTTCAAAAATATGGAATCTAGCATCACAAGTCTTCTCCTTATCGGCCTCAGGCTAACAGAGCGGTTGAAGCAGCCAACAAGAATGTTAAAAGAATATTGGCTAAGATGGTTCAGAGCTATAAAGACTGGGCAGAAAAGCTACCTTTTACACTATGGGGTTATAAAATCACAGTCAGAACCTCTACGGGAGCGACGCCATTCTCTCTGGTATATAGAACTGAAGTAGTTTTACAAGTTGAAATTGAGCTGAAATCTTTACGGGTAGTCATGGAAGCCAAGATTTCAGAGGCAGAATGGGCACAATAGCGATTACTGAAGTTGAATCTGTTGGATAAGGATAGGTTGCGAGCTTATTATCACAATCATGTTTATCAGAAGAGGTTAGCTAGGTCATTTGGCAAGAAGGTACGAAAGCACCCATTGAAAGAAGGGGATTTGTTCTTTAAGATGATGAGGCCATGAGTGCCAGACATACGGGAAAAATTCAGGCCAACCTGGGAAGGTCCGTTCGTGCTGAAAAAGTTGCTAACAAAGGGAGCAGCGATTTTAGCAGACAGGGACAGGAATAAGTTTAAAGACCCGGTCAATGTTGACAGACTAAAAAAATTCCATGGCTAAAGACAAAAAATCAAAAGAAGAGAATGAATGTCCCGCGGGTCAAAAATCGAAAAAAGGCGGCCTTGCTAAAATTGGGCGCCCTGTCAGGGTGAAAACCGAAAAAAGGCACCCTGGGCAAAAATAAAGGGCCAAGAAAAAATGTTCAATCTAGAAAACCCGAGAGGGCCGATTGATAACAGGAGTTTAATGCTTACAAGATCTATTCCGAGATTAGGTGTAGTCTTGTGCTTTTGAGTTCTTGCCAATTGAGGATCATGTACGATGAAATCATATAGAAATGTACACAATTTTGCAATAAAAGAATTCAGTTTGCATTTTCATTGGATTTTAGTTCTGTCTTAAAAAGAAACATTTCATTTATTTATCTGACGACTATTCTCTAATCGTTTTCGCTTGAAAGTGTTTAAGCAAGTATGTGCTGATCACCCTTAAGGGAGGTTCTGATAACAGCCTTCGCTTCTCTTATAGCCGCACCTAAAAAAATAAAAAATAAAAAAAATAGGCCATTAGAGATGAAAATCGTGACTGGCTCTCTAAGCAAAAGTTAGGCCAAAGGGCATGGTGAAAACCTGAAAACAAGCAGTTTGTCCTACAAAAAATGAAATGAATAAAAGTTGTTGGATTGGGTTGGGTCCATTCTAGCCAAAAATTAGGCAAAGGGTTATGTGAAAATCTCCAAACGACGCATTTCCCGCAAAAATAAAAGTTACTGTGAAAATCCACAAGGAGCGCACTACCTTTAAAACAATGACTTTCGATGTTTGGAGCGATAAGGCGGTATTACTTCAAATGATCTCTCTTCAGGCTGATAATGCATAATTCAGGACATGAGTCGGAATCCTGGGCATATGCTCACTGACCCGGGGGTAAAGATGCACACCTGACAGTTTTGTCTGAAAACTTTACGGGTCAGCATCCCTAAGCCAATATGACACTTCTAGATCCTCGGGGAGGGGGGGGGGGGGGGGGGGGGGGTGCATCATACAGTACGAGACCCAAGCCGTATCCTCAATGGACCCCTAACCGCCGAGGACTTGGTCTATCCATTTTTGCATGCATTTCATACAATTCTTTAGCAAACATCTGCATATGACCTTTTACACGTGCATGCACAATCTCTTGTATATATTCCGGTGCACATGACTTTGCAGGAAAAAGTGCGAATGAGGGTTGCACGCGTAAAAGCTGGTCGAGGACAGCTTCAACTCAACATTAACATTCACCCGAGCAAGACGATCAAGTCAAGATGAAGTTTACTCAGGTTCAAATCTCAAAGTCTTCTTAGGAGACAAATTTCCAAGATCCTCTGAGGAGGACATTTCCTGCATTTTGTAAGTCTAGAACAGGCTCGATGCAGTCTAGGAGGACATTTCCCGTGTTTTATAAGTTTGGAGCAGACTCGGTACATCACCATCTGAGGATGGCCCTCGCATTTTATAGTCTATTTAACGGCTCGGTGCAATCCAGGAGGATGACAATCACTTTGTAGTCTATTTAACGGCTCGATGAAATTCTAGAATGTCTGCATTTTGTAGTTTATTTAATGGCTCGGTGCAATCCAAGAAGATGACAATCACTTTATAGTCTATTTAACGGCACGGTGAAATTTTAGAATGTCTGCATTTTGTAGTCTATTTAACGGTTCGGTGCAATCCAGGAGAATGACAATCACTTTGTAGCCTATATAACGGCTAAGTGATATTCAAGAATGACTGCACTTCGTAGTCTTGTCAGCAACTCAGTGCGATCCGGAAGGATAACATTCACAATTCAAATCATAACACTGTTATCTAGGAAGCAGCTGGAAGGAGGCAGCCTCAGGTACGCGTCTCTTTCTTACTCTGAATTTTTGCTCACCTAGGCATCCATGCACTAGTCTCTCCAAAATTGGGGGCAATTGTAAACACCGAGTCCCAAGGCAGCTCAGATCAGGGTAACCCAACGATAAAATTAAATGCCTGTTCACAAGCAAAAATGTTGGAAATAATGATTTTCTTGTCAAAATTTGCATTTTTCAAAAAATAAAAGAAAATATAGAAAAATAAAAAAATAGAATAAAATGAATTTGAAAATTATAGTGTTTTAACCAAAATTTTTATTTTTAAAAGTTTGAAAAAAAAAATCGGTCGTCGGCAGCGCCAAGAGCGCAGCGCGGGCACGCACCCGCATGGTGCGCGGGGTGTCGCTTGCCCCTGTCACGCGCCCAGCATCCCCCCGACGCCCCCTTGGGCGTTTTTAGGCCAAAATTAAGTTTTTTCAGTTTTTTTTTTTTTGCAATTTAATTGTAAAACACTTTTTTCTTTTGTCTTTTAAAATTCTTCAGTTTTTTTATGCTTAATGGGTATTAAATTAATATAATTAGTTCCAAAAATCTGATTTTATTTGGAGGATATAAAAGGCTTTTTTGGAGAAAAAATCTTAGGAAAATATTTTCTTATTCTTCTTTTTCTTCAAGAACAAATTTTACTAATATTCTAAGTATTTTTCTAAGTTAATTCTTAAGACAAATAGAACAATTCTTTATTCTTCGGAATTTTCTTCTTCTTTTTTTTTTTAACAATTTTTTCATTTGAGACAAAAAAATATAAAATTTTCTTCTATATTTTATTTTTCTAATCTTATTTTTTGCAAAATCAAGACAAGAAAATTGATCATTTACCTTCATTCAACCAATCAAATTCTGAGAGTAAGCATTTAGGGTTTAATTTTATATATTTTTTTTTATTATTATATTTTTTTTTATAATCAATTAGTCATCATGTAGATTTTTTGGATCTATTATTATTTTTTTTTTGTGTTTATGTGATTTAGTCATAGATTTAATATTCTAACATATTTTATTTTATTCTTATTTATTTATTTGATTGTTCATCTTTTGTTGTTATTATTATTATTGTTATTACTATTGTTAATATAATTATTACTATTGTTATTGTTATTGTTATTATTATTTTTGTTATTATTATTATTATTATTATTATTATTATTATTGTTAGTATTATTATTACTATTATTATTATTATTATTATTATTATTATTATTATGTTTTTATGTATGTTGAATTGTCAATACGTTAAATTACTTATTTTGTTATGTCATTTAATTAGTTTGTCACTCATAATGCATTTTATTTTAATTCATTTTCATATGTTATATGTTTAAATTCATTTTTATTATTAACATCAATTTTATTTGTGTTTTTTTATTTCAATACTTATTTTTTATGTGTGAGCTTTTTCAATGGCAAGTAGGAGCGCATGGAGATTTGAAGACACCATCTTGATTGAATTTGTCACTTGTAGTGTTTTTATTTTTTTTTTTCATTTATTTTGCTTTTATTCATTTTTATTATGTAATATGTAATAAATTTAGTTTATTTTATGCACGTTAACTAAAAATCACAAAAAAAAATTTTATGTTAATAAATTGAAATTTTTTCTAATAAAATGGGATCAATGTCCTAATTTCAACCAATAAATCTCACTTTTAAAAAGAAGAGTAAATTTTCTCAAAATAGGATCACTCATCCTGATTTTTCTAAGTATACCAAAAATAATTTATCGATTTTCTAAGTGAATATGAAGGAACCAATGTTCCTATCTTAAATAATATCATGATTTATGAATGTTTATTTATTTGTTTATTTCAGTTTGTTATTTATTTATGTTATGTTTTGATTTTATTCGGGAGATTGTATTTTTTGTCCCAAATTTTAAATACCATTTTTTTTATTTTGGGGGATTGTATTTTGTCCCAACTTTTTTTTATCTTTCTTTAGTTTGTTTTATCATTTTATTGCTTTCTTTACAGTTTTTTTTTCAGTGCTTGATTTGCGCTTTATTTTTTTTTTATACATGACCGTGTGAGAAGAGAAATAGAAATTTAAATTAAAAACCCATTTATAATTAACCAAGGCATTAATAAGAGTAAAGTTCCAAATCTTTCTCTGGTTTAAACCCCGATGTTAGACGAACTTTCTCAATTTCTAGTAAATTGGGTGGCGACTCCAAAATACCTCAAAGGTGCCAAAAGGGTTCATGAGATTAGATAAACTTTCCCAATATTCTATTGGGTAGGGATTCTAAAATATCTTATGTTGCCCAAGATCAAAAAACGCAAACCCTCTCAGGCCCTAAAAGCGAATTTTCGGGAATAGGTCGGGTCTGGCGCGTCACAAAGACCCATCATCGACCATTACGCATGCTGTATGTTTCTCATTAATCTGTACCCTTATATATAGAGGGCGATTATGATTGCAACCTTCTGCCGATAGATCTGCATCTGAATAAACTAAGCTCTCTCAAGAGCTTCCTTCACAATATCCAGCAACTCGGTAGGGGAAATGGTGGTCTCAATAGTAGATTCACATAAGGTTTCAACCAACCTCTGTCTATGGGATGGCGATTGTCTCAGCAGGTCCCATATTGAAATTTGAGCCGCCATCTTTTTCAACTATTTTGTTATCAAATTCTCTTCTGGCTCTTTTTCTGTAGATAAAGGTGCTAAATCTTCCTGCTTCTCAATTTCCAGAACTACCCTTCCACTACGAGTCGCTGCTCCAATTCTCTCTCTTATCATCCTCTGAACCTCATGGGTCAGCAAGCTCTTCACTTTCCATTTCATCATCATCTTTTCCACTCTCACTAGTGGACCAACAGTCAATAGCTGCCACGGTAATCCCTTTTTCACTTGCCATCTACTCATGGCCTGTGACAATGATGTATTCATTACCAAACAAGTCTCTTAATACATACCATTCGGGCTGACTAGACCCGATCATGAAAATAGGTGGGGGAATGCTGCTATATATAGACTTTTACTGGTTACTTCTCTTCTCTGGATCAGTGATCTATTTGGAGTCAATAAGATCCTGAATGGCATGTCTTAGTGTTTTATAATTGTCCGTAGTATGTCCGGTGTGTTGATGGTAAGCACAAAACTCGTCATCTTTATGTCCCAGTCATCATTGGCTTTGGACAGGTGTAGACATTAGGTCCTGAGGCAGTCTAGATCAGAATTACCCAATGAGAAAATTAATGCCCATTCATAGGCAAAAAGGTTGGAAGTGACGATTTTCTTGTTAAAATTTGCTTTTTAGAGATAAAAAATAAAAAAAAATTAAAAAATAAAAAATAAAAAAGGAGGTTGAAAATTATAGTATTACCCAGCGAGCGCGCGTGTCGCTCGCCTGCCGCAAGCAGCACGCCCCCGTCGCTCGCCAGTGACGGGCGTCGGTCGCCCCTGTCTGCCCAGATCCGCCGATTTTGGCCAAAATTGATTTTTTTCGGGATTTTTCCCCAAATTTGATTTTTTATCCCATTTTTTTGGGATTTTCATATTTTTTTCAGTTTTTAAAATTAAGATAACAAAAAATCTGATTTAAAATTTAATTTCCTTTCCGAATCAACTAGGGTTTTTTATTAAATCGTATAAATAGGAAAATTTAGAAAGAGAAAGGGAGGCAACAAAAAGGAAAAAATTTATATTTTTATTTTTTTCTTCTTTAAAAAATTCTCTTCTCCTTCAATTCTTCTTCTTCTTCTTTTTACTTCAATAAAATTTCTTCTAAAAGATTTTAGATGAAATTTTGTTGATGAAAAATTGATTTTGAGACAAATAAAATAATTGTTTACTCTTAAAATCCAGTTTTTTCACTTGTTTTTTATGAATTATTTTTTTCAATTAAACTTTTTCAAAGATTTTACATTGAATCTTTTTTTGATGAAAAATATATTTTGGGGCAAAGAAAATAATTTTTTGTTCTTGAAATCCAATTTTTCATTTGATTTTCTAAACAACAAGATTTTTACAATTATTTTTTCTAAAGAGAATAGTTTTAGATTTATTTTTATTTTCTTCCATTATTTTTAGCAAAATCTCTTTCTTGGAATAAAACTCCAATTTTTATTTTCAATTCTAATTTTGCGATCAAAGCAAAGAAATCAATCATATTTTTTCTTCCATCGAATCCGAATTCTGAGAGTAAACATTTTAGGTTCAATCCCTTATTTTTATTTTCTTTTATTTATTTTTGTTCATATTTAATTAGCTATCATATAGATCTTAAGATTTATTGTATATTTATTTATTTTATGTGATCTTAGATATAGGTTTAACATTTTTTACATTTTTCTTTGTTCCTTTTTTATTTATTTGATTATTCATTCTTCTTTTATTATTATTATTATTATTATTTATTTATTATCATTCTTTTTTTATTATTATTATTATTATTATTATTATTATTATTATTATTATTATTATTATTATTATTATTATTATTATTATTATCATTATTATTATTATTTTATGTTTTTATGTATTAATTCATTAAAATGTTCATTAATTTGTTTCAATAATGTCATTTAATTTATTTGTCATTCATAATGCATTTTTTCATTCATTTTAATTTATTAATTTATTATTTTTTATGTGTTTAATTGATTTTCTTGATTTAATTACTAACTTCAATTTTATTCGTGTTTGTTTTTTATTCCAACATCTGTCTTCCTTGTTTGGGCACTCTCGAGAGCAAATAAGGAGATCCAGGAGGCTTATTTGGCTTGAATTTTTAATTTTCTATCATTTGTATTATTTTCTTTATTTGGCTTTTTATTTATTTTGCCATATAATTTCTAGTAAAATTGTTTAATTTATGCACGTTTAAAAGAAAATCATAAAAAATATTTTTATTAATAAATTGAATTTTTTTCTAATAAAATAGGACCAATGTTCTAGTTTTTCATCCAAATAAATTGTCACTTTAAAATTATTTTCTATAAGTATACATGCGAAAACTAATGTCCTCATCCTTAATAAATACCCCGTTTTATAAATGATTTACATTTCATTTACATTGGAGTTGTATTCCGCCCCTAGTTTTATTGTAAATTAATATGCTTAATTTGCTTTATTTACCGCTTTCGTTACATGATTGACTTGCGCTTTAATTAATTGCATTAAAATGAATGAGAAAATGAATAAAATTCTAACTTCAAAACTCAATCATAATTTAATCAAGGTATGAATAAATGGAAAGTCCCGAATCATCTCTGGTGTTAGGTTCAACGGGTTTAGATGAACCTTTCTAATATTCTATTGGAAAGAGAATTCCAAAATATCTCTTGTTTTCCAAAATAGGCCCAACTTGCATTATCTTAGGCTCCACGAGGTTAGATGAATCTTTCTAATGTTTTATTGGAAAGAAAATTCCAAAACATCGTTGGCTTGCCCAAAATAGACGTATATGCATCATCTTAGGCTTCAAGAGATTAGATGAATCTTTCCAATATTCTATTGGAAGGAGGATTCCAAAATGTCTCTGATTGTCCAAAATAGACACACATGCGCTATCTTAGACTCAGTGAGGCTAGACGACCCTTCACAATGTTTTATTGGGTGGCGACTTCGAAACGCCTCTTTGTTGCCCAAAATAGATGCCCTTGTAATCTTTTACAATTCTTATGAACCTCTCCCGAATACCCTAAAAGCAGATTTTTGGGGCCCCCGGGGTTCAGCGCGCGTCACAATGGTGACTCCATTGGGGACTATTGAGACTTCGCTTGGAAAGTACCTTGGCTAAAATATATAATGAGTTTTAATTTAAAATTTCATCCCTTTTCGAAATTGCATTGCATTTCACTAGAGCCTTAGATCTACGCTATTTTGGACCCTCTCTCAGCCTCAATGCATTCCCGAAGCACGACCTTACGTTCATTCAATGTAGAAAAGTGGTAAAGATAATCACCAGCCCAAACCTCGTACCATCATGGTATATTAAATGGAGACTGATTGGTCGTTATATTCGTGATGAGTTAAACCCATTAGCAGGGACCATGCTTGTGTAGACCTAAAGTATCATCACCCTAGCTAAAGATCATGTAATAGAAATAGATACTTCCCCTAGGTGGTATGAACCATAATGCTATGCTTGCTGTGTGGATCATTATGTATTGGACAAACCTAGATAGATTGGTTGGTCACCTAATTAAAGGCTTTCATGCCCTGATAGGCCCATGTCGATTTATTCGGACTGCCTACATACACAATGATCAAAACCCATACGTATGTACATTAGATAAGAGAGGTTATGCTGCCGGTTTTCCATCATGCACCATGCGCATCCATTGGATTCCCTGTTAACCCATAGATCAAGCCCACCTAGGAAAGAGACCGCACGACCTCCCATGTGGGAGTGATAAGGTTGGAAGGATTTATCTGCTAGCATGTTGTTGTGGATGTTGCATTGCATATTCATGTCATTCATGCAAAAAAAAAAAATTATTTCCTCCATATGTGTATATCCTATTCTGTGCATATAATTTTCACATGTACATATCATCCTGTGCATAGTTTTTTCTATGCATCATATGAATCATTGTAATCTCTTTCAACCATTGAGGACCATTTGCATAGCACGATCATGCATTACATGTTATTCATGCATTATTCTAACTCTTTAATTTTTCAGCCATCACAGACCACTTTTCTAGTTGGTTTAGGGGTTCCGACGGCTGCCTTATTAGAGGGTTTTCACTACAAGAATTTAAGGATTTCCCGACGGAAATCCAAGATTTTCCGTCGAGAAATTCAATTGCCGATGGAATGCAATTCCGTCGGCAATATGATCGTAGGAAAAAATTGCCGACGGAATATTGTTTCGTCGGCAATTTTACCGACGGAATTTAATATTCCGTCGGGAAAATTGCCGATGGAATATTAAATTCCGTCGGGAAATTCTAAAATATTTTTATTTTTTTTTAAAAATTCCCGACGGAATATTAAATTCCGTCGGTAAATTGCCGACGGAATATTAAATTCCGTCGGCAATTAAAAATAAAAAATTAAAAATTAAAAATTTTCAGAATTTACCGACGGAATTTAATATTCCGTCGGCAATTTACCGACGGAATTTAATATTCCGTCGGGAATTTTTTAAAAAAATAAAAAAAAATTTAGAATTTCTCAACGGAATTTAATATTCCGTCGGGTCAGTAATTTAAAAAGCACATAAAAAAATTAAATAAAACAATAATAGCAACAATACAAATTAATAATAATAATAATAAAGTGTTAAGTTTATTATTTTCTAATAATACTAAGAACAATAAATCATATTATTTTATTATTTAACAATATTCCTGCTAAGACTAATAACACTAATAATAAACTATCTACATTAAATCATATATTTTTTTTTGTAGATAAAAGTTATTAAAGTCATTTGCAGATGGAGAATTAAAAACACATATGATATTACAAAGCTCTCTACATTAAAATCACATGTTCCTGCTACAGTGAGAGAGCTGAGAAGGAAAAACTAAACAGTATATGTGGTACACCAAGGCCATTCAGTCGACATGTTTACATCCTCAATTTAAATCTCTAGATTTCCATGTCTACATGTACCAGGCCCGGTCAAGCTCAAATCACCAACAGAGGATAACTTTGAAAGGAACACAGCAGCGATGGCACAAACTATTTCATTGAATGTCTATCCTATGTTCGAATTCTAACCCTAGCAAGGAACCCTTCTGAAAGTCTATTTTGAGTGGGATGAATGATGCATGAAACTACAAAATTGACCAACTCTGCAATCAACGAACGAATATGCATCTCAGATTTTTTGCAGTAAGAAAAAGGTAATAAGCATAAACTAGAATTGCCATATTTATGATATGATGTTAATACAATATAGGTAATGCTATTTCCAGCAAAAACATAAATGTCAAATGAATAATCAAGCTACACATTCTCTGGTATCACATATATTCTTTTGGCTAAAACAAGATACCTGGAATCCTTGGCTTCTAACAACATCAATTATACTTTTCCTTGTTTACACATATAATAACTAGATGCAGGTCCTTTTTTTATCTGGATAAAAGTTATTAAAGTCATACAATGTTTACACATATAAAAACAAAAATCCCACAAATTTTAACAAATTACAAATATATAATAACAATTATAACACAAAATCAATACACAAAATAATAAATATACATACAAATATAACTCAAAATTAAAACTATCATAAAATAAATTTAATGTACAATAATAAAATTTTTAATAAATTAAAACTTAAATAAATAATATATATTAACAAATTATACAATAAATTCAAACAATAATAAAAATGCATACATATTATTAACAAAATAAAATAAATTAAAAAAATAAGGAGGAAACTTGACCTCGGGTGCGGCAGAACCAGGGAGCACGCGTGGAGGTGCGGAAGAGGAAGCAGGCGAACGCGGACCGATCGGCGGCGGTAGCTGGCCAGATCTGGCGGTGGGCAGAAGGAGGAAGAGAAAGCGTGAGCGAGGAAGGGAGGGAGAAGAAGGAGGAGCAAACGGCGCGGAGGAGGAAGCAGGCAGCACAGGCGAAGGCGGACCGATCGGCGGCGGCTTCCGACGGCGGTAGCTGGCCAGATCTGGCGGTGGGCATGCAGGGGCTGGGCAGAAGGAGGAAGAGACAGCGTGAGGGAGGAAGGGAGGGAGAAGAGGGAGGAGAGAGGGAAAAAAAGAGAGAAAGAAAAGAGGGTAAAAGGGCATTAATAACCCTTATTTTTAGCGACGGAAATAAAACCGTCGCTAAATAGTGACGGTATAAGTAAACCGTCGCTAAAAATTAGCGACGGATATCAATTCCGTCGCTAAAAATATTTTAATAAATATATTTAATTTTATTTAGCGACGAAAATTAAATCCGTCGCTAAAATTAGCGACGAATTTTAATATCCGTCGCTAAAAATATTTTAATAAATATATTTAATTTTATTTAGCGACGGATCTAATTCCGTCGCTAAAATTAGCGACGGATATAAAATTCCGTCGCTAATTTTAGCGACAAAATTATTTTCCGTCGCTAAAAATATTTTAATTAATATATTTAATTCTATTTAACGACGGAAATTAATTTTCGTCGCTAATAAAAGAAATTATTTTTTTTAATAATTTTAGCGACGGAAAACTAATTCCGTCGCTAAAATTAGCGACGGACTTTTATATCCATCGTAATTTCGGTCGTTAAAACTGGAGGGAAATGATTCGCGCCATTTTTAGAGACGGAATGTCCTTTCCGTTGCAAATTAGCGACGGAACAATTTCCGTCGCGAAAACTATATTTTCTTGTAGTGTTTAATTGAGCAACTAGAATCAAAATCAAGTGCGATTAACAAGCATTCAAAAAAATTTTCAGAAATGGCCAATTCACCGAGAGAGGCAGATACAACCCGGGCCATGATTGCCGAAGAAGTTGGTAGGAGGTTCGAGGAATTTGAGAACAGAATGATGGCCATGATGGCGACAATGGCCCAACCTGCTGCACAAAACCCAACTGCCCCTCTTATGAGACAAAATGAATAGGAGGAGGTTAGAAAGGACCCACTTGAGGAGGTTCGTCCATCACTAGTGGATTTGAGGGCTACCACATCTGCGGGCCAGAGAGGATGAGGCACCCATAGGCTAGAAGATGATTATGTAGAGGAGGAATATGAGGAACCCACAGAGGTGAGAGGGAAGGACCCTCAGACAGAGGAGGTCACATGGAAGAAGATGGAGGAGAAGTTCGAGGCGATGTCCCGAATGCTGGTGATGGAAAAGGGGATGAACCGAGAGGAAAGACTGGGAGTCGCTCAAAGATATAGCCATCGAAGCTGAGGCCGAGCATCTAAATAAAATGGCTAAATCTGCAAACCTAGCCTTGAGCAAAAACAAATGAAGCAGCAGTGGTAATGGGGGCAATGCTAGCGCAGCAGAAGTCTTAGCCATAGGAATGACTCGGCGCCATCTCACCATCTCGGGTAGGCCATTATCTTGGCACTTCAGCTGTCTCATCAAGGAAGGGAAGTTACGACCCTTGCAAGTCGGGCCTGCCCCAAGTCAAGGACCCGTCCATCGTCTGTTGGCAGGAATGGCTGTCCGGTCCCTTCCGACCAACAGCCATCCGTTGATCGAGCGACGCCCGTCAGTCACGTCCTGTTTGCGTTTTCCTTCTTTTCTTTGAATAAAAAAGCTTTAAACTTTATTAAATTCCTGATTTTAGTAGGATAAGTGCTAGATTTTAGTATTTATCTTACTGGATAAATTATAAATGTTTGATTTTATCCCTAAAAATATTATGAAATCACATATCCTTAAAGATAAATTAAATATTTAGTATTTATCCTTGAAGATAAATTATAAAAATTTAATTTTATCTTTAAAGATAATTTGATATCATTTATATATAAGGATAAATCAAATATTAATATTTATCTTTAAGGATAAATCAAATATTTACACTTACCTTTAAGGATAAATCAAAAAGTTTTATATTTATCATTAAATCAAATGCTAGCCTATAAATAGAGAGGTAAGAGGAGAGAGGAAGAATTTTTCTTTTTTTGGAAGAGAAAATCTAGTTTTTCATAAGTAAAAATATTTTCTTTTTACATTAGTTTTTCTTTCTTTATTCTCAAAGAATCTAGAGTTAAGTTAAGAACGATAAATCAATTGTCTTTTCTTAGCTTAATTCATCTATAATTTCCATTGTTTTCTAAAGAGACTTTAGAAAGAGAAAGTGATTTTTCAATTCAACCAATTTTGTGAAATTCAAGGAGATTTATAATATTCTCACCTTCCAGAGATAAGAATTATGAGGGTAAACATTCTGGGTTCAAAATTGTCATTATTGCATTAATTTCAATATTTGGACATGAAATACATGATTTCGTCAAAATAATAAATTAATGTATTTGCTCGGTATTTTGTTATTTTGTGTTAGATTAATTTTATTAATAATTTATTTAACACAATTGCATGAAGTGGTGGCCTAAGATTCATAAAATGTAAGAAATCTAAGATTTTGTGCGTTCAAAAATGGAGTTTCTTTGGTATTTTTGAAACCTGGAGGCGAGCGACGGGACGTTATGGAAAGCTTCTTCTGCCCCTCGATCACTTCTAGGATGGCCGTCCCTCGTCTTCCTTTGGCTGTCCCTAGGTCTTTTCTTTTCCTTTTTCATTTGTTTCAATTCCTTTTTCTATATTATGTCTTTGCATTATTAATTTTAAGTATTTCATTAATATTTTTCTACTATTTTGCCATTATTTATGCTTTTAGTGTTCTATTTTAATGTTTCTAATTTTGATTTTATGAGTTTTATTTTGTGGAGTATGGATGGTAAAATAGAGGCTCAAAATTTTGATGATTTGGAGACATCATTTTGGTTGATTCTTCTCACCCTTTTCATTTTCATTAGTTAAGATTTTTTTTGTTACTCTCCACTTTTATTTTTATGTTTGTTAATATAAAAATCATAAAAACAATTTTTATAATTAAGATAAGATTTTCTTTAATAAAATGGGACCAAAGTGCTAATTTTTTCTCCAATGAAATGTCACTTAAAATCATTCTTTTAACTATATATGCGAGGACCAATGTCCTTACCTTGAATAAATATCTCATTTTATATATGATTTATATTTCCTTTTATTGGGGTCGTATTTCGCTTCTATTTTATTGTAAGTTAATGTACTTTTATTTGTTTTATTTTAATCGTATTATTTACTGCTTTTTGTTATGCATTTGAATTGCTCTTTAATAATTGCATTAGATTGTATGAGAAGAGGAATGGAATTTTAACTTCAAAAAACTCATTTATAATTTTGACCAAAGTATGAATAAGAGTAAAGTCTCGAACTCTCTCCGTTTTTAGGTTTCATGAGATTAGATGAACCTTCCCAATGTTTTATTGAGATGAGAATTTTAAAATATCTCTTGTTGTCCAAAATAGACACATACACGTCATCTTAGACTCAATGAGATTTTCATTAGTTAAGATTTTTTTTGTTACTCTCCACTTTTATTTTTATGTTTGTTAATATAAAAATCACAAAAATAATTTTTATAATTAAGATAAGATTTTCTTTAATAAAATGGGACCAAAGTGCTAATTTTTTCTCCAATGAAATGTCACTTAAAATCATTCTTTTAACTATATATGCGAGGACCAATGTCCTTGCCTCGAATAAATATCTCATTTTATACATGATTTATATTTCCTTTTATTGGGGTCGTATTTCGCTTCTGTTTTATTGTAAGTTAATGTACTTTTATTTGTTTTATTTTAATCGTATTATTTACTGCTTTTTGTTATGCATTTGAATTGCTCTTTAATAATTGCATTAGATTGTATGAGAAGCGGAATGGAATTTTAACTTCAAAAAACTCATTTATAATTTTGACCAAAGTATGAATAAGAGTAAAGTCTCGAACTCTCTCCGTTCTTAGGTTTCATGAGGTTAGATGAACCTTCCCAATGTTCTATTGAGATGAGAATTTTAAAATATCTGTTGTTGCCCAAAATAGACACATACGCTCATCTTAGACTCAATGAGGTTAGATGAACTTTTTCAATGTTCTATTGGGTGACGACTCTAAAACACCTCTTGTTGCCCAAAATAAATGCCTTTGTAACCTCGCAAGTTTTATGACCCTCTCCTGAATACCCTAAAAATGGGTTATTCATGGGCCTCCATGGTTCGGCGTATATAACACATGATTTGGAATCGAGAGTGTATGCTTGTTCTCTGCCCTCGGAAGGAGGCTCGGAGGTAGTAGCTTGTGTAGGTGCTGCACTAGGAGAGTCATCGGCTACCACTATGGGAACTAGTGTAAGAGTAGTAGTAGTAGTGGTCGAGCTGGAGCATTCGAGCTCGGAGATTGAACGGGCGAGCTTAGATTTTGAATAGCTGGGTTTGCCTCGGCTGCTGAAGTAGCAGGTTGGCTTCCTTCAGTTTTTTTGCCTTTTTGCCTTCATAAGCTCGGCCACACTAGGTTAGGAACTCTTCTTCATAGCTGTAACAAAGAAAACAATAAGGAACAAATTAGAGTATAAGTGGGAAATAAAGAAATTTACCCTTTTCCTTAGAGTCTGGTTTTGATTGTGGAGAGAAATTCCACATTGCAACTGCAAGTTAATGTCCATCTTTTCTTGTGCTAGCTCTCTCCACCGAGTCAGTGTGTTCTCCTCTATTTCACTAAGGCATAACGATTGTCATTTTTATTGATGTACTGACCCCATTGAGTTTTGAATGGGAAGTCCAATTCGCTCTCTATTACAAAGAACCGATTCTTCTAGTTCTTTAAGGACTCGGGATTTTCGGAGAAAACCCTATCTCGGGCTTGAATGCAGTTATGGTCTTCACCATTGGTTTGGAGTCCCACCACGTGAGTAGCTCAAAAAATACGGAGGGTGAGATCTATATCATGTTCGGCTGCCCATATTTATAGTGCTAAAAGAGTTCGCCTGGCATTGGGATGCACCTACTCGATGGTCAAGCCTTAGTAGTTCAAAAATTTGAGCTTAAAGTCTATTAGTGGGAGACTTACTCCAGCTTCAAAGTCTGCCTCGTGCATGATTATGGTTTTCTTGCCTTGAAATTTAGCGTTGGCTTTCAGAGAGGCACCAGCAGCATGAATTTTATATGAGTAGGGTATGCCTAGTTTCTCTCTCAACTCGCTTATATCGCTGGGTTTCAAAACCGAACTTATGCTTCCCCCCTTGGGAAGTCTTCTGGGTTCATTTTTTTCCTCTTGCCTTGGCTGACTAACACTAGGGGACTGTCAATAGTAAGCCTTTCCTCTACCCCCACCTTCTCACTAGAGCTTTCGGAGGTACTCATTATAAAGAAAAAGATGAGAAAGAAGGTACAAACCTGAAATGGCAAAAAAGATTTGAAGGATGAATCTGGAATCGTAGAACTGAGAAACGCTTAAGGGTGAAAGCTTCAGAGCAAACAGAAATGGAGAATCTGGAGCAACAGATGATTCAAAAGATAGTGAAGATTGGAAACTAGAAATTAAAAAAAAAAACTGGAATCAATAAAAATGAAGGCAAAGAAAGCAAATGAAGAAATATGGAGATGGGAAGAGCAAAGACGGTAGCAAGGCAAAAAAATCAGATATATATAAAAGAAGTGAGCTAATGGTTATCGTACAGGAAGCGACTCGTAATTCATGGCGTCAGTAATGATTACGTTTAGCACAAGAACCGAAGCGCTGCAATGATGGTATTAACTGCCATAGCCGTCACTTTGTGTGAAATGAGGTGCCCCTCTTTTAATGCGCCACGCGCTTAACAGTTACTTTTTGAATTTTGGATTGCCGCCTAAATGACATAAATGTTATGCACTTGGGGGGACTTATGATAACCGGACACTATATCCATGAGTCCGGTTAGCCGAGCTCCTCTAAATATTCTATCAATAACAGCTCGTTATTTCCTGACAGCTCAGAATCGGCTTGTTTTCGATAATTACAAGGATTTTCAGAGTCATTTAAAGGTTTCAATTTCTCCATAACTCGAATCATGACACGGATTTTTTAAGATTTACTTTATCTAATAAAAAATTAATCACAAATAAGGAATCTGAGTCCTATCCTAATTAGGACTTGGAGTTTTATCCTATTTAGGACTTGAATCCTATTTAGCATTTGATTCTTATTCTAACACCAATTTCTAACTCTATAAAAGGGGAAATTTAGGTCTTTTTTCACTCTCTTGATTTTTTTCGATTTTCTGTACTTTCCCATCTTCGTCGTCATCATCAATAAAATAAAATCATATAGTGACTTACTAAAAATTGCAAAACTAATGCAACCATTAAGCAACCAAAATCAAATACGAGTCTTGATTAAGTAGGGAGATTTTGCTTGCATTCGAAGGAATCAATACTCTTAATCATTTAAAATTCACTAGAAACAAGAGGCAAGCAGAAACAAATTTTACAATTTGCATATGGTGAAGTCAAAATTTGCAGAGAAACAAGTTAAATTTTCAATGAATTAGACTCAAAACCAATATCAAAAATTTATTTTTATTCAAAGATTTAGAGAAAACAATTTAACAAGATCATAATAATGGAATTTATTGAACTGAACTAAGAATTTATGCAATAATTTGTTGAAATAAAAGAATCAATCCTATATCGTCAACTTTTTTTTTTTAATTTATTGTCGCCGGTTACTAGTGGAAATGGGTAAAAGGCAATGTTTTTAAAATTGGACCGGATATCGATTCAGTCTGCCAATTTAGTCATGAGTTAACTCGTTGGACCGGATTGATTCGGAGTTTTTATCTTTTTTTTTTTTTATTTAAAATATAATTATTTATAAAAAAATTAAAAATATGGTATATAAAAAACACATTTAAACAACTTATTAATTATCAAATATCAATATATTAATCCTTATTCATTTATTTTACTACTTTTTTAGTAATAATAGTAAAAGATTAAATACTACAGTTAGATTTTTCTGTTAAATATTTGAATTTATAAAGAAAATGCATTTTTAAATTTATAAATTTTTTAATTTTATTTTCAATTGTAAAATTTATTTTTACGACGTTACCTAAAGATATTATTTTTATAATTGTCATGTTTATCTTTATTTCCTTCTTAATATTTCATTACATTTAAATTATGTAGTTGTTCAATATCTAAAAAATATAAAATAAAAATATAGTGGAAATAATTTCACAGAATTTACAATTTTATCAAGTCTAATACTAATATGAATTGATTTTATCATTAAATATAAATTTTTGATTGAACAATATCTAACAGACATTAATCCAGATTATAAAAATATAATTTAGGGTATATTAGATTTTTTTCAGTTCAATCCAGTTTTTTTTCTGATCCAACCCGATTTTTACTGTTCAAGCCGATTTTTTGCATATTTCAATTTTTATATTAGATCGAACAACGGTCCGGTTTTAAAAACATTGGTAAAAATGAATTATTTGGCCAAGAAACGTAATGATATAAAATGAGCTATTTTTAAAAAGCAAAAAGTTAAAAAAAAACAGTGTTTTTGAAAGGAGGAAGGAAGAGGGGGTATTTTTGAAAACAACTTCCATTTTTTTATGGCATTTTTGTGCAAGTTTCAAGGTTATTTATTTTTTATTTTTTATTTTTTTAAGCTTCAAATTTATTTTTATAGTGTTACCCATGTTAACCATTCCAATATTGAATGAAATTTACGTATATAAATTATAGAAGTAAGTTTAATTTGAGAAAATTGAAAAAGTTATATTAATTAGAAGAATAAAAACACGTACAACATCCAAAAGCCGAGTATGGGGTAGATTAGCTTCTTCTCCATCCACGTTGCTGCTGAGAAAATTGAAAAAGTCAAATTAATTAGAAGAATAAAAACACGTACAACATCCAAAAGCCGAGTATGGGGTAGATTAGCTTCTTCTCCATCCACGTTGCTGCGGATCTTGAATGTCCGCTCACGCTACAGTACTCCCCTAAAACAACCAATATAACATACTTAAACCAAACCAATAATATCGTAATTTCAGTTTGACCCCCAAAAATTAAAAATAAATTGACAATTTCCTACCACGTTCATTAGACATTTAAGGCCACTCTCCACCATAATAAAATTTTTTATGGACAAGGACAAGACACGAAACATGGTTATGTAACAGAAGAAACTCAGATATCTAAAATACATAAAGGCTAATATGGAACCAGTCAAGAACCTTTAGAAAAGTTTCTTATAATAGTCAGTCAATACCATTCTATAGTAGACTTGGCAATTTTTAAATTATATTATTTTATACTATGATTATGGAGAAACATTCTGTTGATACATAGATTCAATCGAGTACGAGAAACAAACAAGAATAATCTATTCCAGTTTGGCAAGAAAAAGCTTTTCTATGCCTTACTTGACAGAGTAGGGATGCTCTGCTCATTCCTGAAGAAATTGTGTGGATCAACTGCTGTCTTCACTTTCACTAATCTATCAAAATTATCATTAAAATATTTAACCCCATAAATACTGCCTTCTTCATAGCTATTCTTGCCTGGACTCATAACACCAATATCAAGATCTCTATAGTTCAAGTATGCACTTCTTGGATTCTTTGATACATAGGGTGTCATAAAACTGTAAAGCTTTCTAATTTGAGATAAATAATTGCTCTGTGCCTCATTTCCTGGCTCATCCCAATTCACTGCATACTGAATCTTGAACAAGTTTCCTGCTCTGTGTGGAAATGGAGTCTCTGTTGCTGGAACTTCACTCATTTTTCCACCATATGGATTAAAAACCATTCCAGTTTTTCCCAATTCAATCATCTTTTGCGCAATTAAGCTCAACCCTTTTTTGGATATAGGGCTCTGCACATAATCTGATTTCCTCTTCAAGAAATTAGCAGAATCAAGATTTCTATCAAGGAGAACCTCGGGGGATAATGTTAGATTATTAGAATATCCCCACCATACAACAGACTGAATCCAGCTTAATTCTGTGCAATTCTCCTTCTTCAATCCCAATTCAGGAAACTCCTTCTCTAGTAAAGACACAAGGCTATCAGCACTCCCCAAATATAAAGTCACAACTGATGCTCTAAGAGTTTTCTGGCTTCTGTTTGTTTTTGAGGTTACAGGCTGCAATAACAGTCTCATGAACAGACCATTATCTGTTTTGGGAGCAACTTGTTGCCATTGATAAGCAATATCAATACCATTTTCTTCAAAAGTTCTTTCTACTCTAAAAATAGTAACAGTTTCAGGAACAGGAACAAGTTTGATCTTAAAAGCAATCACAACACCGAAACTTGCACCACCACCTCCATTAATAGCCCAAAAAAGATCCTCACCCATTGCTTTTCTATCCAAAAGCTTACCATTAACATCAACAATTTGGGCATCAACAACATTATCCACAGACAACCCATATTTCCTTAACATGTTACCATACCCACCGCCACTAATATGCCCACCAACGCCAACTGTAGGGCAAACCCCAGCTGGGTATCCATGAACTCTACTTTTCTGCCAAATTGCATAGAAAAGTTCACCGAGTGTTGCCCCTGCCTGAACCCAAGCAGACTCATTTTTAGCATCAACTTCAATAGATCGAAGATTAAACATGTCAAGAACAAAAAAGGGTGTGTCTGAGATGTAAGAAATTCCTTCATAATCATGGCCGCCGCTGCGGATTTTGAGCTGGTACCCAACTTTGTTGGAGCAAATAACAGCAGCTTGAACATGGGAAATCTGTTTTGGAGTTAAAATGAGGAGTGGTTTTGGGGTAGTTGAGGTATTTAATCGAGAGTTTCGAATGTAAGCTCGAAGAATTGGAGTGTAGGATGAATTGGTTTGGGTGTAGACAAGCTCTGAGATTTTGTCTTGTGGGTTTGTGTTATTTTGTAAGCATTGAATTAAAGATGCATAAACTGAATCTTCTTCAGCGCAAGCTCTTTTGAATGATGGGGTACAAAAATTGATGACGAAAATAATGGAAAGAAAGAGCAAAAGATTGGATCTTTTGCCCATAACTGCTTCAAGAAATTGAGAAGAATTTTTTTGTTACAGATTAAGAGGACGAAAAATAAAGTGGTTCATATAGTTGATGGTATGATGAGGAAGCCAAAAGAGCCAATTAGGTATATAAAAGGATAATTAATTGCGCAAAAAAAAAAATATTTATTGGGCTGACCAAGTCAACTCAGCCCAATAGTCAACAATCAGTGGGAAAATTTGAATATAGATTTATAGGACCATATAATGTAATTATCAATTTTGATGAGTACTAATCCAATACTAATTCAATGTGATCTAATATTTTAGCGATATGCACCTCTCATCAAATCACATCCCAATTTCTATAGTACAATTCCTAATAAAAAAAGGATTTTTATTTTTTTTAAATTGAACTTAAGACTTAAAAATTAAAAGTCAATTTATATGCATCTCCTGTCCGGCACTAATTCAGGTAGGCATTCATATACTAGGATTCTAGGAAGATCACTGATATTTAATTTGTGTTTTTAATTAATAATAATAATATTAATAATAAAACTAAGAAAATTATAGGTGGTTTTGATGATATATTCATGTCCATTAAGTTTAGAAAAAATTGCTTTTTTGGGTTTTTTTAATTTCTGTGTTTTTTGCTATTAGATATTTAAATTTTTATTTGGTCATATTAGATTCTTAAATTTCTACTTTAATACATATTGGATTCAAATTACATTTTAATTAAATAAAATTGAGAGTTCAAGAATTTAATGTATATTAAAATTACGGACTTAATACGTATAAAAATAAAAATTTATGCTACTATTTTATCAAAATTTGATAATTCAAAACTTAATATATATGAAAATAAAAATGTATAGATCCAATGTAAATAAATAAAACTTAAAAGATTAATAGCAGAAAATGTAAAAGTTTAAAAATCTGAGTACGTATTTTGCCTTAAGTTTAGATATAAGAATTGGTTAAATTCGGTTATTGAAATTTATTGTTTTGTTAAAACATGTAAAGATCATGAACTTTATTGTTATATTGATTAAGAGTTAAAGATATTATAATTAAAAAATTCGGTTATTGAAATTTATTGTTTTGTTAAAAAATGCAAAGAATATGGACTTTATTGTTATATTGATTAAGAGTTAAAGATATTATAATTAAAAGAATACTAATTCAATGGAAACTGTTAAATTATATGCATTTATTTGATCTAACAGGTGACATGCACTCCCCAAATATTATCACTAATTAAATTGATGGTGGGATGCCGGCATAACTGCATTAACCAGTAATGATTATGTACTTAGTAGATTATAATTTTATAATATTATTGGCGTGATGGTCCAAGTGCTAGTTGTATGTGCAACGAAACATATTTTAATTTATAATTTTGTCAACTTACTAATATTATATTAACTAAATAAAAATAAATAGGAAGATCCTTCAAAAAAAAAATTAAAAAAGATAGGAAGAACATTCTATTATTCTTAATTATAATATTTATTAACATATTTTCCTTAATTATGCCATTATTCTTATTTTTGTTTCATATTAAGGAGTTCATCATATTAGTATTTTAATGTTTTTTCTCTCTTACTTTTTTTTTTTTTTTTTTTTTTTTTTTTTTATAATCACATGTTATTCAAAATTTATTGACCTGAATAATATACATTCATATCATGTAAGTCTATAAAGAAAAAGTACTTAAATATTTAATCATGCTCCGATGACAATCGAGTTTTTCGGGATACTTTCTTGAGTGAAAACATGAGAAAAACGACGGGTTTCCGACAGGAAAGAGTCCGACGATCAAGTCAGCAAATTGATTAGGGTGTATATATATTTTCTGTTGAAAAATTCCAAAGAGAAAGAAACATACCTTGATCCTCTTTTATAGAATTGTTTCCTCATTTTGGAATAGGAAACAAACTCTAAATAGGAGAGAGCTCTTTTACCTACTTAATTTATGCTTGATTCCTGATTTGTAGGGGTGTTCAAAAATGGGTTGGGTGGATTATGATAAAATTTGAATCAAATTTATATAATATATTTTGTGAGATTATGTAAAATTCAACTCAATTTTTCTTCTAAAAAATTCTAATTGTAACCCATGTAACCCATTTTTTAATACCCTTACTGATTTGTAGTGATATTATTAGGTAATGGCAGATAACTTCGTTTATGATGAGATTGAAATTGTCTGGATATCCTAGAGATATTCGTGAATAATGACCTTTCAATTATGGATTTCGAATTGTTTAGATATCCGAATTACTGACATGATGGATGTCCGGAGAAATCCGATTATCGAACTCTTGGATAGAGAGTCTGGTTATCATGCTCCATCTTTTAAAAACTCAAACTCGAGATCTATGATTAAAAAAAAAAAAAGGAGGACTCCAAACATTCTATATCATTTCGTAGAGTTCTCGTTTTACCCTTAAAAGAGTACATAGAAATAGAATAAGACGTATCATAACTCTTCCATAAGTGAGTTATTTTCAATAGAAAAATAGAGAATAATAATATTAAGCCATTTATTAGATTATTACATGTAGTTTATGTAATTTGAATATTGTGTATAATATTTTTCGCAATTGAAACGAAACATTTAGAGGTGTCAAAATTAATCCAAACCCAACAACTCACCAAAACCCACCAAACAAAAATTGACCCAAACCCAATCCAATTAAAAAATTGACCCATTTAAACCAACCAAAAATCTACCCACATAAAATACAACCAATTTTGGTCATTCTTCCTAGACTCAATGGGTGTTTTTTTTTTTTATTTCTTTAATATTAAAAATTTTTCCCTTAATGAACAAGATCTTTTGCTTAAACTGTCCCGCTGTATTATTATTGTGTAATGTGTATGCGTATTTTGTTGGTTAAATTTGTAATGGCCGAGTTATCGAGTTAGTCGTGAATAGTATTTTTCGATGGAAAATAGTGCACTGGGGACAAAAATTACACTCGGAAGTAAAAAATATTTTATTTGACCATCGAAAAATACTAGTTACAAGGAGTCCGAGGGTAGAATGTGGAGAAAAAATGAATTCAAATAAATCTCCAAAAGTAAAAAAAAAAAGCCTGTCTCATTTTAAAGGTTACATAGTTTGACCAAGATTTGACTGTATCTCTAAAAATAGCAAATGACCTCTAAAAATTATTTTAATGATATATATAGACTTAAATTAATATTTAGAATTTTTTAATAGCGAAAAATTAATTTTTTGGTAACACTGAAAAATTGTCAAAACTGACTAATTTAAATGTACCAGATCGAGAAACGGACTCTATTTGAGCTGAAATTTTGCAGGGAGACTAATTTATATATTTTAAGAATTATAAAATTAATTTTGGGAGAAATTGAGTTTAGAAAGTGAGTGAAATAATTTAGAAATATATAATTGGCTTAAAAATGGAAAAATGGCCACTTGGTTTATGAATTATTGTGTTGTTGTACCTCTGTGTGTGACTATGGATTGTTCGAATTGCAGGAAGGGTATGTTATATATATAGCCGTTATACTGCCAAAATTTTTACCAAATGAATAGTAAATTGGACAGTTATAAGTCAACCGATATCCCGATCCGTTTGGATCTCAACCGACCCATTTGGGCCAATATTTTTATAATAATTTTTTTAGTATTCCGTTATTATATCGATAATTATTTTTCATTAAAAAAAATCAAATGGGTCGACCCAAATTCACCAAACCCATTTGGATATTGACCCATATATTTTTGACCCATTTATGACCCACCTATTACGACCCAACCCAAACCCGCCCAACCCACCCATTTGCCACCTCTAGAAACATTAGTTACTAATCGATCCTTAGAAAAACATTATTCATTTATTGGATTTGAATAGTCAACAACAGAAGGTGAAGGTGAGAGGCAGTGCTACTTTTCCTTTCAGGTATCTTTCATGTTTTGGGATATTTTTCCAGTATAATATTCTTGGTCAAATACGTAGCTTAGATGCAGTTGCAATTTCCAAACTTCAGATTAATCCTAGGCCCTCGAATTGAGCCATTTTCTATCAAGTTTAAAAAGACAAAATGCAACAAGTGTCAACTTTACACCATTATAATTAATAGGGTAGGCATGTACTTATTAACTATTAACCATAGATTAACTGTTAAAAAAAATTAAATATAAATTTTATATAAAAAAAATTTCAATTTATCCATAGAATTAAAATATAAATTTTTCAAACTTTAAACATAAAATACAATTTAATCACATTTAATGACAATATACTAAAATAAAATTACAAAAATATTAATTTATCAGTCATCTACTTTCTAATATTAACGCAAAAAATAAATACATGTGAAAATTATCTTTACGTCCATATATACATATATATATATATATATATATATATATATATATATATATTGACTTGAATTTAAGTATCCAGTTTATATGAATATATTTCATATAAACTGGATACTTAAATTCAAGTCAATATAGATATATGTATATGTATATATGTATATATATATATATGTATATATATATATATATATATATATGTATATAATTTCATATAAACTGGATACTTAAATTCAAGTCAAAGTCCATTAATCAAAATTTTAAAATTAAAATTCATGTCCGTATTCAATTGAATCGGTTAACTATTAAAGTCAGTTTGGGCTCGATTTTTTAAATTGATTTAACGATTTTTCAGTTTTTTTCAGGCCTAATAATTAATGATAAGAACTAAAAGGGCAAATAAATTTATCAATTATATCCATTAATTAATTCTTATTATAGGGTAATTTATATATTTTTTTTCCAAAAGACTAATAATTTAAATAGTGATGCTTATGTAAAAACAAAATTGTAATTAAAAATGACATAATTTTGTATTTTCTGTTTTGGGAAGGTTATTACTTTGCTAGTAGGCGAGATTGATTGTGTATGTATTAGCTAATATGAGAGTCTCTGTTACTTTCTTCTTCAAGTGTTAGGAGTTATGTAAAGAACTGTATTGTTCTTCTCTTTGTAAAGGAAGGTTATATATAGGAAATATTTGTTTCCTTTTGATTTTGTCTCCATTTTCTTACCTATTTAAATACTATAAACATTAAATTTTTGCATGTCTTAATTTGTGGTTAAATTCTTGTTGTTCCTTCCCAAATCAAGATCCCTATAGTTTAAGTATGCCTGTGGAGGCGATTTTGAAACATAAGTGATAATTCTTGAATTATCGAGATAAGAATTTAGGATAGGCTAATCGGATTGGAAGAAATCCAATAACCTGCAAGAAAGGCTAGGCCAGTCGGACGGGGCATTAGCTCTCCGATACTTAAGCAAGTAAGAGACTTAAAGAGAGAAAATAGAGAGAGAGTTTCTCTTATGAGATAGATAATGATACCTGGAGCCCTTATAGGGTTGACCTATTTATATGGCAGTAGAGAGAGAGTGGTATGCTATAATTTGGGCACAGTAGTGTCGTGACCTTTACTATCCAAGCCTTACCGATGATGTGAAAGATAGTTGGGGAGGTATGGCGGTGGAGTATGCAAGTGGGCTATCAAGTGGCAACTGGGCAGGACGCCCGATTGGACACGTCTCTTGATAGCTCATTGAATTTCCCGTCCTATACCTCGGCCTTGTGACATTTGGGCCTTATTTGGGGCCTTTGGTGTTTATGATAAGTAAAGTATTATCATTTGTCCCCCTTTTGGATGATGTTGATGAAGATTAGTATCGTTTTGAATTATTTTGTTATTTAGCATACTAATGGCAATATCCTTTTTCAAAGGGTTTGGATGTCCTGATTGATAAACATTTTGTTTGTCATAAGTATGGCTGGCATTGCCAAATCTTCGATAGATAAATTTCTCTGTGGTGCCTCGTGGCTTAAGCATCTATAGCTTCCTATCCTTATAAAGGCTTTCGCCTTATAAATAAACTTTTCATTGTTTCTTTTCACAAGTGCTCTTGCTACCACTTTCCTATGGAGCTATTTAAACACCTAAAGATTTTCTCATCTTCTTTCTTTCTGGCGTTTTCCTATTTTAGGAAGAGGAATGAATTTGCCTCCCTTGTCAAAGGGGAGCACGAGCTTTGGTCGTAGTGTTTCACTGCTTTAGATGAACCAGAGGCCGGTAGGGGGCACTCTTCACTCCTCAAATCGGGGCCTTTTTGCTCCTTGATCGGTGCTTTCCTTTCCATTCTCTCAATTTTTCTTTTTTTCCCCCTTTTGCATTTAAGGGAATTCTGGAAGTTGGTGGCTCAGAGCCGAGGAGAGGAAGGCCAGCAGATTCTAGACAATTTTTAGAAGTGATCAGATTAGGTGTCCTTAAAGTGTGTTGGCGAGCGAAGCATTATGTTGGGTCCGATCAGCTCCGAGCCATTAGATAGGGCAGTTTTTTTGTACCTCTTTTGTATCTAGAGAATTCTTCAATAAAATTTTCATTTCTTAGTTTGTTGTTTATTTCTTTTTGATCGAATGCTTTCTGGCCTCAGGAGTCTGTAGACTTTTCTGAGGTGAGTTTTTATTCATTTGTCTGCCTATTCTTCTAGAGTCTGTGGACTTTTTTGAAGTTGCTTCCGATCGGAACATCAAGGGTGCTCCGCAAAGATGGGGAATGAGGCTTCCTATCCGTTTTAAAGTGTGCTAATGGTGTTGAAGCCTTTCGACTTATCTTGACTGGATTTTTGAGCAGGCCTCTTAGGCATCTTCTCCGTTGCATTTATTAATAGGCGTCGTTTGGTTTTCTGCATAACTGACGTATTTAATAAAAGGTGCTTCGTTCTTTGCGATTCTAGCATTTTGACTTTTGGTTTACACTAATTGCTGGCTGCCATGTTATCACGCACATTATAAGCTTACTTAACGGAGTAGGATTTTTGAAATTCCCTATAAATGGGCGAATTCGCTTCACATTTCTTTATTCTATTTCTTTGCAATCCTCTAAGATGAAATTGTTCAAACACGTCAAAATTATTTCTCTCCACTGTACATCATTTTTTCACCATTTTAGGAAGATGAATGAAAAATATTTCCTTGATCCACGGAAAAGCAAGGGAAATATAGTCTTCTTCTACTGATGCCTCCTACTATGCTTGAAAGTGGAGACGTCAAGAGGATCTTTGCCCTTTTTTACAAGGGAAGTTCTTGAAATTTGATTTTCTTCTCCCTTTGTTCGATTTCCTTCTTCCTTTCCCCTTCTTTCTCTTCCATTTTCACTACCTTTTCCTCTTTCCGTTTGCACTGGTTGGAAAGTCCAAAGTGGTCCTGGCTTGAGAGTGAAGAGAGTATTGATTGTAGAGACCAATGGGGAAGAAAGTTGCAGTACTGCCCAAGTTGATAAGAGGTGTTCTCGGAGTATTGGATCGACCTCCGAAGATTAGATAGGATTTTTTTTAATGTACCTTTCCTTTGTATTTCGAAACATCTTAATAAAATGTTCTGCTTCATCATCTATTGTTCTTGTATGAGCTTATTTAGAATGCTTTCGATCGATCGGAAATCTTGATCAATCTGTGTTGTTTAGGTGGGATAAACTCTGTACTTCTCATGTATTCTAGAAATTTGAAATAAATTCTTCGCTTCTAGTTTACTGTTCGTTGCCTTTATGTGCTTCTTCTAGTTTCCTTTCTTAACCAAACTAATGACCCAATCAGGGAACCAGAGTACATTAGTAATTAGAGTGAATCCGATCGGATGACTGTGATCAGTAGAAGTGTTCGGATGACCGTGATCGGTGAGAGTGTTCATAAAAGCTTTCGGTTTACACAAATAGTTTGCTCTTTCAGCCTTTTTGACCGTATGTTCGCGGTCATAGTGCTTTCAGCATTTTAACTTTCGGTCGAAATATTCTTACGTCAAGTGTATTTTCCTGAGGTTTATGTCTTCCCTTTCATTGGTTTTGCCGACCAGAGCATTAGGTGTACAAAACGGCTGCTCTGTCCACATAATCCTCGGCTTTTAAAAATGACAATTGTCCTATTGGTTCTATCGAGAGATAGGCATGCTTGATTTCCTCTGGCCAAACCTTTCTTTTAGAACGCCTATGAACATCGTCTCACTTCTTGAGTAACTGGCACATTTAATTATCGCCATTTCATTTTCACGCTTCATCATGTTGACGTTCTATCTTCATTAATTATCGTCTCGACTTTTTGGTTCCACACCAATTGCATATTGCCACATCATCCCGTATATTAAAGACTTACAAAGCAAGATTTTCGAAATTTTCTATAAATAGGTGAGCCTTTTCTGCGTTTCTTAAACTTGAATTTTATTCATTCTTCTTCTTCTTGCTTGTGATTAGATGGAGTTGTTTAAATGCTTCAAGATTCTTCCAATCTCCTTGCATGTTCAATTTCTTCTCCACTTTAGGAAGATGAGTGAATATTTCTTTTTTCTGTTTCTTTAATTTCCCTGCAGCTTTCAATTTTGCACTCACTTTAAAGGCAAGGGAAATGGCAATCCGGAGATATGATGGTGAATGGAGAATGGATAGGAGTATGTATTTCTTTCTCCATTTTCCATTTTTCTCCATTGAACTTCGGAGGAGCGGTGGCTGAAAAGGAATAAAATTGCAGCACCGCATGGTTTTGATAGGGGCAAATAACAACAGCTTGAACATGGAAAATCTATTTTGGAGTTAAAATGAGGAGTGGTTTTGGTGTAGTTGAGGTATTTAATCGAGAGTTTCAAATGTAAGCTTGAAGAATTGGAGTGTAGGATGAATTGGTTTGGGTGTAGACAAGCTCTGAGATTTTGTCCTATGGCTTTGTGTTATTTTGTAAGCATTGAATTAGAGATGCATAAACTGAATCTTCTTCAGCACAAGCCCTTTTGAATGATGAGGAACAAAAATTGATGAAGAAAATAATGGAAAAAAAGAGCAAAAGATTTGATCTTTTGCCCATAATTGCTTTAAAAAATTGAGAAGAATGTGATTGACTGTTTCTGTTTTGTTACAAAAGAAGAGGAAGAAAATTGAACTGGTTCATATAGTTGATGATATGATGAGGGGGCCAAAAGAGCCAATTAGGGTATATAAAAGGAAAATTAATTGCATAAAAAAAGTCCACTAATTAACTCACCAAGTCAACTAAGCACAATCAATGTATTTGAAAAGTAAAGTCCCGCTCAACTATGGATGTTCACGGGGCAGGGCGAGGGGCGGGAATTCCCCGTCCCCGCCCCTGCAGGAAACACGGGGGAGAACTCCACCTCGCCCCCGCCCTGATAGGGATCCCCATCTCCGCTTATAGCCTTTTGGATTTCTAACTCAATGATCTCTCCTCTCTGGATTTCATCGTAGTCACGGAATATATGGATTCGTTCTTGAACCTGAGCATTGTAGAGGTGATCAGTGAAGTTGTTACGAGAGTCTGCTCCTTTAAAACTCAAGAAAACATGGTAATAACATGGAAGTTTTGATGAAGAAGAGGATTGTTGTTGGGGTTCTAAAACTACCATTGAAATTAGAGGAAAGAAATGCAAGAAGATATTGGATTAATGGACCGAGACCAAAAGCAGCAGGAGCAGGGCTTGGGTAGGAGGAGGAGATGATGGCGGTATGGAGTGAGGGAGAGAGGAGGAGTAGACGAGCAATAGGTGGCGAATTTGCTGGTGTGGAGGAGAAGCAGGAGGCAAGGAAAACTGGCGAAGTGAGGGAGAGGAGTGGCGATGTGAGACTAGGTTGGGTTTAGTTTAGTGCAAAAACAAATTGTACAAAAGGGAAAATGAATATATATATATATATATATATATATATATATATATATATATATATATATATATATATATATATATATATATATATAAATTAAAATGCTGAATTATTCGGGGCGAGGAGCCCATTCTGCGTCCCCGTCCCCGAATTTTTCTTGGGGATTTTTCCCACCATACCCGCCCCCATGGGAAGAAAAATCAGGGATTTCCCGCCCCGTTTGAGTCATATCCCCGATGAGGATGGGGAATCCCCGCCCCGTGAACATCCCTACGCTCAACTATCACTACAAAAAAAATAGATTTTACTGACAGACATATATTCCGTCGGTAAAAGTAATATATTATCGACGGATTTCCGACCAAACTTATAATGCATGGGTAAAAAAATCAATTTGATAAACGACAACATTTTTACCGACGAAAATAATAATTTATTGGTATTATTGGCGGGAAATGTTGGCGCTAATTGTTAGCGACCGATTTACCGACGGTTATTTCCGTCGATAAATAATTTTTTTCAATTAATTAATGTAGTGACGGAATTTCTGTCGGTAATACAAGCATTTTTTTATTTACCTACAGATGTTGCTACGGATTTATAGTTCGTCCGTAAGCAAGTGCGAAAAATTTTTAGGGCTAAGGGGTTTAGTTTTAGCTACGATTTATTTTCGTCGGTAAACCGTGGGTAATTATTAATAAAATGTTTTATAGTTAATATTAATAAAATATATAATAAAACAATTTAGGGAAATAAAATCCCCATTGGTCTGAGTTCCCTTTTTCGTAAATAGCCCTAGTTTTTAAACTTTCTTCTCTCGACGGTGAGATTACACTCACCGGACATTCACCACCATTGCTCTAACACCCATCCTCGCAATCTCCCTTCGTCACTCTTTAACAGTGGTTTTCAAAGCTCTTGGTTGCGGTATATTTTTTGGTGGTGAGCAGTGATCTAGGTGTTAGGAACTAATGCAAAATCTATGTTGTTCACATTTTCTACCTTGTTCACATATTCTCATACGTTATTTTTACTTAGTCAAGTGTCAGTTATCTAGGGTTTTGTTGTGTTTCTTTCATTATCTAAATGTGGGCTGTTATTCCCTTAATTTCGAATAATTAGTTATTTGTTTACTTGTATTCAAGGAAGTTCTTAGTTGAGTAAACGTGTGGCTTATTCTCTTCATTTGTGTATGCCTATAAACTGTTTGAAAAAATTCTTGTGTTAGACTCTCTGTTTTATTCCTCTTTTTCCACTCTCTTTTTTTTATTTGACAGCTGATACCTTTTTGTGACACTAGGCTGGGTCCTTGTGTGCCATTAGGAGGAGTGGTGGAAGGCTTTTTGGAAGCTCTAGCTAGTTAATACAATGTACTAGATGCTTCTTTTAACAGTTCCTACATGTATCAGGTGTTGTCTTTTTATTTCCTCTTGGGCTGTTTTGCTTTATTTTATTTTTGGTGATTGTTTACCTTATTTTATCCTCAGTTTTTCCTCTTGGGGTTGTTTCTAGAGTTGGGTTGATCTCTGGAACATGTGTTCTACTCCTATCTGTCGTATTATCTATACTTTGAATATAGTGTTGGCTTATAAAAAAACATATAAAAGTTAAGTAAAATTATAATATAATAAATATTAGTAAGAAATTTTAAATTAATTTAATATAATAGACAATACCCACTTGTGTTCTGGAGCTATTTGTTTTTTCTTTTTGGTGGGAGCTGTAAGCTGAAGGTTTTGCTCGGCTAGTTTAGAAAGGATGGGTTTTATGGTTCTGCTTTCGGTTTTGGTTGATTGGTGATAACTTCAATATAGTACTTAGTTTTGATAGTGTTTTCGTATGATTTTTGGGTGTTTAGTTGTGTTTATTGTCATGTTGTGATTACTTTAGGTTAATTTTGTCAATCTTAGTTAAATTAGAATTTTTATGCATTTTTGTTAGCTTTTTGATTGAGTTTAAATTGTGTTTGCAGATAATTTTTAGGTACCTCATGGTCACAACCAAACTGGCTGTGACCGTGACATTTAAAAGGTTCAAAAATAGAATCTGGGCATACATACCTCATGGTCACAACCAAACTGGTTGTGACCGTGACATAAATTTTCATCAGGCAGAATATAGGTAGGAAGCACCTCACGGTGGCAACCAATCTGGTTGTCACCGTGACATAAGAAATTCCTGGGCAGTAGCTGAAGTTGAGCCTCTAACGGTGGCAACAAATCTGGTTGCCACTGTGACCCCCTCCTGTGCATCCAGTAGAATCGCATCTTCGACAGTCTCACGGTGACAACCATTTGGTTGCCACCGTGACCCATGATACCTCACGGTGGCAAGCACTTCATTGCCACCGTGACCCCCCTCGAGATCTATAAAGTTAAATTTTATTTTTGGCTGCGAGGGAGAGATTTTTTTAGGAGTTTTTCAATTAGGGTTTTGAGATCTGGAATTTTTCTAAGCTTTTCTATTGTTCTTAATTAAGGATTCAATATTTTTTTCTTTAGATTTAAATTACAAGTTGAGAGAATTACATAAAAACGTATAGATAAATTTCTTTACACAGCAATTTTATTCAGATTTTCATAGTCTTGAACTATTCTCCATCGAAGATTCGAAGAAGAAGATCGAAGAACGTGGGATTCAATTGGGATTTCTTCCTCAATGAATTTCTGGGTTTATTCTTTCCTTTTTCTTTTTAATTTTGTAATGGATTATGAGTAGTCTCATAGCTGTTTGGGGGATCTTTGAATCCCCTACCCATGATGTGAATTCTGAACATCTTTTGGATTAATCTATATGAATGAAAGGTTTATCTCACTGTTGCTTATTGATTAATTTATGGTGTTTATTTTCTCAAGTTATTTTCCAGTTTTGATGTATGGTTTTCATCATGTATCTTTATTTGATGTTTAGCTTTTATTGATTGAAGGCTTTAAATGTTTTTACTCAATTTTTCTATTATGAATACTGTATCTTGTGGACGACTCCGGATAGGGAATCTATTTGTGCAGAATTTTATGATTTAAAAATAGAGGAGGGAGTTAGATAAATGAGTTTTGGGTTGTTTGGCTCCGGATTGGGAAAGCAAACCAAATTTAGAATTTTAGACCCACGCATAGGCTAATTGTATGGGTTGCTCCGGATTGGGATGTCGTGCAATTAGAGTAGCTGGCTCCGGATTGGGATGCTTGGGTTAAGAGGGTTATCCCAACTTCATTCGTATATGGTTCTTAGATTAAATAAATTCACATTTGGGTATGGGGTGGATAAGTGAACCCGAGCAACGTTTCTTTTATATCGATTTCTCTTACTTGTTAATTCCTTTACCATTATTTCATTTTTGCCAAAAATTACTGTCAGTTTCATTTATCAAATTATATTTGTGTGTTTTGGATACTTAATTCCGTTATTTTTAATTAATAGTTAACTCATTCAAATTAATCAATTGGGAATTCTTTAGTATACACTTGATTTTCTTAACTTGCACACACAATCCATTGGGTACGATAACTCGGGGTCCTAATTATCCCACTTTATTACTTGCCGATTCAGTACACTTGCTGAGATCTCATCAAGCTTTTGGCGCCGTTGCTGGGGATTGGCGTTGTTTGTGAGTTTTGATTATTATCTGTATGTGTTTTTTTTTCCTTTTCTTATTTTATTTTTGCTTATTCTTTTCAGGTAATCGTAGTACATGAACAGATTAAGACAAGAGCAAATCGTACCCTACGATCCTGAAATCGAGAGGAACTTACATCAACGTAGGAGAGATAATAGAGAGAATAATATGGAAGATCCTCCCATTGATGAACTTCCTCCCGAGAATGAACAAGTACCGAGGGCACAAGAAGAAATGCCGGGTAGGTATAGGGAAGAGGTACCTAGGCAGAGGACGATAAGAGATTATGTTGTACCGAGATGGACTGAAGATCATAGGATAATATTACTACCTAGGGGAGTACAATTTGAGCTTAAACCAGCCACTATCACCATGGTATAAAGGAATCAGTTTTCAGGTTCAGAGTTGGAAGATCTTACACAATGCCTTGATATATTCTTGGAGGTTAGTGACACGGTTCAGATTCTGGGAGTGACTTCTGATGCATTAAGACTTAAATTGTTTCCTTTCACGTTGATTGGAAAAGCAAGAGAATGGTTGTAGATGTTACCAATCCAATCAATTAGGTCATGGGAACAGTTGCAAGAGAAATTTCTGATGAGATTTTCCCCTCCTACCAAGACTGCAAAGATTCGAAACAGTATTATGGGTTTTAACTAGATGAATGAGGAGCCTTTTCATGAGGCTTAGGAGAGGTTTAGGAGGTTGTTGAGAAGCTGTCCACACCATGAGATAACTGTTTATCATTTGATGATAATATTTTATTCTGTAGTTACACCTTAGACAAGGTCTCTGTTGGATACATCATCGGGAGGTTCTTTCATGAATAGGCTGCCTGAAGAAGCTTTTCATTTGTTGGATGAGATGGCAGCAAATGATTCTCAATGGGCTACCCCTAGATTAGTTCCGAAAAGGCAAGGGATACATAATGTGGATGAAGTGTCAATGATGAAGGCACAAATAAAGTCAATGTAGAAGGAAATGAGTGGATTAAAAGTTCGGAATGTAATCGCTGTTTCTCAAGAGAGTGGGCAGTATGAAGGCGGGCAGTATGTTCAAAAGGGTGTAGCAATGGGAGATGTAAATGCTGTGGGAGATTACCGAATAAATGACCCTTACGGCAATACATACAATCCGTGTTCGAGGAGTCACCCAAACTTCTCTTGGAAGGATGGAAATCAGAATGCTTCATCTTCCCAACCACAAGCGAGAGCTCCCTTCAACCAAAGCATTCATCACAACCACAACCACAACCACAACCAGTCATACCAACCTCAAACATCCACTTATTACCAAACTCCCTTTCCACCACACCACCAAGGGCAGGGCTCAAACCAGTCAATCTCAGTCATATCACCCACCGAGGGATCAACCAAGGTCACCTGTACAAGAGAAGAAGCCAAACCTCGAAGATCTGTTGGCTAGCTTCATGAACAGTCAATAGCAGTTTGTGAATAGCCAGCAACAATTCATGGCTAATCAAGAAGCAAGATGAAAATCTCAAGAACAATGGAACCGAAATCAAGACGCTTCCATGAGGAATTTAGAAACTCAATTGGGACAGCTTGCAACTTCTATGTCTCAAAGATAATCGGGGACTTTTCCTTCGAATGTGGACTGGAATCCTAAGGAAGAGGCTAAAGCAATCACATTGAGAAGTTATAAGGAGGTAGTGCAAAGAGAGGACCAATGTAAAATTTCTTCACCATCATCAGATAAGGAGGAGCCAACACGGAAGGTAAGTAACTCTAACTCTAGGGTAGAGGTTAATGAAAATGTTTCTATAAGTGATAAGGGTAAGAGCCTAATGAATCATAAAGTAGAGGATCTTGATATTAATAGATTGTCATTTCTTGCTATAGCTAGAAAAGAAAAGAAAAATGAGCAATTGGCTAGGTTTCTAGAGATGTTTAAGAAACTGCATATTAATTTACCATTTGCTGAAGCCTTAACTCACATGCCTAACTATTCAAAATTCATGAAAGAATTATGTTCAAATAAAAAGAAATTAGAAGGGCATGGAACTGTGCAGCTCACAGAAAATTGCAGTGCTATAATAATGAACAAGATTCCTGAAAAATTGGAGGATCCAGGTAGTTTCACATTACCCTGTGAAATTGGTGAAAATTTTCATGGAAGTGCTTTATGTGATTTAGGTGCTAGTATAAATTTGATGCCGTATTCTATTTGCAGGAAACTTAATCTTGGAGAGCTCAAGGAGACGGGAATGAGACTGCAGCTTGCAGATAGGTTGGTGAGGAGACCCAAGGGGGTAATTGAGGATTTGCTAGTGAAAGTGGGGAAATTTATTTTCCCAGTAGATTTTGTGGTGATGGAGATGGAAGAAGATCGTAAGGTACCACTTATTATGGGGAGGCCGTTTTTGAATACATCAAAGGCTTTAATCGATGTACATGGTCAAACGGTCACCCTAAGATTCAATGATGAAGATCTAGTGGTGGACATGAATAAGGCTCAAAAATATCCATCGAGTGATATGGAGGAGTCTATTTATTTTGTGGATACAGTGGATGAATATGTAGAGGAAGTTTAGGAAAATGTGCTGCTAGATGATCCATTGAATGTGAGTTTGATACATTCATTAGAGGATAAAGAATTGGAAGATGAGATAGGGGGAAAAGTGATAGCAGCTATGGAGAAAGAAGGTGAAGAGGAGAAATCATAGCAAGAAGAGCCTAATCCGAAAAAGGGCAATTCAATTTCTGAACTTAAACCCCTTCCTTCTCATTTAAAATATGTGTTTTTAGAGAATGAGAAAAAACAGGTAATTATTTCTTCTTTGTTGACAGGTAATGAGGAGAAAATGTTGCTAGAAGTGCTAAAAAAGCACAAGGAAGCTATTGGATGCGAAACATTGGACTTAAAGGGGATAGACCCAAGCTACTGCACTCACCGGATCCTGATGGAGGAAGAATGCAAGTCAGTAGCTCAGCCTCAAAGGAGACTCAACCCAGCCATGCAAGAAGTGGTAAAAAAGGAGGTACTTAAGCTCCTTGATTCAGGTATAATCTATCCTATATCTAATAGTAGATGGGTTAGTCCAGTACAATGTGTTCCTAAGAAGGGGGGGATGACAGTGGTAAAAAATGAGTTAGATGAATTGATTCTAACTCGAACAGTTATGGGGTGGAGAGTCTGCATCGATTATAGAAGACTGAACAATGCCACTAGAAAAGATCATTTTCCATTGCCATTTATTGACCAAATGTTAGAGAGGCTAGCGGGGAATAGGTTTTATTATTTTTTAGATGGGTACTCGGGATATTTACAAATTCCCATAGCCCCTGAAGATCAAGAGAAAACAACCTTTACCTGCACGTATGACACTTTTGCATATAGGAGAATGCCCTTTGGCTTGTGTAATGCACCGGCTACGTTTCAGTGGTGTATGATGGCTATTTTTCATGATTTTATAGAGAAATTTATGGAGGTATTTATAGATGATTTCACCATTTATGGGGCAGATTTTGAAAGTTGTTTAGAGCATCTTAATTTGGTGCTAGGGAGGTGCGAAAAGACCAACTTAGTATTGAATTGTGAAAAATGTCACTTTATGGTGAGAGAAGGCATTGTTCTTGGACACAAAATTTATGAGAAAGGGATAGAGGTTGATAAGGCTAAGGTGGAAGTGATAGAAAAACTGCCACCCCTAACTAGTGTCAAGGGCATTAGGAGTTTTTTAGGGCACGCAGGGTTTTACCGCCGATTTATCAAAGATTTTTTGAAAATTGCTAAACTCTTGTCTAATTTGCTGATGAAAGATGCCCCTTTTGATTTTAATAGTGAATGCATGCTAGCTTTTGAGATTTTGAAACAAAGGCTTATTTTAGCTCCGGTAATTATATCTCCGGATTGGAATTTGCCTTTTGAATTAATGTGTGATGCTAGTGACTTCGCAGTAGGGGCAGTGCTTGGACAAAGGTGGGATAATGTGTTTTGTGTAGTTTACTATGCAAGTCATACCTTAACTGGGGCACAGGTTAATTACACCACAACTGAGAAGGAGCTTCTTACAATTGTTTATGCTTTTGAGAAGTTCAGGCCATATTTGCTGGGTACAAAAATTGTGGTATGTCCGATCATGTAGCTTTGAGACCGTATTTGCTAAGAAGGAGTCCAAATCAAGATTGATTCGATGGGTGCTTCTCTTGCAAGAGTTCGACTTGAAAATCAAAGACAAGAAGGGGGCGAAAAACTTTGTAGCGGATCATTTGTCAAGATTGGAGAATGATCACATTGAGAAAGGGGAGATTTTGTATTTATTCCCTGATGAACATATTTGTGCTTTATTTTCATGTGAAATTTCTATTCCTTGGTTCGCTAATGTGGCTAATTTTCTTGCAGGAGGATTTATCCCGAAGGATTTCACATGGCAACAAAGAAAGAAGCTGAAAGTAGATGCCAAATACTACATTTGGGACGACCCTTATTTATTTCACCTGTGTGCTGATCAAGTGCTGAGAAGGTGTATTTCCGATGAAGAGAAGGGTGAGATCACAACAGCTTTTCATAGCGGAGAAGCTGGTGAACATCACGGGCCGAATAGAACGGTATCGAAAATTCTATATTCTGGTTTTTATTGGCCTACTATATTTAAATATGTGCAATTTTTTGTGAAAACCTGTGATAGATGTCAAAGGTTAGGCAACATTTCTAGAAACTCACATATATTTACATTTATGCCATCGATTCATTTTCTTTTCACACAATTTACGATTTTGCCATCAATTCAATTCCAATTTCATCAATATTACCATATTGCCACTAGTTCATTTATTTTTCATCAAAATTACGATTATACCCTTATTTTACTTTTCTTTACTCATAGTTACCAAAATGCCCTTATTTATATCTCTTTTTACCATTTTTCATTATTTAACATGCAAAATTACTATTTTACCCTCCAATTTCAATTTTCATGCCAAATTACATTTTTACCCTTCAAAAGTCACCAATTTTAACATTTAGCCATTTAATGACATTTTTGCCCTTATTTGTCATTTTTGAAAAGTTTAAGGGTAAAATTGAAAAGTTGCCTCAAGTTAAGAATAAAATGGTAATTAAGGTAATTGATGTGTGGTAATTTTATAAATGACCCTAATTAATTGATTTATTGATAATTATGTGGGTTATGGCGTGCATAATTAATAAATTAAGTAAATTAATTGTTTATTAGTAATATTTATTTATAAGTATATTTTGAATATTGTTTATGCATGTGAACCTTACTCTAGTGAAAATTTTTGGAATTGCAATCACCACTGGGCATTTTTAATGCTCAGCACGTAGTTTTATTTGACTGCGTGTAAGTTCGCCTTAGTATCGGAGCAAGGTACCTCACATATATTTTGGAAGCGTACCGAGGATTATTTTGGATTATAAGTACATAAGAGTTTGGCATGTATATGTCTTATATTTAGTATTGGGTATTGTGATTTACATTGTTCTAGAAAACTGGTAAACATATTTGTGGCTATGTGTGTGATGTATTTTTATTTATGACTGAACGTGTGTGAATGAATGTTGGCATGCCAAATAATGTGATAGGAAAGTAAGCATAAAGGAAATTGAGAATGATAAATGTGTAAATGCATGTTAATGAAAACTGACCAAATGAATGGTGACCTTAGACAATTATAGGTCAATCGATGAAATTGATTGTAACACCCCCATTCCGACACCCTCGTTGAAAGGGCGCCGGCGGTTGCGCTACACGGAATGAAGCATACATTCACACATCATAAGCATATAGAAATACGAGGGAATTAAAAACTTTGAGGGCCCAAAGTGATCATGCATCACATCGCACACACACACGAGCACTAAGCGAAAGCATACTATCATGCACACATGCATTCATTCAGTGGAAGCATTCAATAGGCAGAAAAGATACAAAAACTAATTCAAAACGTCAATATTAAAGAAAACACTTACATATCCCAAAAATTACATCAAGATCTTTAAATTATACATATACAAAACATTATTGAATTACAAAATCCAAATTACATAAGCTGGTAGCAAAATACAGAACTTCTAACTTCTATGTGGCCGACCTTGCAGATGCGCGACTCGAACCGAACCAAACCTGCCACCTGCACGGGAAAAGAGCCCGTGCTAAGCGATAACGCTTAGTGGGGAAAACACACAGCAATAAGGACGACCATTCACAATGGTCGTCAAGGCATAACACATTCACAAATGGCATAAGTAATTACTCAGCATTCGGAAACACATGCTTGTACAAAAATACCATGCATTCATAAAATTATATCCATAAAAATGTACACATTACTTGAGTATTCATCTCATTGACAAAGTCATGTAGTTACCACATTCCTATAATCATATTAATCGAACTAATACAAACAGAAGGTTATACAAAATACAAGTATTAACATGCAGAAGTACTTACAATCTCACACGCATGAACTTACCGAGGTATCAAGTATCAATGTCTAATCGTGCGCAGTCACAAGAGATGATACACGTGCAAACTATCATACCAGGGTACCCATGCATTAACTGATAACTCATTCGCATACTACATCATTAACATAATAAATAACTATCATGCTAAGAACACTGGCTGCTTAAACATACATTTGTCATGCCATAACACACACATTAACCGAACCCAGGGGAAAGACGTCAAACACTCCATGTCCACTGTACAAAAGTACAACTCTATCACATAACATAACATATCATGCCATACACGCAGAAACATGACAACATGCTGAGGATACTACAATAGTTAAGACCAACGGAACATATAGTCAAATATTACATTTAAAGCATAAACTAGTTCAAAATCAGATTCTTATACACTTTAACTTGCCTCATCAACATCTATTACCATACATACACTTACCAAGGCCGATCCACATGCATTGTACCCCAAATAACACGTGTGTGATCATTCAATCGCCCAGATCCTCTTATTATGCACACTTAAACACATGCTACCATAATAGTTAGCAGTACAGAACCTCATTCATATACATATAATTAACCATATTGATTCGAACTCAGCTTACATTTGTATACAGAGTATTTCATATGCTTATAACCTAACTAGTCAGATTCACATTCTCATATGCATAACATAATAAAATATGTTCATGGCATTAGAGCAGTTATGATCACAGTCATACATGTCTTAATTCCATTACTTATATCCACCATTGATGGCATACAAATACATTCACAATACGGTATACTTATATACAGATACATAGATAAATATGTCCAATTCATATGTTTAGGTTATGCCCAACCCATTCAGAGGTTCACAAACACATTCGGATACAAATCCGATCCATATGTCCAAAATCATACTCATACGAATATCACATTCTCATGTTCATATTAGACAAAACAACAGAATACCTGCTGACTCAAAATAGTGGATAACGAGAAATCTGACAGTGTCTCGCTGGCATGAACGGACGCACCTTACGGGTACGAATCGAAGTAATCACATTAAATTCTCATTCGAAACACTTTCACATTAGGGGATCTTAATTAAGATCCAAACACATTAAAGGGTTCACGAGGAACCAAACAGGGACCTGATTAGGGTCCAAACGTTCAAAGGGGCTGCAGCTAACGAAACTCTATTAGGCATGCCTAACTATCCACTAGACTGACTCTTACAGGCCATACAAAATATTCCATAATCGAAACATAATATTCAATATAATACGATGCAACAAAAATAATTACAGTTAAATATAACTTAAAACTGAGGTGACATTAAATAACTATTAAAACCAGAACATAAGTTTAAAATGAACAAAGGACAAGAATTAAAACATCAAAATACAAGACAGAAGACATTTAGAAACATGCTGTGGGAGAGGAGGTTGTCACTACTCATGACAGATGTCACTACTCGTGACAGGGGCTTACTGTCACGACTCGTAACAGTCGTCACTACTAGTGACAGGGGCTTGGCTTACTGTCACGACTCGTGACAGTCGTCACTACTAGTGACAAGGGCTTATTGTCATGACTCGTGACGAAGCCGAAGCTGTCATGACTTGTGAAAAGGGCTTACTATCACGACTCGTGATAGGTGTCACAACTCGTGACAGAGCTATGGGATTTCCAGATCATTCAAGCCAAAATCCCAAAAATTCTCATTCCAAACAATAAATCCTCACCCATACCATAATAATAAACCAACCAATCATCATCAAATCATGCCATAACCAAATCCTATTCATGAATTCTAAAAACAACATCAAATTACACATTTAGTTCCACAACTCACAATCAAGGTTTTACGAGCAATAAGCATCAAAATCTATCACATAATAACCAAGCAAAACATCAAGAACATCACTAATTTCCAGAATTCATTCAAATAATAACATGCCAACAATACTCAAAACACAAATTCCCAAACAAACCATGCATAAACTCATATCAACACTCAAATTTCTGGAAATCACACACACATAATACACATTCATGATCCAAAGGAGAATTAGGGCAGACAACCCAAAACTGAAAATGTAGAAAACAAGTTCCCAAACCTCTTTTGAAGCACAACCCACAATCTCTTTAATCTTTAATCTTCAATCTTCCTCTTTCCCTTGCTTTGCTTCTTCTTAACACCACAAACTTGCACAAACACAAACCCAGAAAATTACTTATCCAAACCCAAATAACTCAAACAAAAACCAAGAAGAAGAGGAGGAAGGAACCCAAAACGCAGGAACCCTAAACTCAAACACATACCTCCTTAATCTTGCTCCAAAACTCAGTCAAAACCACTTCTAAGCAAGTTCAAATCCCAGCCAAAGAAAGAAGAAGAGGAAAAAGCAAAAATGGAGAAGAGAAGAGGAAGAGGAGGCGTGAAAGGGAAGGGAGAACGGGAACAAATCTGTGTTCTCTTTCTCTCTCACTCTCTTTTCTTATTTCCTTCATTAATGCACACCAACCTTGCCACTTGGCAAGTTCTCATTGTACCAAAATTCCACCTTTTGACTTCAAACACCAAAGCACCAAACACTTACCTCACTTGATAACTCTTAACTAGATATTTTCCTACCTTGGCACCACACACACAAACCACTAGATAATTGCCACAACCAAAATACCCTACAACCATACACCATATGCACACCAAATAACTCCCACACTTAACTTGTTTAATAAATTACTTAGCAATTAAATCCTTATCATCCGAATTTCTCATGCACAGAGTATCGAAATACCCATCGCTTATCCGATTTAGCTTGCCAAGTCCGATTAGGCCCGATTTGGTGTGTGATATTGATAGTAAGTTAAAATGTGATTGTAAGATTAAAGGCCTAGTGACTTGTGATCGATTGATTGGATTTAATTAATTGTAATAATAACGTCCGTAAAAAAAGTACCGATTTTAATTAATTTGCTATTTAATAACCTGATTAGTTTAATTAGATTAACAGAATTGGAAAGAACAGTTAATTAATGGAACGTAAGGCTTAAGGGTGTTACAATTTATATTGGTGGAGCTGTTCGATGTGTGGGAAATAGACTTTATGGGACCTTTTCCGGTTTTTTATGGGTTTGAATATATTTTAATGGCAGTTGACTATGTGAGTAAATGGGTAAAAGTTGTATCCACTAGAACTTGTGATGCCAAAGTTGTGTTAGATTTTTTGAGAAAGAATATATTCACCCGGTATGGAGCCCCTAGAGCAATAATTAGCGATGGTGGTAAACATTTTGTTAACCATCAATTTAAGGTTTTATTGAAAAAATTTGGAGTTAGGCATAAAGTCACCACCCCTTATCATGCTCAAGCTAATGGTCAAGTTGAAGTGTCTAACCGGGAATTAAAGGCCATTTTAGAAAAGACGGTCAATGCATGATGCGTGCACAGGGGGGTCAACATTGTAAGATTATAAACTTTGCAAGTTCGGATTCATGGAGATCAAATTTGGGGAAGTTCAAGAAGGCTTGAAAGTGGTTTACTGAAGCTATGAAGAAGCCGGATCAAAAAGAGACTTTAAAGAGAGGCATGTGCAAGTCATGTGACCTTGACATGTGCCATCCATGTGCTTTGACATATGCTAGACATGTGCCATGTCATGTGCTATGCATGTGTCATACGCATGTGCACATTATGTGACACATTACATGTGCATTGTATGTGCTTATTAATGGACTTAAGGGGTTGTTTTTGTTTGGACTTTTAATTAGGGTTTTATTTATTATTTTTATTTGATTATTTGTAATATGCTAGGCCTTAACTTATTCTTTTGGGGTTATTTAAGTGAGATGGGTTTTAATTAGTTTGGGCTCATTTAATTAGTTCTTTTTAGACTTTTTGGGCTATATTTTAAGTTAATTAGAGTGGACTTTAGTTATCTTAGTGTAAGGCCCATGTTTTAAGGCCTATTTGATTAATTAGGGTTTTTTCTAGCTCAAGGGAGTATATATACTCCACAAAAACGAGATTGGAGGCAGATTTGACTAATTTGATAAATTTTTTTTGGCTTGGCCGAATTCATCTTTGGAGAGGATAGCTTGTCTTCTTCTTTTGCATTAAGAACAAAAATTCTTATCAAGGTAATTACTTGTGGCAAATTATGTTCTTGTGTTTAAATCAACCTAATTATTTGCGTTTCCTTTCACTTTATTGATTGGGGGTTCAATAGGGTTGGGGATTTACTGTTATTCATGTCTATGCCATTTGTATGTTCAAGGGGTTTCGAGTTCTTTAGCCTTGGGGTTCCGCATCAATGCATCTAGAAAATATTGGTACCTTAAACTAGATGAAGCTCTATGGGTTTATAGGACAACATTCAAGACACCGATAGGGATGTCTCCTTTTAGGTTGGTTTATGGGAAATCCTATCACCTTCCGGTGGAATTAGAGCATAAGGCTTATTGGGCTACCAAATTTTTGAATTTTGACCTTGAGAGTGCAGGAAAGTGCAAGTCCTTGCAGCTGAATGAGCTAGAGGAGCTCCGATTTTGGGCATATGATCATGCTATGAAATACAAGGAAAATACCAAGAAATGGCATGATCCAAAGTTGGTAAGGAAGGAATTTATGCCCGGAATGAAAGTGCTTCTCTATGATAGTAGGCTGCGGTTATTTCCCGGAAAGCTGAAATCACGGTGGAAGGGACCCTATGAAGTTGTGAGAGCTAACAAATTTGGAGTAGTGACATTGAGGCACCTGAGGGGTGAGGACGAGTTCAAGGTGAACGGACATCGTGTGAAGCCCTATTTTGAATCAACATATGATGGTGCTTTAGCGATCGTCACCCTCACGGACCTTTGACGGTATTTAAAGTCCAGCTGCGGACTTGTTAAATGCAGAACATCTTCTCAAACTTTACTATTTTGTGTTTATTAATCTTTCTTAGGTTGTTAGTGGTGTTTGTTTTTTCTAAAATTTGTGTGGTTTAAGGTCTTAGTGTAGATGTGTTTTTGTTGGCGAATTCTTACAGTATTGTACCTTGAAGTTTGGAGTGATTTATAAAAATTTTGCAAGTTTGGAGGTCATGGTGGCAAGAGATCTGGTTGTCACCGTGACCATAGGAAATTGCATTTTGGATTCTGGATTGTGAATATGTCACGGTGGCAAGGTTTGTGGTTGTCACCGTGACCAATTGAGGATGGCATTCTGTTTTGGAAAATCTGGTATGTCACGGTGACAATGATTTTGGTTATAACCGTGACCAGTTGGTAAGTTACATTCTGTTTTGATGTTTGAGCATGTCACGGTGGCAATGAAATTCATTGTAACCGTGAGGGGTTGAAGTTTCGATTCTGTTTTGAAATTGTGGTATGTCACGGTGACAATGGATTTGGTTGTCACCGTGACCCTATGGCGGTTCAATTCTGGATTGAAAATTTTAGGTATGTTACGGTGTTAACCATTTCATTGTCACCGTGACCCCCACAAAAAACTGTTTTAAACTCTTTATCATTCGTGTTTTATTTCTCACCCTACCTCATCTCTCACTCTCAAAACTTGCATTATTTGTTATTCTCTGCTATTTTGTGCTTCAATTATATCTTTTACGCTATGATTTTTGGGAATCTACAAGAAGTAAGTAATTTTTCTCTTTCTTTTTCTTTATGTTTCTCTCTGCGTTTTGTTCCCTGTTCATGCTTTTTCTCCATTGTTATGTTTTTCAAGCTTGAATTTTAAGAATATTTCGCTTTGTCTTCTCTTGTTGCTCTGATTTCTTGTGGTGAGTGCTATCAATTCCTTCTTCCTTCTCAATTTGCAACTTTGTTAATAAACCTAAACGTTTGGGAAGTACAAAGTTAGGGCTTAGTTTGTGCGTGAATTGGTTTAATTTTATTCAAATTCTTGGCTAAAATTGGGAACCGCTAGGCTTTAACTGCTTGCTCTACATTTTAATGCATCTAATTTTAGATTTGGGCTGTTGTTAATATCTGTGGTTTCCAATTATAGTGAGTTAAATTGCTGCATACCAAGTGTTTGATAAAATGTCTCAATGTACGGTTTTCCTGATTTTGGCATTTCTTGACAATTTGGAAAGCAGGGATTCATTTGCCTTTGTGTTTAAATGTGCTATTTATTCTCATTGATCATTTTTGACTTCTTTGTCAATAGATGCAACTCCCTAACATTCTAATGAGCCTGTGCAAATGTTTATTCTTGGTTAGATTGAACCTCTTTAGTGCTGCTGGTAGTTAGGGCCATTGATGATTTATGGTCTTATGATGATGTTTAATTTGGTCTTTCATTTTCATACAGTGGCCCCTAAGAGAAAGAGTTCAGCTATTGCCTCTAGTTCCTCCAATTAACCAGCCAACCAGGATTCTGTCGATATTTTCAAAGTACCAAGTTGGGTACCAAGCAGCAAGAAGGCGGCATATGCATTGTTCTCCAAATGCTCATATATTCCGACCACTTATTTGGATTTTGATTTGCTGGGAAAGCTGGGAATACGGAATGAAATCCAACGACTAATTGCAAATATTGGCTGGGAGAGGTTATTTACATACAATGAGAAGGTTTATCCTGACTTAACCAGATATTTTGTGGCAACTGTGACTTGTCAGATCAGCCGAGACCCATCTAAAGATCCTGGAACGGTCTCATTCTTTCTGGAGGGCACAGAGTATGAGATTTCTTTTGTGAGATTCTCAGAGTTGTTAGGCTTCCCTCACCTTGCACCGGATTGTTTCATGGATTATGATAAAGATAGTGCTTGGGCAACCATCAGAGATACGGTGACAGCCACAACATATGTATCAGGAAAGACAAAGGCGCACCATCTGAACAGTCATGTCCTGCGCATTATACATAGGTATTTTTCACTATCTTTTTTAAGTCATGTGGACTCAGCGGGGCAGGTCAACCTACCTGAAGCACTGTTTTTAGCATGCATGGTAAGGGGAGAGCGGATTAATGGTGCTCCACATTTGTGGCATAAACTAGAGGAAATGTAATGGAACCCAAAGAAGGTTAAGAAGATCACGCTGGGTGGTTTGGTGACTATAATTGCTAAGGGTGTACATCACCCATTGAGGAAACCCAAACCGCTATCTTCCATTGCAGCTATTGACAAGAAGATGCTGAAGAATATGAAGGTCATAGTAGATGATAAGATAGCTGCAAATGGGCATCGACTGACTACTCGAGAGGAGTATTTGCAGCGGGTGAAGCGTGGCTTGGGCGGCTTACCGTGTGAGCAAGAGGAAGACCCTGAAGCACCAGCCCCTCCAACCCCAGAGCCTGAACATTTTTCCTCTCAGCAGTACGCCGAACTGATGGAGCGCATGGAGTCCATCTCCGCCATGCAAGCGAACATACAATCCCAAATGGACTAAGTGCTGTTGGGACTTACTTCATTGACTGCGCGCTTTGATGCGCATTTCCCACCTCCACCACCTCCAAAGAGTTAAACAGGGAGACATACTATCCTATGTTTTTATTTTAATTTTGTTTTGTAATTATTTGACTTGCTGAGGACAGCAAGGTTTTAAGTGTGGGGTAGGAGGAGTAACTCCAACATCTTAATATGTAACTAACAGCTATTGTGTTTATTTTATTTTATTTTATTTTATTTGCATGTTTTATGTTTTATTTATTGCAATTCGCATGTTTTCTTTTGTTTTAGTTACTTGTGTACTCAATTGTTGTTGCCTGAAAGTTTCCTATCTTAGCTCGGTTTGCCTCTAGTTATTCCTGTTGTGAATATCTTGAACTTTAAATCGTGAATAGTCTATCTTAAGAATTGATCTTAGCAAGAGAGTAATTGAAAGTTTTACCAGCAAATTAATCTTAATTAGTCATATATCTTGTAATTTCCTATCTTTTGTGCACTATAGGCTTGCTTGTGAAAAACTTGAAAAATTCCAGTGTGTGAAAATTTTTGAGTAAAGGAATTTTATGATAGTTAAAACCTTACTCATCACCCTTCGAAACGTTATAACAACTCAAGCAGGTTTAGGACATGATCTAGGAAAATTCTTTCTTTGGTAACCACTTTATATGACTTTTTACTTACCTATATGCGTAATTTTCCATTGTTAGCCCCGTTGAGCCAATTTAGTATGCTAAAAGCGTACTATGCAATTTTTTTTGTTACACTCTTATTTTACCATTTAACCTAAACGCTTTTGTCTATCTTTTCTAAGAATTGGCCACTCTAAGATTGGGTTGGGATAATATTGAAAGTTGAATAAGGGTATTTACTGTGAAAATAGTGTGGGTGTGAGAAAAATTGTGAAACTTTGGGGTGCTATCTAGTATTGTGTTAAATCTTCCTTTAATGGAGTCAAGTTTGTTATTTGAAATTAGAGGTTTTGGGTATCTCGCTATTTCAAAATAAAAAAAAAAAAAGGAAAAAGAAGAAGGAAAAGATTTTAATGAGTATGTTGATCATTGTTTTGAATTTTGAGTTAGTCAATTGTCGAAAAATTCAAGTGTGGGGTACCCTTTATTAGAAGAAGTTGTGTTCACATTCATAGATGATCGGGTTTGAGGAAAAATTTCATTAGGGAATTTCATCTCCTCGTTTTCTTATGGTTTAATATTTTTCATTTTTGGAAGTTTAGAAGAGTTTTGACAACTGTGGGTGAATTGAAAGTAGGTCATGACAAAATTTTGTTCAGATTTGGTAGTGGTATATGTAGGTAGAGTGGCTGAATCTTTATTGAATTCCTTAACTATTTTTGTTAGCCAACTCCCTAACTTAGCATTTCAACCTTGGAATAAGTCCTAGTGATCCTGTTCTTAACTTGAGTTATTTAGTGGAGATGACCCTTGTGGTTCCGGTGCTAAAGGAGAGGCTTCTGGTTATCCTAAGTTTCAATTGCGAAACCAGTATGCAAATTATTCGCTAATTCATTTTCTTTGCTCAATTGCTGGAATGCATTGGTTGTTTTGTTTTGAAAAAAGAAAAATTGTTTTGAGCCTAGCACACACACACGTGAAATTTCTTGATATAAACTGATTTGAGAATTTGTGGTTAAGACTCCTCTACTTAGTGATATGATTGTTGTTAAGTTTTCTTATTCCAAGTTACAGTTCGAATTTCAGGAATGTGGATAATTCATTTACTCGAGGACGAGCAAAGTCTAAATGTGGGGTATTTTGATAACTTCAATTTAGTACTTAGTTTTGATAGTGTTTTCGTATGATTTTTGGGTGTTTAGTTGTGTTTATTGTCATGTTGTGATTACTTTAGGTTAATTTTGTCAATTTTAGTTAAATTAGAATTTTTATGCATTTTTGTTAGCTTTTTGATTGAGTTTGAATTGTGTTTGCAGGTAATTTTTAGGTACCTCATAGTCACAACCAAACTGGTTGTGACACCAAACTGGTTGTGACCGTGACATTCAAAAGGTTTAAAAATAGAATCTGGGCATACATACCTCACGGTCACAACCAAATTGGTTGTGACCGTGACATAAATCTTCATCAGGCAGGATACAGGTGGGAACCACCTCACGGTAGCAACCAATTTGGTTGTCACTGTGACATAAGAAATTCTTGGGCAGTAGCTGAAGTTGAGCATCTCACAGTGGCAACAAATCTGGTTGCCACCGTGACCCCCCTCCTGTGCATCCAGCAAAATCGCATCTTCGACAGTCTCACGGTGGCAACCAAATCCATTATACCTCACGGTGGCAAGCACTTCATTGCCACCGTGACCCCTCGAGATCTATAAAGTTAAATTTTATTTTTGGCTGCGAGAGAGAGAATTTTTTAGGAGTTTTTCAATTAGGATTTGGAGATCTGAAATTTTTCTAAGCTTTTCTATTGTTCTTAATTAAGGATTCAATATTTTTTCTTTAGATTTAAATTACAAGTTGAGAGAATTACATAAAAACGTATAGATAAATTTCTTTACACAGCCATTTAGATTTCCATGGTCTTGAGCTATTCTCCATCGAAGATTCGAAGAAGAAGATCAGAGAACGTGGGATTCAATCAGGATTTCTTCCTCAATGAATTTTTGGGTTTATTCTTTCCTTTTTCTTTTTAATTTTGAAATGGATTGTGAGTAGTCTCATAGTTGTTTGGGGTATCTTTGAATCTCCTACCCATGATGTGAATTCTGAACATCTTTTGGATTAATTTATATGAATGAAAGGTTTATCTCATTGTTGCTTATTGATTAATTTATGGTGTTTATTTTCTCAAGTTATTTTCCAGCTTTGATGTATGGTTTTCATCATGTATCTTTATTGGATGTTTAGCTTGTATTGATTGAAGGCTTTAAATATTTTTACTCAATTTTTCTATTATGAATGCTGTATCTTGTGGACGACTCCGAATAGGGAATCTATTTGTGCAGAATTTTATGATTTAAAAATAGAGGAGGGAGTGAGATAAATGAGTTTTGGGTTGTTTCGCTCCGGATTGGGAAAGCAAACCAAATTTAGGATTTTAGACCCGCGCTTAGGCTAATTATATGGCTTGCTCCGGATTGGGATGTCGTGCAATTAGAGTAGCTGGCTCCGAATTGGGATGCTTGGGTTAAGAGGGTTATCCCGAATTCATTCGTATATGGTTCTTAGATTAAATAAATTCACATTTGGGTACGGGGTGGATGAGTGAACCCGAGCAACCTTTCTTTTATATCGATTTCTCTTACTTGTTAATTCCTTTACCATTATTTCATTTTTGCCAAAAATTACTGTCAGTTTCATTTATCAAATTATATTTGCATGTTTTGGATATTTAATTCCGTTATTTTTAATTAATAGTTAACTCATTCAAATTAATCAATTGGGAATTCTTTAGCATACACTTGATTTTCTTAACTTGCACACACAATCCCTTGGGTACGATAATTCGGGGTCCTAATTACCCCACTTTATTACTTGCCGATTCAGTACACTTGCTGAGATCGCGTCAATTGGGTAGCAATTGGGTGATGGCAAGCTTTTTTAGCAGAGGTTTAGATCTTTTTTTGGTTTTGGGCTGGTTTGTTTGTCACTTTTAGTAGTGGTTTTCTTTTTTCTTGTTGTTCTTGGGACTGTCAGTCCCCTATGTTCCTGCTCTTTGTTCTGTTGTTCGGCTCACTGAGTTTTGCAATAAATTATTCGGCTTATCAAAAAAATAATATATAGTAATTATAGAAATAAGTTTGATCAATTATCTAAATTGATTTTTTTTTTCTTTAAAGCATGTATAAGATTGAATCAAAAATTGTAGCTGCTGTGCAGAGTTTGGTTTCCAATTTTACGTACTGCTGGTGTTTTCTGATGGCTCAATCTTTGATCTGTTATTTTTGAAAGCTCTTAGTTGTTTTCTGATGCATCTTGTCTGGTTGATTTCATTGGTGAATTGCTGGGTTGTGTCTGTCTTAATAATTAACAGCTGTATTGGGTAGTTTTGTGCAAATGGGTGATTGGTAACCTCTGTTTTATTACTGCACTATGCTTATTTTGACTCTTTTAATTTCTACAGCAACAGTAGAGTGAGCGAGCCACAGTAGAGTGATCATTTTTGGCAACTCAAAGGTAAATTGTGAAATAATATTAAAATGGATATCTTGTGAACAATATAATGGTTTATATAGAAAAAGAAATAATTGAAAATTTCAGTACTGATTCAATCATGAAAGGCTTCAAGTCTTTCAAAAAATGAAGAGTAGTATTTTAAATAAAAATGTGTGTTCATTCCATGTATTTTCTAATTAATTTTATATTTGTAAATTACTATGAATTTTTGACAAATTTTAGATGTTCTTTTTTACATATGAATATGCTAGCAATGGTAAATAATAATCAAATTTAGAGCATGCAAATTTATAGGTATTTCAAGTAGGCAAAGACAACAGGAAAAAGCATCTTGGATTAAGCGCTCCTACATATGTGTTCTTCAACATTTTTAAAATTTAAACCAATTGGTTGGCCTCCCAATAACTTTTTGTTGTCTTCCTAAATTTAAATTCACACCATTTCTCTCACATTTTGCTATTCTTGTCTACATTTTCTTTTAGCTTATGAAAACTTATTAATTATCACCATTTGGTAGCTATTTTGTTCTGCAAATTTTTAGATTTTTTCTATTTATAGCTTGTCTTTAAAGGATTTATTGTTTTTCTTTTTGGGTTGAAGTTGTTCTTTTCTGGTTCTATTGTTATTTTGGTTCTTAGGCTGGACGTGAGTTTTTTCTTGGCCTTTTGGGTTAAGTTTTGTGTTGTATCAGTTGTTGGTAGAGTTAGAAGTTATATACTGGCCCATGTACTGCTCCTTAATTATTAATTATAATAACACCAGCTGCTTATCAAAAAAAAAGTTGTTAGGATTTTGATCAGTGTAATTTAGGAGTCTAATGTTGCTTAAAGGTTGTTAATTTATTACCTTTGTTGGTGTGCATTAATTATACGCTATTAGCACCTTACAGCCTACCAACTAATTAACAGTAAAATGTATGTCCAGCTAATTGACAGTAAAATGCAATATCTGATAGTTATAGCTCTTATTCTTATCTTTTGTAATAACCTTGTACTTCTATTTATATAGCTCTTTCTAAACTGAGCTGGAGTGTGCGAAAATAAAAATAATTCCCGAATTAATATTTTTTTGAGCTGTCTCTGTTTTTTATCTTACGTTATTTCAAACTTGTATTCTTTTTGCTTGCTTTCACTTTGAAAAATAGCATTGGCCTTAATGGTGTTGTCAATGTTTACAGTTTTCTATATTTGCAATGTTCTTTTATATCTTAATTGTTCCTATGCTCAGGTGGCTCAAAAGATTGAGTCAGAAGCAAAGTTTCAAAAAGATTTCTTGGATCAGCTGGTAGGTTTCTAACTTTCATACATATATGTATCATTGCCATTTGGTGGAATAGATTTTATATATATATATATATATATATATATTAAACAATTATAATATTTGCTCAAAATAAAATGTTCTGAATGTACTCAAATATTATTGGCAGGGTGCTTTGATTTGTCACTTACCCTAGGAAAAAGTTGTCTTAGTGTATTTGTTATGTTGCATGTCATATGGCAGTGTAGGAACTTCAAATTCAAAGCATAATATACAAGAATCATACTGCTCTAATAACAAAAAAAAAAGGCACGCATAAATTTTTAATTAAAGCTAACTACCACTTACTAAAAAACTATAACTATAGACATTTATATAGTATTTTAATATGTTCTACAACTCTCTTTATTATATGTACACACACTAAGTAGTAGTGTTAATAGTGTGAAAGTATAAGTCTATTTTTTTTTTCAATTAAGATTGTTGTAAGTCTTAGATAAATTTTGTTCATATTTTTACCAAAAATGTATGGCTGAAAGTGGGTCACTTGGTACACATATTGGGGGTTCCATATCGGTCAATAAGCATCGCTTAAAGTTGGTAAAATCCATTCATACTACCTAGTTCATAAATTTTTAATAGATTTGATTTAAATAAGTATCTTACATTCATATCCTTCAGCAATTTTTCTTTATTGTTTCAAATAATGTGCAGACTAAAAAAATTAGGCCGAGAACCTACACCACCAGAGATGCATTTGCATATGCATACACACAAGAATGATGGATTTTCCTTTTTGGGCACTAAAGCCAAAGTTGTGCATGTAAGTCATTATGGAGCTGTTTTAGCCTTTTTTAATTATGTCTTATTTTTAATTTGATTCTTGAAAAGAGCTTATGCTATAATGCCTCTGCCTATGAAAATGAAGGAATCAAGCAATTTTATTAAACAATGCCTAGTTAAGTATTCTGTTAAATGAAAAGTGAAAAGAGATAAAAATAAACGCATATCCACAAAAATAGTGCAAATTGTACATATATAATTGTGTGTGGGGTGAGTAGACACATAAATTAGTTTATCATGGGATCATGCAAGGATATACCAAAGTTGAGTTTCATATTTAGGTTTTCATTGTAGAATACTAGAACATGGCATAAGCAAACATGGGATGTCATTCATTTGGCTATTAATTAATTGGATACTGATTGAAGACAATAATTTCTACTTTTTTGTTGATCTAACAATCATTAGATGCAAGTAAAGAGAAATTATTGAACACATTTCATTTTAGAATGATAGAAAACTTTACTTGTGATCATTTTGCTTTGTAAAACTTACTTCTTAGTGGATGATGATGAATGTCTCATTAGTTGCTATTTAATATTGATTTGATTGCAGGATAAGGTTGTTGAATTGAGAGAACAACATTTGTCTCAAGGAAATTCAATTGACGAGGCTCAAATTTATTATGAGGCTATTGGAGGATCTAAGAAGGGTAGGATTTATGGTTTCAGATCTGCAGGAATGCATTACTGTGGTCCTAATTTTCGTGACTCACACGGGTCAAGTGCACAGTCAAGTTCACTGTTGCATGCACAACATACAATAGCAGAAAACATACAAAATATCGTGCAAGAGGCAGTTAACGCATATATGCCTAGCTTGATGGATGTCCTCATAGACAAATTGACAGAAAAATTGACTGACAAATTGCTACCTATTTTAACAAATAAAGTACGAGAAGAATTATCAAATGGGGATCAGCAACCTATCACAGACCACGGTACATCCTAGCTAGTGCTTCTGAATTTACATAACCCGTTTTAGATAATTTTTTTGTGTAGCACTGCAAAACTTTATGCAAAATACCGATATTGATATTATTTGCATAGCAATTAGACAATTTTAGATGTTTTTTGTATATCATTGCAAAATTTCATGTACAATACCGATATTGGTATTGCTTGCATTGCAGTTACAAATATAAGAGATATAAGAATTGGTTAAACTCAATTATTTAAATTTTTTTTTTTTTTCTTTTTGTTAAAAAATGTAAAGATCATTGACTTTATTGTTATATAGATTAAGAGTTAAAGATCTTATCATTAAAAGGAAATTACATGCATTTATTTAATCTAACAGTTCATGTGACTCTACAAAATATATTATCCCTAATTAAATTGATGGTGGGATGCCGGATAACTGCATTAACCTCTAATGATTATGTACTTAGTAGAGTATAATTTTATAGTATTATTGGCGTGATGGTCCAAGTGCTAGCGATATATGGACTCATAAGGACAATCCCATCAATAAAAGATATTTTAATTTATAGTTTTGTAAACTTACTAATATTATATTAACTAAATAAAAGATATTTTGATTTATACCGACCTGACTAATATACATCCATATCATGTAAGTCCATAAAGAAAAAGTACTTAAGTATTTAATGATGCTCTATTTTTAAAAATTCAAACTTGAGATCTCTGATTAAGAAAAAAAAACTTAAAAGACATTCAATCTCATCTCGTATAGGTTCTTTCTTTGCCCTTAAAAGAGTACATAGAAATAGAATAAGATGTACCATAACTCTTTCATAAGTTGGTTATTTTCAATAGAAAAATAGAGAATAATAATATTAAGCCATTTATCTAATTATTATATGTGGTTTATGTAATTTGAATATTGTGTATAATATTTTTCGCAATTGAAACGAAACATTAGTTTCTAATGGATCCTTAGAAAAACATTATTCATTTATTGGATTTGCATAGCCAACAGAAGGTGAAGGTGAGAGGTAGTCCTACTTTTCTATTCGAGTATCTTTCATGTTTTGGGATATTTTTCTAGTATAATATTCTCGGTCAAATACGTATGCAGTTGCAATTTGAAAACTTCAGATTATTCCTACGTACGTCCTATGAAATGAGCCATTTTCTATCAATTTTAAAAAGACAAAATGCAACAAATGTCAACTTCACACCATTATAATTAATGGAAGTGAACATGCATTTCTTAACTAGTTCATGGCATATTTTTAAAGTTCAGTCTATAAAAGTTAATTTTTTAAAATCTAAATCTAAATAGAGTACATTAACAATTAGTTAATCGTTAAATACAGTCGGTTAATCATTAACTATTGATTCGCTGTTATAAAAAAATTAAATATAAATTGCATATAAAAAATTTCAATTCATCAATCAAATTAAAATATAAATTCTCCAAATTTTAAATATAAAATACAAATCATTAAAATTTAATAATAATACATTAAAACAAAATTACAAAGACATTAATTTATCAATCATGTATTTTCTAATATTAGGACAAAATATGAATACATGTGAAAATTATCCTCATGTCTATATATATATGTGTGTGTGTGTGTGTGTAAAATTTCATATAAACTGATTAAACTGACAGTTAAATCCAAGTCTAAGTCTATTAACCATAATTTTAAAATTAAAATCCACATCTACATCCAATTGAACTGGTTAACTGTTAAAATAAGTTTAGACTCAATTTTTTAAATCTGTTTAATGATTTTTCAATTTTTTTCCATGTCTAATAATTAATGATCAAAACTAAAAGGCCAAATAAATTTATCTGTTATTTCTATTAATTAATTCTTAATATTGGTTAATTCATATAATTTTCCCAAAAGACTAGTAATTTAAATAGTGATGCTTATGCAAAAACAATATCGTAATTAAAAATGACATAATTTTGTATTTTCTGTTTTGGGAAGTTTATTACTTCGTTAGTAGGCGAGATTGATTGTTTCTGTATTAGCTTATATGAGAGTCTTTGTTGCTTTTTTCTTCAAGTGTTAGGTGTTATGCAAGGAACTCTCTCTCTCTCTCTCTCTATATATATTGTTTGTTCTTTTCTTTGTCAAAGAAAGAGTTATTATATATAGGAAATATTTTGCCTCCATTTTTTTTTCTTGTTTAAATACTATAATAAACCACTACAAGAAAGTATTGATTTAGCGACGAAAAATTAGCGACGGAATCATTTTCGTCGCTAAATGGCGACGGAAATTAACATCCGTCGCTATTTACCGACGGAAATTTATTTCCGTCGCTATTTACCGACGGAAATAAATTTCCGTCGGTAAATAGCGACGGAAAATAAAATTCGTCGCTAAAAATGGCGCCAATATTTCCCTCCAAAATTGCCGACCGAAATTTGCGACGGTTATTAAAAACCGTTGCTAAAAATAGCTGAAAAAAATCAGAAAAAAACTTAATTTTATTTTTAGCGACGGAATAAGAAAACCGTCGCTAAAAATTGCGACGGAATAAAAAAACCGTCGCTATTTTTTAGCGACGGTGTATTATTCCGTCGCTAAATTGAAATTAAGTAACTTTCCCTCTCTTTTTAGCGACGGAACATACTCTCCGTCGCTAAAGTTAAATTAAATTTAATTTTCACTCTCTTTTCCTTCTCTCTCTCTTTTCTCTCTCTCTCTCTCTCTCTCTCTCTCCCTCTCCCTCCTGCCGACCACCGCCCCTCCCTCCCCTCCCGCTCCTCCTTCCCTCTCTCTCTCTCTCTTTCTCTCTCTCTCTCTCTCTCTCTTTCTCTCTCCTCCCTCTCCTCTCCCCGTTTCTGGCCCTCTGCCCAGCCGCCGCCGACCACCGCCCCTTCCCCTCCCTCCGGCGCACCACCCCTCCCCTCCTCCCCCTCCCTCTTTTCCCGCTCCTCCTCCCCCCTCTCTCTCTCTCTCTTTCTCTCTCTCTCTCTCTCTCTCTCTCTCCTCCCTCTCCTCAACCCGTTTCTGGCCCTCTGCCCAGCCGCCGCCGACCACCACCCCTCCCTCCGGCGCCGATCGGCGCGCCTCCCCTCCTCCTCCTCCTCCTCCTCCTCCGGCGCCAGGTAACTGTCACTTTGTTTTTCTTTTTTGTCTTTTAGATTATTATTATTATTATTATTATTATTATTATTATTATTATTATTATTATTTTTATTATTATTATTATGTTAGATGAATATTGGTAAATATTAAATATTGTTTAAATTTATAATTCTTAACACTTTATTGTTATTAAATTTATTAATAGAATTTTTCATATTATGATTATTATTGTTAATTGGGTATATGCTAATTGGAATTGTTATTAGTGTTATTAGTATTTTAAGTAGTTGTGTTAATTATTATTATTATTTAATTGGTATGTTAAGTAGATATATTATTAGTATTTGTTATTATTTCTATTAAGAAGTTGTGTTAATTATTATTATTATTTAATGGGTATGTTAAGTAGATATATTATTAGTATTTGTTATTATTTCTATTAAGAAGTTGTGTTAATTTTAGTTATTATTATTATTATTATTCAACATGTTATAATTATTAAATTAAAATCAATAAAATTTGTACCTTAATTATTATTATTATTATTATTATTATGTTAATTTGTATTGTTATTATTATTATTTATTTATGTTAATTTGTTATTAATTTTTTTTTTAATTTGTAAAATTTACCGACGGAAATTGAATTACCGACGGAAAAAAATTTCCGTCGGGAAATTTACCGACGGAAATTGAATTTCCGTCGGTAATTCCCGACGGAAATTGAATTTCCGTCGGTAAATTTTGCCGACGGAAATTTTTTCCGTCGGTAAATTTACCGACGGAAATTTTTTTCCGTCGGTAAATTTCCCGATGGAAAAAATTCCGTCGGCAATTTAGTTTCCCGACGGAAATTATTTTCCGTCGGGAAATGCCTTTTTTCTTGTAGTGAACATTAAATTTTTGCATGTCATAATTTGTGGTTAACCAATTTTTTCAAACGACAAAATGCCGAAAGAGCTAAAAATTGTTAAAGAGTAACAAAATGATAATTTTATTAAAGAAGATTAAAATGAAATTTCATGATCCTACAAGTGGGAATGGACTAGATCGGACATAAGTTTTGAAACAAGTACCAAATGTGGCTATTAAAGAAATATCAATTCATCGCCGGTGTGTATGTACCTATTAATTGATCCAGTTAGTTAATCCCCTAACGTTACCAAGTACACTAATTGATTCTAAATAACAATACAAAAACGTTATAAATGAAGAAAAATGAACTAATAATTTGACTAATAGTTAGAAAAATAAGGACCACTGATTTTGAATCAATTATCACTACAAGAAATTAAAACACGGATTGTCGACGGAAATTACCGACGGAATTCCGTCCCTAATCCAGATTAACGACGAAATTTAGTAATGGACAATTCTGTCGCTATTGTGGTCGTTATTAAATTTAGCAACAGAGACTTTAGTTCCGTCGCCAAATAAGCGTTTCCATCACTAAATTCAACTTTCCGTCTCTAATAAAGTTTATTCTGTTGCAGATTTAGCGACGAAAACTGATTTCCGTCACAAATTTAGTAATGAAAACATTTATTCCGTCGCTAAAATTAAAATTTTCGTTGCTAAATTTATGTAATTTTTATTTTTTAATTTTTAAATGATAAAATCATCAATAGTATAAAAATTATAATTGATAAAAAAAATATAATTGAAAATGCATTAATTATCGTAAATAATATTGTTAAATATGTATCAGCAATATATAATCATATAAAATAATTACAAGACTAAATTGTTTAAGAATCTCTAACTAATTACAAATCGAGTACTATGATCTAAGTTACTAATTTTAGTTATGCACTATTGGGATATGCAGCTTTCTAAACATGTACTCCACAAAAATGAAATCTTTCCAAGGCCTCTCCTTTAGCAAATCAACATCCTGACTCAACTGTTCCTCTAATCCATCCGAAGGAAACACTATAAATATGCACGCGACAACCTGAATTTAAAGCACAGGGCAAAACTACCTTTATGGGCGCTGTTTGTGCCTCTTGCACTGCTCAAGAACCTCCATGGCGAAAATAGAGTACTGATCGATAGAGTGCAGCAATGTGAAGGAAGCAAATAAGACCGATAAGGAGATCATCCAAGAGGCCAACTATACCCAAAATCCCTACAGGTTACAATCCAATTATAAGTCAAATTAATTGCGGTTATTTATAAAAATATGGACCAGATGGTTCAATACAAAATAATAATAATAATAATAATAATAATTAAAAAAAATAAAAAAAAAATTTACATTGGTAATTTACCTTCTGGAATAATGTCAACGGGGCTTAGAATGTATATTTTACTTAATATCATCTGTAAAAAAAAAAATTAAAAAAAGGGTGAAAATGCATCTATAAAAATGATGATAGAAGCGCAGACTAGAAGTCAAGAATCAATAATATTTTGGCGAAGTAAAGATACAAGCATCTAGTCTCAAAAGTTAAACAAAATAGCAATTCATAAACATCACATAATTGACATTACTAAATTTGGTTGGCTACATGGTTATTCTCGAAACAAAGTGGCAAAAAATTCATAAACATCAGGTAGGTCCTCCAAATGTTAGCAGAAATTGCTGCAGCCTGGTGATTCGCAGTCCAGATCACATGATCCATGAATTGTTGGCAATTTGGAAGACTAAAAGTAGGTTTCTGAAATGCAAACAATCAGTGGTAGAGATTCAAGCAATCATAGTCAGACAAATCTTAAATAATTTTATGTGTTGCTGTTATTAGTATTAGTAGAACGTAATCCAAATTATGAATCATCAACAATTTTTTGTTATGGTGCTTATTATGCTGGGAGTTGGGTGTTTTTTTTTTCCATGGAACTGCAGTTGTCATTTGTGACTGAAAAAATGGAAAAGAAATTTATTACACTGATAGAATACAAGTAAACTTTTGCTGTAATTCCAGTACACGATACACAGGATATTTCGATTGCATATTTGCCTCAATTATCATAATTTGCTCCCATTAAGCAATGTGGGAGAACCCTAAGCTCTAACATATCATATTTTTCTAAACATCGACCACACGGACTACTAGTTAAATACATCCGATCACTAGTTAACTACATCCTATCATCAACAACATGCATTTGCTATCACAAGCAGGAAATTTTAGGTCGAGACAGAGATACATGTATGCAATGCATAAAGGTCGAGTATCTAAAATACCTTTTATTCTCTGCTTATCTCTTCTTCTTCTTTTTCCAGATTTTGAAGCTGTATCACTCGCCTGCCTATATATTCTCACATGATTGCTGAATTTCAAATAACTAGTGTTGATTTTAACTTGGAATCAGAATTTTTTTTTTAAAAAAGAAAACTGCTAATTCACCACAAATTCAACATATTCAATGGAAAAAAATCAACAGAAATTTATCCCAAAAATGAAAAAAAAATTAAATGAAAAAAAATTGAAGATGGTGGGAGAGTGACCCAGGCAGACGATGGCGGCAGATTTGACGAGGGACGGAGGGAGGAGGCCGGCGCGATGGTGGGAGAGTGGCGGCAAGGGAGGGAGAGCAACAGATTTGGTGAGGGAGGGGGCGGGTGAGGGAGGGGGCAAGAGGGAAAGCGGCAGATCTGGCGAGGGAGGGGGTGAGAGGGAAAGCAGCAGATCTGGCGAGGGAGGGTGTCCAATCTACAGGGTGGGGAGCATGGTGGAGCTTATCTATAGGTGCAAATCCAGGCCAAGAGACCAAGAGAGAGAGAAAAAGAGAAAGGGAAAGAGAAAAGGGGAGGGTTTTTTTATATATGGGAATTTTAGCGATGAAAAAATTTCCGTCGCTAAAAATCACTTTTACAGAAGGAAATTCATATCCGTCAGTAAATCCCATTTTTAGTGATGGAACACCAATTTTCACAGTGCGTCGCAAATTAACATTTTTTATGACGGAATATTTTTTTTATGATAGAAAGAATATTCCGTCGCTAATTTCCCAATTTAGCGACGGAATAAGCTTTCTGTCGCTAATTTTCGTAGAAATTTATGCCGTGAATTTTTTGTTGCCATATTTAGCGACGGTTTAAATTTTTCGTTGCTAAATTACGTCGGTAAAAACTGGCGGGAGTATTTACCTCCTTTATAAGCGACATGTAGAATTTTTTTTTCCGTCACTAATCTGTAAAATTCTTGTTGTGTATCAGCATACAAAATTATACACATTTAATAGTCTTTTTGGAGCACATTTTCGCAATGCACATTTCATTAAAATTATCTTTTGAGGCATTTTTTTTTTCAATCATTAATGCATTTCTCATGCATCATATTTCAATTATTGATGTACTTTTCATTAATTTTCTTAGGGTACTTTTATTCAATTTTCAAAAAGAGATTTTTCCTGCTAGAAGTGTACATGAGTCTAAATCTTCCTGTACCGAACCGAAATACCTAGAAAAAAGATCCATGCTCGAATTATACCATTGACTTTTTTCACTAGAACTTAACCGAATTGTACTATTGACTTTATTTGAAACGAATCTTAATATTTTATCTAGAACCGAATCGAGAACCATAGTGAAGTGTACCGAACTTTATTGGAACCGAATAGGATACACTACAAGAAATCAGGGGAATAGAGACGGAAAATAGAGACGGAATTCCGTCTCTAATTGAAAATAGAGACGGAAATAGAGACGGAAAAATTCCGTCTCTATTTTGGCCGTCTCTAAATTTAGAGACCGAAATTTTCCGTCTCTATTTTTAGAGACGGAAATTATTTTTCCGTCTCTAAAAATAGAGACGGAAACGAGTTTTCCGTCTCTAAAAATAGAGACGGAAATGTCTTTCCGTCTCTATTTTTAGAGACGGAAATGACATTTCGGTCTCTAAAAATAGAGACGGAAATGACATTTCCGTCTCTAAAAATAGAGACGGAAATGACATTTCCGTCTCTATTTTTAGAGACGGAAAGACATTTCCGTCTCTATTTTTAGAGACGGAAATATCATTTCCGTCTCTAAAAATAGAGACGGAAAACTCGTTTCCGTCTCTATTTTTAGAGACGGAAATGATTTTTCCGTCTCTAAATTAAATACATATTTTTTTTAATATATTATTAACTATATCTTTTAGTTATATTTAAATGTATTTTCCATCTTGAAAGCTATTTTCAATACATAATTTTTTTAAATAATAAAACTATAATTGGCAAAATTATATATAATAATATTAATGAAACAAGTATTAAATAAAAATTAAGTAAAATAAATAAAAGTATAAATAGTAATGTATTAATATATATATGTAATAAGACTACAAGCAAAAGTACTTGAAAAGTGTATTAAACAGTACTAACTAAGACGGAGGTGACTGTGGACGATCAGTCGGCGGCGGTACACGAACATTTTGGGCAATGAATTCCTCTAGCCTACCAATGCGGTCCATTAAAGTGTCGACTGTGCCGCGAAGCTCAATAACCTCATTTGTAGTCGCAGCAAGTCTACTCGCCGTTGCCGTAGAGGATGAAGCACCATGCGAATAACAAGTATTTGCATAAGAGCCCAAGCCGAAGACCCGTCCACGGCGGTCCCTACCACCAGCTGCGTCGTAATATACTCTTGCATGATCAACATTACCACCATCTGCCTCCTGACGCTGAAGACCCTCTAGGACCCGTTCCTATAATGAAAATTAATCGAATGTTATTTAAGAGTAATCTAAAATTAAAAACATATAGAAAATAAAGTTTAACAATTTTAAAAATCATACATGAACTTGTCTAGCTCGATCGCTGACGAATGTGACACCGTCATGATTTCGCGTATGTGTATGCATAAATATCTCATGAGGGTACGGTACTCTGCCCATTCTAGACTCCTGTAAATAAATTATAGGTCAACAATATTTGAAATTAACGTTCCTTAAAATTGTATCAAAAGTAAAATGAAAAAAGCACAACAATACTCATATATGTTAATATATTAATACTAACCGAAAACAATTCTAATTCAAAAAACAATAACACTTGGCCATTGATTTAAAAAATTTCGGCAGAATTTCCCCTTAATTTGTAACAAACTCCCTGCTTAAAAAGCATGAAAATATATATAGAACTGTATTATTCACAATCAAAATCCTTTTCAAACTCCTTACACAACATTTTTCCCATCCTCCTTCATGCAATGAAATATTTAGCCTATTATCAAGATGTGATGTATTGCAATCTCAAAAAACAATAACACTTAGATATAAATTTAAAAAATTTCGGCGGAATTTCCCCTTAATTTGTAACAAACTCCCTGCTTAAAAAGCATGAAAATATATTTATAACTGTATTATCCACAAACAAAATCCTTTTCAAACTCCTTACACAACATTTTTCCCATCCTCCTTCATGCAATGAAATATTTAGCCTATTATCAAGATGTGATGTATTGCAATCTCAAAAAACAATAACACTTAGATATAAATTTAAAAAATTTCGCCGGAATTTCCCCTTAATTTGTAACAAACTCCCTGCTTAAAAAGCATGAAAATATATTTATAACTGTATTATCCACAAACAAAATCCTTTTCAAACTCCTTACACAACATTTTTCCCATCCTCCTTCATACAATGAAATATTTAGCCTATTATCAAGATGTGATGTATTGCAATAAGAAATAGCTTGTATAAATTAAGATGTATGAATACTTACGAGTCTGTCAGCATGCTCCCGATGGGTCAACGTTCCTCCAGTGTGTATAGAAACGCTAACTCCCTCTGGCCCGCCCATCCTATTAGTAGAATTCCGATCGGCAATTGTGAGGGCCTCCGGTGATGACCAGTACTGCAACCAATGTGCCCAAATTTCTTCATTTAAGTACCGTGGTCGTCGATCTTTTTTTTTCAGCTTGTTAAGCTTGTCCTTGTAACGTACACGAGCACGTTTCTCCCAAACAGTGTAGACTAGGTGATCAACCGAGGAATCCCAATAAAAAGCTTTCTGAGAAATATACAACAAAAAAGAAAAAAGTTAAGCGTAATGTATGTATTTGTACAATACATATAAAATTTAAATAATACATGAATTAAGGTGCAATAATTAGAAATAAATAATTTAATTTAATTACCCGAAACTCTCCAAAATAAAACATTTTTGTCTCATGAGATATATTCTTCCATAAAAAACCATTGAGTTCCATTCTCTCCTTAAATGTGCGAGCCATGGTGCGGGAGCAAACACCAGATGGACGGAAGCTAATAGACATCATAAATATAATAAATTGTAAGAAATGCAGCATATCCTATATAATAAATAGAAATACGAATGTTAATAACTCACTATTCTCCTTCAATGACAATATAAATCCGTCCATCCACACCAACTGATCCGGGCAAAGGGCCTTCAACTGTATCAGGATATCTCTGAGATGCCTCAGATGGAATCTCTGTACGAGGCGCTTCAGCAGATGATGTACCAGCAGGATGAGATGGGCCTGGATACGTCGGGGTTGTAGATTCTGCAGCAGTGTGCGGAGGTGCAGAAGCATGAGACGATCCATCACCTTGACTAACTGGTGTGGATAATGACGAACGCACCCTAGGTGGTAAGATAGCACCAGCCTTTCTCTTCCTGTTCATTTTTTTCCCTGAGTATATCATTGAACAATATTACATCAAGTTATTATTACATAATCATAATTATATGTGGCAATAATAAATATATGTGTCATTTGTAAATTAAACCAAACAGAAAGTATAAAATGATATGCGGGTCATATGGACCATACTCACGTGCTCAAAAAATTATTCGCTATCATCACTTAAATGTAATTCATTATCACTATCGCCTTCATTTTCTGAATAGTTAGAATCAAATTCGCTTTCCAATTCAGATGTAGACCTGGATTCCTCGTCCGATGCAATATCAACCATTTCATTGTCCACATTGTTCAAAGGCTCATTATCTTCATATGGCATGCTTTCATTTATTTCATGACTCGCCACTTCATCTTCCTGGAAGGCTTCACTTTCAATTCGTTTATTTTGTCGATTAGCTTTCATTTCAAATAAGCCTCTCGGTTTTACTTTGCAAACTGCCAACCAATCCTTCTTATCTCGCCTTAAGCTAGGAAACGGAAGATAATACACCTGAATCGCTTGCATGGCCAACACAAAAGGTTCAAAATTAGGAAGTCTTCTTCTTTGATTTATCTCAACCAAATTGTATGCGTTTTGCACTTTTGTTCCAATATTAAGCGTTGGATCAAACCATTCGCACTTAAGTAGCACACATCGTTTTATTGGCAAGGCGGGGTATTCAATTTCCAATATCTCTGTAATTTTGCCGTAATAATTCATCAATTTACCTTGAATGCAAACTCCACTATTTGAAGTAGCCTTGTTATGACCATGAGATTGCGTATGATATTTGTACCCGTTCACAAAATAAACCGGATAAGATTTAACAGTACGCAATGGTCCCTTCGCAACATCAGATATGAAATTATTTTCAATTGTATGCGTCGATGCCTACATAATGTAATTGCAGTTAGTCATTTAATCAATTCACGAAATACAATATATGTCTTAAATATATTTGAAGTTAACACTTACATATGTCTTGAACCATAAATGAAAGTGCTTTTCGACTTCCTTATTTATGTCATTTTGTGTTATATGTGGCATAAGCTCCTTTAACCATTCCTCATATAAACTGCATCGGACAACATAAGTTACATATGATATTGAACCATTATTAAATAAATATTCGCCTACTCAAACAAGTAACACTTACTGCACAAATGGTTGAATTTCTTGGCAATTAAGTAAGATATAACCATGTGCAGCCTCCAATTCCTCATCTGTCAGCATTCTTCTGGTAGAACGTCCGTGTAATCGACCAGGATATGTGAAAATAGCTAAATTTCCATCATGCGTACTTGTTTGGCATCCGTCGTCATTACGAGAAACCTTGCGGCGTCTTGTGCTGACGTGAGGCTCAAAGTAATGAGAACAAAACGTACTAGCTTCTTCAACCAAGTACGCATTGCATATTGAGCCTTCTACTCGTGCTTTATTTTTGACATTTTTTTTCAAGTGATACAGATACCTACATAATAAATTGTGGCTAGTTAATAATAAATTATAAATTAATCGACCGCATGTATATCAAAGATTTAGTTTTACCTTTCAAAGGGATACATCCATCTATATTGAACGGGTCCTGCCATTTTGGCCTCATGTGCTAAATGTATCGGTAAATGCTCCATAATGTCAAAAAAGCTCGGAGGAAAAAATCCCTCTAATTTGCAAAGTATGACTGCAATTTCATTCTCGAGTTTTTCCATGTCAGCCATCTTTATCTCAGACGATGTCAAGTTTTTGAAAAATATACTCAACTCAGTTATAGCTTCCCAAACTCTCTGTGGCAACAACTCGCGAAAAGCAACTGGCATCAACCTTTGCATGAATATATGACAATCATGGCTTTTCATTCCGAACAATTTATACTTTCTCATGTCAACACACCTTGCTAAATTTGAAACATAGCCGTCTGGGAACTTTATGATTCGCAACCATTCGCACAAAACTTCCTTTTGCCTTTTGTCCAAAGTGTAACACGCTTTTGGATACTTGCCCGTTCGGAAATCTTTGTCTAATTCACTTCTTTTGCAATACAATTTCAAGTCAGCACGCGATTTTGCATTATCTTTGGTCCTTCCTTCAATATTCATTATCGTGTTGAAGACATTTTCGAATATATTTTTTTCGATATGCATCACGTCCAAATTATGCCGTATCAAATTTGATTTCCAATAAGGCAAATCCCAGAATATAGAGCGTTTTCTCCAACCAAAGTTTTTGGAAATGCTACTGTTGATTTCTTCAGCCTCAAGTTCTGTTACTTTCAGCAAACCCAATTCATCAATCTCTTGTATGATTTCTTCACCCGATCTATTAGGTGGAGGGGGAGCATGGACAACTTTATTCTTAATGAATTTGTGTTTATTTCGTCTAAATGGGTGATTTGGAGGAAGAAATTTCCTGTGACTGTCAAACCATGAAATTTTACACCCATTAGTCAAATAAAAAGCATCTGAGTCGTTGCCACAGTAGGGACAAGCTAACTTTCCCGCTGTGCTCCAACCTGATAGCATAGCATATGCAGGGAAATCGCTAACTGTCCACATCAAAGCTGCTCTCATCATAAAATTCTGTTTGCGTGACACATCATATGTTAACTCACCGAATTCCCATAATTGCCGCAATTCAGAAATCAATGGTTGCATGTAAACATCAATTTTCTGCTTTGGATTCTTCGGGCCCGGCACAATTGCTGTTAAAAACATGTAAGCCTCATTCATACACATCCATGGAGGCAAATTATAAGGAACTATTATTATTGGCCATGATGAATATTGTTGTCCTGATTGCCCAAAAGGCTGAAAACCATCAGTGCTTAGACCCAATCTAACATTTCGACTATCGGCAGCGAAATCGGGGTGAATATCATTAAAATGCTTCCATGCAACTGCGTCTGATGGATGGTTCATTACTCCATCTGCCTGTTCATGTTCATCATGCCATCGCATGTGATATGCAGTAACATCGGATGAATATAGCCGCTGAAGTCTTGGAGTAATAGGAAAGTAATACATCCGTTTCCATGGTACTAATTTTTGCTTCCTATTACCACTAATCGACTTGAACCTTGGTTGATTACAAAACTTGCAATCCATTAATTCCACATCATCTCCCCAATAGATCATACATCCGAGTCGACAGCAATCAATTTTTTCTACAGGCAAACCCAGACCCCTAAGCAACTTCTTCATATCATAAAAACTTTCAACCATTTGATTGTCCGATGGCAACGATTCATTGTACCAAGCCAGTATTTCATTTAAACTCCGATCAGAAATATGACCTTCAGATTTAATGTTCAATATTCGAGCCACGGAGCTTAACTGTGTCATACTATCACATCCTTGCCATAATTCCTGGTCAGCAGCATTAAGTAAGTCGAAAAAATTTTTGGCTGTTGGGTTCGGTTCCTCTTCTGCATTCCCAACAAAATTGGGTTGAAAAGTATTTCCCGCTGCATCATAAACCATTTGGGCATAAGGATTTTCAGGTGCAAAAACATTGTTTGCCATCAAATTTCCTTCCCCACCATGCAACTCAGATTCAACCATCTCTGGTGCAAATTCCGAATGCACTTCAGCTTCAAATGTATACGGACCAAATTCCGAAGTTCTGGACGTGCTACCTATTATTGGTTCTCCATGCCTTGTCCATTCAAAATAATTGGGCACAAATCCCTTTTTCAGCAAATGTAGATGCACCTCCTCCGTAGGTAGATAACACCTATGTTTACACTTTTTGCATGGACATCTAATTTTCAAACCGTCCATATATGCAGGCTGAGATCTTGCATACTCAATGAAATATTGAACGCCTTCAGCAAACTCAAGATTAATGAAACCATCAGGCATTAGTCTTCTATACATCCAACTTCTGTCTAAATTATTCATTATTGTTAAACTGTAGTGCAACAATCAAAAATACATAATTAGTACCAAAGCATTCCAATTCTCATAATTAAATTCATTTCTATTATATAATCTATTGCTTCAATCAATTTAATGCATAATTAGTTATGCAATAAGTTCTCACATCTTTTCCACGGTAAATATTTATTATTATCAAATTCAGCTTGATATCGAAAAACTGACCTTTTGTCATATACCAGTCGGTCAGGGAGCTAGGGGGCAGGGGATAAAAAAAACGCGTGATGCGAAACTGATCAGCGGTCGATACCGATAACGGCGGGGTACATGAAACAAGATATATACTTTTGATTTAAAAAAATTACATTTACTCTGACAACTATATATAATTGAATTCATACATGACCATTTCACAATAAATGATTGGACCACTCAAGTAGTTGGAACAGCCATAGATATAAATCTCAGAGGTCCTTTCATTAATCTAATTGGGACCATTATAGAATTAACTGCACTAACATAATTCAATCTCATCTTAGAAAATAAAAAATAAGGAATGTCTATGAGAGAGTAAAGAGGCAATTACCACTTTGAGAAGCAGACGTCTAAGTTGAAGTTTTTGTATCCCTGAGACTTTCTGTGCTACAATATCACTGACAGCTGACAACACCCCTGCTATAATTGCCTGCATTCCGATTCAATTATTACAAAGTCAGCTAATCACAGACCACAATGCTAAAAAACAAGAACAACTTAAACTCCATGGTAACCGTAAATTAGCTAGTTGAGCTTAAAACTCCATTAATTCGAGAAACCAAAAAGATCTAAACTTTCATATCCCAAAATCAATCAAGCAAACCCACAAAAATAGAGGTGGAATAACAAAAGCAAAGTAAAAACCTATAAAGAGAGACATAATTAATCAATAATATTCCATATACACATTCAAATTAATTTGATTTTTTTTTTGAAATTAACATATTGTAGTAATTAGTTAGTGGGGGAAATGAAAAAAATGATGGAAAGAATAAAATTTGCAATTAATGGATGCATGAGAGAAGTAGTACTAGAAGATTTTTTTTATGGGAGCGTAAAATGAAAACGTTAAAGATTTATGACAGATAAAGCAATTGGTGTATAAATTACTTATTTTAAGGCAAGATTTATGACAGATAAAGCAATTGGAGTATTCAATTTTGCTTCAATCTGATTTATCCATATTGATCACAATCCATAATAAATTCACTCAACAAACCATATATTATATCCAATATTACTTGAATATTCCATCATAAAATAAATGATCTAATTAAAAAGAAATATATGTTACTTATATAACAAAATCATAAAATAAAACATCTAAATAGAATTCTACAGTAAACATTTTATTAACTAGCCACTTGAAAAGCTCTAATTTGTACTACTCAAATAGGCAACATTTTTCCTCTATTATGATTGCTACATCCTAACATGAACTACACGTAATGGACATATAGAGACCCACCACCAAATATGTGAAGTGAAATAATTAATTACCATTCTCTTATTGGTTTAATCTGTAGTACTACTGCTAGCTACCTTCTCATGTTATTGCTACCAAATTGCTGAACCCAAAGTTTTCAATTTTTTTATTGTCTTTATGGTATTAATTAACAAAATCAAACAATGAAAAATCATATTTTTACATTAAAAAATAACAAAGATCTTTATATAGTATACTACTCCATGATTTAATTCATAGGAGTAATTACCACAAATCTACAAGTTTAATATACTTTTAAGTAATATTAAAAGAAAAAAACAAAGCAAAAAGAAATTTATACCAGTCCCTCCCTTTTTTCTTTTTAGTTTGTTCTGACACAGGAATCTATACTTTTGATTGTCCAATATTTTCTTGTTGGTTCATAACATTGTGTTAACAGCTTACTTTAATTATAATGTAATTAAAAAAAAATCTGAAATTTTATTTCTTTCAATCTGAAAAATATATATTTTGATTCAGTAAATAATAATTAATTCTTCATGTGCATGTATACTAATTTGATTTAAAATTTAAATTTTCAGTAAACTACTTACTTCGAGTACAGTTGTTGTTATTCAATTATTACAATAATTTATCCCTTCTCAATACAACTATTACTATATAAAACTTTAGCTATATATTCGCCTGGAAAATAGGTACAAAATCTGATATTAATTACTGGAAACAGTTCTAACTGCACCTTGATTACTACTACTACTTAATATCTATCCAGTGATGAGTTATCTTCAAGAAAAGAATTGCAATCTTTTTTGGAAACCTCAGCTCAGCTTCACGCTACCTAACTAGCTATTAATGTATAAATACACTTTAAACTTCAAAACCCTACCTGATTTTCCCACTTTCAACTTTCTTGTATGTAATTTCTTCACTTCTCCACAATTAGGTTTTGTTAATTTTCTGCATTTTTCTTCTGTTCCAACCTTAGGGTTTTGGTTCCTTTCATATAATGAACAAATGTGTGTGCACATATTCTGGAACTTGGGGGCAGTTCCAGAATATGTGCACACACATTTGTTCATTATAATATTAACATTTATGCCATATTCACAACAAAACCATTCTCTACCTGAGCAGTTAATATATAGATAACTTTGCAAATAAAGTATAGTTATTGTTGAATATTAAAGGATTTTATAAATAATAGAAACAGATAATAGCATTGCTGCTGGAATTAAGAACTGAACTTTTTAGACAGTACCGCAAGATCCATTATAGCATTCTGATGCAATATATTTTGGGATATCTGAGATTGAAAAAAAAAATTGGCATTCATAATTCCTATGGATCCACTTCCTTAATTCTAAATGACCAATCTATATAATTCTAAACCAATTAAATTTTATAAAACAATTTAAATACAAGAAAAATATAACTACATCAAAAACTCCCACAGCAACAGAACATTACTCTACATTTTACATATAATAATTCAAAAAATAAAAAAGAAAATTATTACCTGATGCAGATCTCGCCGGAGGAGGAACGCCGGAGCACACAATGGGCCGGAGAACAATGCCAGCGTCGACTCGTCGGTGGTAAGGGGACCGGACGGCGATGGGTAACGTACAGGGGGCAGCGGCAGAGGAGGAGAAAGGGAAAAGAAAGAAGAGGGGAAAAAAAGAAAGAGGGGGGAAAACGCTTACCTCACCGGCTTCTACTCGACGGCGGCGGTGGGAACAAACGCCGGATGGACGGCTCGGGCAACGGAGGGAGGAGGCAGCGAACACAGGGAGCAGAGAGGAGAGGGAAAAAGAAAGAGGGAAAAAAGAAATTAAGGGAACTAGGGCTAAAAACCCGAAAAATAGAGACGGTATTAAATTCCGTCTCTATTTAGAGACGGAAATCGTCTTCCGTCTCTAAAAATAGAGACGGAATGACTTTTCCGTCTCTATTTAGAGACGGAAATCGTCTTCCGTCTCTAAAAATAGAGACGGAAAGACTTTTCCGTCTCTATTTAGAGACGGAATGACTTTTCCGTCTCTATTTAGAGACGGAAAAGTAATTCCGTCTCTATTTAGAGACGGAAATACTATTCCGTCTCTAAATCCCGTCTCCATTTTTGGCGGGAAAAAATCGCGCCATATTTAGCGACCAAATTTAGAGACGGAACAAATTCCGTCTCTAAATAGAGACGGAAATCATTTTCCGTCTCTAAATAGAGACGGAAATTTCTTTCCGTCTCTATTTAGAGACGGAAAATGATTTCCGTCTCTATTTAGAGACGGAATTCATTCCGTCTCTAATTTTCCGTCTCTATTTCTGAATTTTCTTGTAGTGATAGAAAGAACTAATATTTATTAGTTATTATATATAATACTAATAATTTGTATATAAATATTATATATAGTTTTTATTCTACACTTATTATATAAATTTAACTTCATAACTATTTGTATTAAATATTTTAATGCACGAAATTAAGAAAATAATTAGTTAAGAAATTAAATTGAATATTTTAATTATTATAATAATTGTTATATGTATATGAATATGAATGTAACACCCTGATATAATGATGACTGGAATAGTGTGGAAAAGAACCCGACAAATTAAGCATACAAATAAATTTAATATTAATAAATAAAAAATTAATGTTTGAAAATAATTGGTAAAATTAAACAATAATCTAAATTGAAATGGATATAAAAACAATAATTTTGGCATAAAAATCTGCCTCTATACTAGCAAAACTACACCGTTTTGCTCTCCCCCCCCACTTTCTTTTTTCTTTTCTTTTCTTTTCTTTTCTTTTTCCCCTGGTGTTCCAGACCCTAAAAACTTCTTGATTCTTCCCCGGATTTCCAACCTATTCCGCCTGAGCCACCTTTCACAGCCGCCTCCTTTGTCCCCTCCATCAACGGCCGTCGGTAATCATCGTTATCCTCTCTCTCTTTTTCTCCCCAACGTGTAACAACCCACAGTCCAACCCTTCCATATTTATCCTGCATTTTTGCTTGGTTGCAATGCCTAAAAACGCCGTTCTTCCTTTCTTCATCAGCCACTAGATCTCCTCGTCCACCTTCCACTGTGAACGACGACTAGAGATGGAAATTTGGGATACTAGAGATCCAAAATTTGATAGGGAAAGTGAGGATAAATGTAAATTTTAGGGATTTTAAGTTTAGGGATTTAAATATTCACTACAAAAAAACATAAAATTAGTGACGGTATTTTTCGTCGCTAATAGTGCATATTTCGTCACAAATTAATTTTAGCGATGAAACCACTGCAAGCATATTTGCTCCCAAAACATAAAACCGTTGCTAAAAATAGCGACTGCAAAACCGTCCCTACAAATAGTAAATCCGTCGCTAATTAATTCCTAAAACTAGTCGCCAGAGATTTTAAAACATATTAGTGACGGATTTTTTCGTCGCTAAAATTTCATCGCAAAATAACATTTTTAAAAATGCCAAATGAAAGAAGGAAATTAGCGACGAAAAATTCCATTGCTAATAGTGCAAAAACCGTGACAATTTAATTTTAATATTTTTTAATAATAATAATAATATTATTATTACTATATCCAATTTAATTTTGTTGTTATTATTATTATTATTATTATTATTATTATTATTATTGTAACATCCAAAATTTAATTTATATAAATAACAATTCTCCAATACTATTACTTTTAAAAAATATAATAACATAAAAGTACATTAAATTGTATATTAAAATGTATAGTACTTAAAAAGTGTTCAGAAAAAAAAAAAAAAAAAAAAAAAAAAAAAAAAACTCATCCAAGCTAAATTTGAGCCAGACTGATTGCATGCTGACTTGACATTACATCCCAAATACCATCACAGCCGATTATGAGAAACTCGTCATCCTTTGTTAAAACCACCTGCCGAAATTCTGGCTCTGCAATGAGTGGCGAAGGAGCATCATGTCCTAATCCCCAAAAGCTCGGGAAACTGATAAAACGCCATTTAAATATCCATCATCAACGTAACCACCCAATTCTTTGACACGTCTTCTTTCCGATGGATAAACAGGCCTATGGTCTTAAGACATATTTATTGCCTCTCCTTTACGACAGAGGACATCTCGACAATTACAGCATTTGCCACCATCAATAGTTTGGAACACTAGAACAACATGAGGATGCTTGGGACATTACAAAATCATGCATAAGCAATAGCATTAAATTGCCAAGCTAAGTACATAAGAAGGTAACCTGAATTTCATCCGGCCATCAATCAAACCAAATCGCAAGAGGTTAATTATTCTACTCAGCTTAGCCATATCTAAATATAAAAGAAATAATGGTTTTAATGAGATTGAACAACATATTTAAAAGACAACAAAAACTCAATTACCTTCCAAGTATAAAAGTAGTAATTGATATACAATGCATATTAAATTTATTCCATGAACAAGACTTAATCATTTAAATTTTGGTAGCCCTTGATTTATATTTTAATTAAAATTATAGAAATCAAGCAAAGGGAAAAGGACAACCAACCACTTGAACCAAAAGAAATGAATAACATTATGACCACTAATCTTTTAAGTGAAATTGAACCAAAACCAAAGATGTAATATAAATAGAATTCAAGTTCAATACTCGGTTACATGCTTTTTAATTTCTTATTTTATCACTTGCACTCATATAAAAATAAAGCCTACCAGACACTTAATCTAAGCAATAATTTGGTTTATAAATTAATGCAAATATTTTTGGTTTTTTATGGATCTGGACAGAATTGAAGTCTTAAATTTGTTTACAATTGCAAGCAAGTTAGAAAGAAGAAAATAACTTCACAACTATCACATTAGTTTAAATGGCAAAACTTTGTAAGCAAGCTAAAAAAATATGCACTGCAATTACAAAATTATATATATAAAACTAACCCCTGACAGGAAGCCGGAGACACCGCCACTACTCATGTGAAGCCCAAGACGCCAGGGAACTTCCGCCGGTGGTGACGTGCACTAACTCTCCGTCGTTTGGCCAAAATCATCGTCGGAACCTCGCGATTTCCTCAGCTTCGATCTCCTTGTTGACAGTAAGTGGGGACAATCAGCAAGTACTAGTGGGTGCACCTCGCCTTCAAGAGTTTGTTGGTGCAGATCGTGTAGCCGTTTGACATCGGGGCTGGTCGGAGAATGGGAAATAACCTTCGAGTTGAGAGGAAAGAGAAAGGGATAGAGGCTGCGGCTGCACGGAGCGGAGGCGATGTTGGGCTGACGACAGAACCAGTGAGAGCATCGCCAATGCTGGCGAGCTGGTCACTGGCCTCTCTTTCTCTCTCTCTCCCTGGTTTCAGTTCTGCCTCCCCCTTTCCCCTGCTTTAGCATTTTCCCCTTCTCTCTTTTTCTTTCTTGTCTCCCTATTTCTTTTCTTATTTTCTGCTTTTCTTTCTTTCTTATTCTTCATTTTGCTAGAAAAATATAGGAATCTTTTTTCTCATATATATTTTTATGTTCCTATATTTATTTAACTCGAATTATTTATCTATGTATTTGACTATAGTTATTTGTACATCATATTATGTAGATTTCGAAGAAAATTTCGGATTTTTTGGGTCAAAAGTTGAGATTCGATAAAATTTTGACCTACCTAATTACTATTTACAACATCGAAATTTTCGGGCATTACACATTTAGTCAAAGTTATTAATTCAAAACCTGAAAATAATATCAACACATCTTCCTTAATAAATTTATTTATTCATATTAATTTCAATTCACCCATCTAATATTTCCATTAAATTTTTTAAATAATTGAATAATAAAAAAATTATTTTAGACAAATTAAAAATAAAATCCATAATATAATTCGATTACAAGCCAAAAAAATACAATTAAAAAATTTATATATCTTAATCAATGAAAGTACTAAAAAAAATTTAAATTTTGTTTATAATTGTTTTAATTATATAATTTCAAGATTAAATGTTAATCTTATCGAGATTAGAAAAATGATTGAATTTCAATATAATTTAATGTGCAAAACAAAAATATTAAAAATAATTAATAAGCATAACTATGTATGCATATTTTCATTAATATTGCAGTGCTTAGTAAAATCAATAATCTAAATTATAAATTATAATTTTTTTAAAAAAATTAATTGAAAGTAGACAATTTATATAATATAAAATATTTTCAGTGACTAAATTAGCGCCAAAAAATCGTCGCTATATGAAATATGTATTTCAATAAAAAAATAGTGATGGATTCTTTGTTGCTAGTCCGTGTATCACTTAAATTTTTGAAAATTATTTTCTAAATTAAAAATTTTTGAAAATGTTTAAGCGACTAAATAAACTGTCACTATTCTATCTCTAATTCAAGTTTTTTTTATAGTGTTTAGCGATAACAAAATTCGTAGCTAAAATCATCGCAAATAAAGGTGCTAAAATTGCCACCAAATTTAGAGACCAATATTGTCGTCGCTATTTTGTCGCTAAATTTAAACATTAGCGACTACAATACCGTCGCAAAATAGTTTTTAGTGACTAATAATTCCATCACTAATTTCGTCGCAAAAAATGAGCCATCAATTCTGCCAAAATTTAGCGACGGTTTCTTTTTTTCCGTCGCTAAACTTACCACTAGATTGGAAAAATAGATTTTTACGACTAATTCTAAAAGCAGTCGCTAATTAGCGATAAAAGTATATCCGTTGCTAATTTTAGTCGCTAATTTGGGTTTTGTTTTATAGTGATTGGAAATTTATTTGTGTCGGAAAAGAAAGTTCACACATTTTATTATACTAATATCCCATAAATCCATATTTCTTGTCTTGAGTTTGATTATTTGGCTTAAATGACGTATGCGTTTGTGAATATGAGGAAGAAAACGTGAAGAACATAATAGGCCTGTGCAGAACCGAACCGAACATATTTTGGTCTGTTCGGTTTGGTTTTTTAGGTTTTCAATTCGTCCAGTTTTGAACTAAAAAAATATTTCGGATAATTCGGTTCGATTCGGTTCTTAAAATTGAAAAATCGAATTAACCAAACCGACTGAATTTATCAAAACTCACAATTTTGCTCTTTATATATATATATATATATATATATATATATATATATATATATATATATATATATATATTCAGTCTCACTAGAATCTACTCTAAAAGCTCTCGGCTACTTTAGCTCCAATCTCCTTGTTGGCGGCATGTGAGAAGAAGCAGAGGGCAACAGAAGAATTGCCTTGCCTTCAGCTATCTTTCGGTGCCATTTATGTGGCATTTCAACTCTAGAGGTGGCCGGAAAGAGGAGGAGCAGTTCCAGCTTTGAGAGAGAAATCTCACACTGAAAATAAAGAGAAGAAGAAGGAAGATGGCAGTGATGGCTGCGATGGGGAACAAATGACAATTCAAGTGCCGTCGTACTTTCGCCAGAGCAAGTAGGGTTTTGTCCCTGCCTCACCATCTCTCTTCTCCATTCTGCCTTCTTTTTTTTCTTATTCTCTTTTCTCCCATTTTCTGCCCATTCTCCTACCTTTATTTCTTTGTACCCATACACTAATCTAGAAAAGTCTCCCAGTTTCCCTCATATATATATATGTATACATATATGTATATATGTATACACACATATATATATACATATATATGTATATATGTGTATACATATGTATACACACACACACATATATATATATATGTATACATGTGTATACATATGTATACACACACACGCGCGCACACACACACACATATATATGTGTGTGTGTGTGTGTGTATACATGTATATGTATATGTATACATGTGTATATATATATATATATATACACACACACACACACACATATATATATATATACATATATATATACATGTATATGTATACATGTATATGTATACATATATATGTATACATACATATATGTGTGTGTGTGTGTGTGTGTGTGTGTGTGTGTGTGTGTATATATATATTGTAGACATCGGGTCCCGAGACGATCCAATATCAAGAATATCCGATAATGAAAATAATATCTGCTCACATGAAAAAGTGTCGAAAATGATGTTTTTCTTGTCAAGACCCTCATTATTTTTAAATAAATAAAAATAGACAGATAAATATATATATATATAAAATTATTATAAAAAAATTAAATTAAATTAAATTAAAAAAAAAGTGGAGAAGAATTTTATTTTAAAAAAAGGGATTTAATATTAAAAAAAAAGAAAGAGGAAGATTAAAAAAAACATGGAAATTAAAAACGTGAAAATATGGGAAATTAAAGTGCAAATGGCCTTTAGTGGTTGCATGTGGGGGCTTCCCACATGCGGCCACATGTGGGATGGCCGCATGTGGGGGCTTCCCACATGCGGCCTCCATGCCGCATCTTCTCCGTGTGCTGTCATTTTTCCTGTATTTATTTTTAGTCAAAATTCAGACTGCTATTTCCATTTTTTTCATGTGTTTATGTTATTTTTGAACAAAGAGAATTAAAAGGTTTCTTTGTCCATTTTCTATTGTGGGATAGGATAGGGAAACAAAATGGGACTTGCTTTCATTTTGCAAGAGGAGTTGCATTTTTGAAAACAAAAAAAGAGAGTTTTCTCTCAAGAACAAGGCAGCCGAAGGTTTTTGAAGAAAATTTTCTAAGATTTTCAAGTTTCAATCTTCTTCCTTTTTCTCTCAAGAAAAAACACTTAATCACTGGTTTGGTTTGAGCAAGGAAAATTAATTTCCTTAGCTTAATCCTTCCATCATAAATTATTTTCTTAAATTTTTTATTCGTTTAAAACTTAGATTTTCTTAAGTTTTTTTGTGTGTTTATCACCGAAAAAATCGACAAGTGATAGGGATTAAGACACCATTTTTTCGATCTATAAATTCTGAGGGTAAATATTTTTAGACACATTCTCATTTATTTTGTTTACCATTTATTGTTGTTAATACTGTTATTTTTGTTATTATTACCATGTTTATCATCTATTATTAACATTTTAATGTTGTTGATACCGTTAACATATTATGTGTGGTTTTAATTTGATTTTTTTGTGTTTTTAATTCTATTACTGTTGTCGTCCATCTTCTTTTTCTTCTTCTTCTTCTTCTTCTTCTTCTTCTTCTTCTTCTTATTATTATTATTATTATTATTATTATTATTATTATTATTATTATTATTATTATTATTATTATTATTATTATATTTACAGTTAGTATCTTTACCATTATAGTCATTAGTGTTAATTTTCCTACCACTAGTCATTGTTGTTGTTGTTGTTGTTATTATTATTATTATTATTATTATTATTATTATTATTATTATTACAGTTTTGCCATCTCCATTATTTGGTATTTCCATTTGTGTTTGTTGTTAATGTTTGTATGCTTATTATTATTATTATTATTATTATTATTATTATTATTATTATTATTATTATTATTATTAATGTTATTATTATTGTTTTTATTATTTTCGCCATTGTTATGTTTATTATTATTATTATTATTATTATTATTATTATTATTATTATTATTATTATTATTATTATATTTTTCCATGATTAATTTTTCTTTATTTTTCTCTTGTCTTTCTATGTATGTGTTTATTGTTAGATCACTAATATTTTTATTATTGATTTTCCTGTGTTGGGGTAAAATGTGATGTCACTCGATTGACCATTTCCGTGACCACGTGGAGGGGTCACGATGCATAGAGAACTACGTCGTTTGGGTGAGATCTTTCCTATTCCCTTTTTTTGTGTTGTGTTTGCTTGTAAATAAATATTTTATTTATATACGTGTGAGATAAAAAATCACAAAAATATTTTTACAACTAAATTGGGATTTCATTAATAAAGTTGGGACCAATTTCCCTCGTTTTAGCCAAGAAATGTAAAACGTCATGATTAAAATAAAGAGTTAATTTTCTCTAAAAATGGGATCACTCATCCCGGTTTTCAATCCAATAATCAAAGCAACTCTTTGATCCCCTTTTAAATGAGCGCGAAGGAACCAATGTTCCTAAACCAAACGAATTTCCTTTTATGTATGTTTTTTTTATGTTTGATTTTGTTTATTTGTTTAAATTCATGTTCATACATTTCGGGCCCTTGTAATTAATTTTGGGGCAATATTATTTAGTTTTCATTTTGGATTGTATTCTGTCCCAATTTATATTTTTAATCTTCTTTTATTTGGGGTTGTATTCCGTCCCAATTTCTCTTGTAATTGTGTGCTTTACGTGTTTATTGCTTTGTTTTATTGCTTTATTTACTGCTTTCTTTACATCTTTTATTTATTGCTTTTGAATGCTTGCGATGCGCTTTTAATTAAATGCATTAATCGTGTGAGATAAGAGGTAGAATTTTAGAAAATTAAAAACTCATTTATAATTAACCAAAACATAAATAAGAGTGAAGTCTCGGACACCATCTCTGGTTTAGACCAATAGAGGTTAGAGACCTTTCCCAATTTCTAGTAAATTGGGTGGCGACTCCAAAATACCTCAAAGGTTCCTAAAAGCGCCGTGAGACTAGATGATCCTTTCCAATGTTCTATTGGGAAGGAGGCATCCAAAATGTCTCATGGCACCCAATATCAAAAAGACGCGAACCAATCCCTCGAGCCCTAAAAGAGGGTTCAAAGAGGGCCTTTCCCAGGTTCGACGCACGTCACGGTGGCGACTCCACTGGGGACTTCGTGACTTTGCTCTGAAAGTGTTTTGATTAAAATGTATGATTGAGTTTTTAAAACTTAAAATTCTATCTCTTTTAGAAAATTGCATTGCATACATTAGAGCCTTAGAACTATGCTAGTTGGTCTCCTATCTTACCTCGGTGCATTCCCGAAGCACAACCCTACTTTTACTCATTGTAGGAAAGTGTTAGGGATAATCACCAACCCAAGTCTCATACTATTAAAGGTATATCAAATGAAGACTCGATTGGTCATTATGCTCGTGATGAGCTAGACCCATTGGCAGGGACCATGCTTGGGTAGACCTAAAGTAACATCACCCTTGACTAAATCCCATATAATGGCAAATAAAAACTTCCACTAGGTGACATGTTCCTCAATACGATGTTTGTGATGTGGGCAGTTATGTATTAGACAAGATCAAGCAAATTAAGTGGTCTTTTATCAAAGATTTTCATGCCCCGATAGCTTCACCTTAATTTAATTGAAGTTTCCAAATATGTAATGGCCAAAACCCATATGCATGTGCTTTAAATCAAGAGTGTTATGCTGCTGGTTTTTCACCATGCACCATACGTGCCCATTGGGTTCCCCGTTGACCCATGGGTTAAGCCCACCTAAGAAGAGACTATTTGACCTCATGTGTGGGAGTAATAAGGTTGGAAGGGTCTACTTGCTGGTATGTGATTACGAAATGCTGCACAACTCATTATCATGCATTGTACATATCATCCATGCGTCATTCTAACAATTTAAGCCTTTCAGCCATCATAGATTCATTTAAGTGGACTAGAGGTTCTGACGGTCAACTAGTGAGGACAAACTCGCCCTTTGGATTGCTAGAATTAGTGCCTGTTTGGGATTTTGAGTCGCTTTCAATGACCAGTGAATCATCCTCAATGGAAGAAGAGACTGGAGCTCTAATTACTTAAGACCTTGCCAGGAGATTAGAGGATTTTGAGCGGAGGATGTTAGAAATAAAGAGCGCAATGGCCGAAAGCATCGCTCCTCCTCCCACTGCACAACCACCTGTTGCTCTACAACCCCTAATGATTCCTCCTCGGGGGTAAGTGGAGCTTTCTATCAGGGAAGAGTCCCCCATTATAGGTAATACTGCTCGTTAACCTGTCGATAAGCCTAAAACAGCTACGCCCGTTGAGCCAAGAACGGTAAGGATCCCTAATCCTGATGAGGATTTTGTGATAGAGGATGAGGTAGAGGAGCTAGACGCCCGCCAAGCTGTGAGAGGTAGAGCACCCAAGGTGGAGGATGAGGCTATCAGAGGAATGAGGCAGCAGATTGAGGCAATCACTCGCTTGTTGACAACTGGGAAGGGAATCAACCCAGAGGATAGAGATTTGGGGGACGAGAAGCTGCTGCCCCTAAGGTTTAAGATGCTTGATCTGTCGAAGTTTGATGGTACTTCAGACCCATCTGCACACATTAAGCAATACACCCTGGTGATAAAGGGCACAGGGCTGACCAAGAAGCAAAAGGTAGAATATTTCTGCCTCAGTCTGTGGGTCCGAAAGTAGACTGGTATTATGGGCTGGATAGGAGATCTAAAGAGGACTGGGACCTTCTAACTGATGAATTCATGAAGTAGTATGACTGCAGCACTAGAATGGAGGTCACTCTAAAAGACCTCAAATTTTTACAGCAGAGGAGTGACGAGTGATTCCATAAATACCTCACCAGGTAAAGGAATAGGGTCATGGAGATGAAGCAAAAGCCTGACACTGTTGACCAAATTAGGTTATTCATCAGGAACTCCTGCCCCTACATGAGGGACTTGCTCAGCTTTAAGGGGCTCAGAGATTGGGAGTCACTTAAAGATAATTCTGTAGAGGCTGAGGGGGCTTACCTGGCAAAGAAAGTGAGCCAGAATAACTTTGTTGGGAAAGGCTTTAGAAACCAGTCAGGGTACAGATCAGGTGGTGCTAAAAGTAGTAACAGAAATGGAAAGACGGTCGAGGTTGCAGCTACTGAGGTTAGACAGGATCAGAGGTACTACTCTAACTTAGGCCGTTCTCTATCTTAGGTATTAGAGAGACTGATGAAGGAGGGGAAGCTATGACCTTTGATGCCTAAGCCAGCCATGAATCAGGGACAGCCAGGACACAGAGACAACCAGTATTGTGCCTACTATCAGCACACCGGGTACCTGACGAATTACTGCCGAACTTTGAGGAATAAGATCTAAAATCTTATTGACACCAAATAGATCACAAATCCTAAGAAGATAGAGAGAGAGAAGAAGAAGGCAGGCTATAATGCAGTCCCTCCACTGGATATGTGATCGGGTCTGGTTTACCTGAGTGGCATACTTTGAAAGAGCTACATGGAGCTGAGTATATCGCTATCACCAGTCGAAAGACGAGTAAAGAAGGGGCAGCGACAGTAGATTGTCAATCAACTAGTGAGAGTGGAGTAGAGGATTATGTTTTTAGATGCTTTGTTTCTTTTTTATTTCAAGAACTTCGTATGACAAAATTGGCAATTTTAATATGATGGACAATTTTTGCTTATTTGTATGGTATTTCTAATGATTTCATTTTCCATGATCACGATGCATTCATTCATTTTTGACATTAATCTAATTAATACGACTCCATCTAATCTCAAAACTTTGGAGAACCTAAAGAAAATCTTGATAGCATTTGATATAACTCCTGAAGAAAGGAAATTTCTGAGAGATAATGTCAAAAAAAATAAAAAAATAAAAAAAGAAAAGAGAGAGCCTTTGACTGGACCTGGTATGATATGCTGAAAACTGACAAGGACATTGTTGGGATGAACCTGCTTCAACATGCTAACATGACGACGAGCAAAATTTCAAAAACTAGCCCTTTATCCCCTCAAAGTCTATGATGCATGCAGTATAGCCAAATCAAACTCCAAGAGCTGTATCAGAAGTTAGGCAAATGAAACTCAAGACTTTAATGAGAAACATATAACTCATTAGAATCAAATCGTATGACCCCTTTTCTCCTAACCATTTGAAATGTGTACCACAAAACCAATTAAGATTGACCTTTAACCATCCGGGACCCTTATAGATAGCTCTTTACCTTTAAAAAAAACAAACACACAAGCAAAAAAAAAAATGAAAAAGTAAAAGCAAAAAAAAAAAAAAGGAAAAACAAAAAAGAAAAGAAATAAAGCAAAAAATAATAATAAAAACCACAATTTTGCCCTAGACCATCTGAGCCTAACTTGTCCCACAATCTCAACCATTGAAAACCACTTCAAAAATTGCACCACCAAAGCCAATAAAAGCAACGTGTGAGATTTCACCTTCAAGCCCCAAATAAGGAACCCGTTGTCTCAGCCAGTTTGTACAAAGGCCAAGAATAAGATTCTGATGGTAAAAAGAACCACTCTCAAAAGGAGCAGCCTCCTTAGCTAACGAAGGTGAAAGAAAATTCAATCAATACTGATGGACTGAAGGAGGGTTCATGGCAAACGCTAAAAAAAAAAAACAAAAACAAAAAAAGAAAAAAAAAAGTGGTTGAGAGAAAATATTCAATCATGAAAACCCGAGAGTGCTTATTGATAATGGGAATTTGATGCTTTTAGGATCTATTCCGAAATTAGATGAGGTCTCGTATTTTTTTGAGTTAATGCCAAATGGTGATCATGTGTTATGAAATAAAATTGGAATATATGCATTTATTGATGTGACCAGAGCAGCTCATGTTGCATACTCAAAGTTGTCTGGTTCCGGTATAAAATCAGCACATTATTACCATCTATCCTCTACTACTCTCGCTACTCAAGCTCTTCAGTCGACTCATCCTGCAATCAACTGTGAAGCCAATTCTATAGCATCTTCATGATAAGAACCAAGCTCAAGCAACCATGATCTAAGACGTAAGTACATGCCGATTATACCTGCAAAATTTTTGACGATAGCTCCAGCCTCCTTTATAATCTAAAAAAAAAGGCCGTTAAAGATGAAAACCGTAATTGGCGCTCTAAGTAAAAGTTAGGCCAAAGGGCAGGGTGAAAACCTGAAAACAGGCAGTCTGTCCTACAAAAAAAATGAAATGAATAAAAGCCACTTGATTGGGTTGGGTTCATTCCAGGCAAAAAAGAAGGCACAGGGTTATGTGAAAATCCGAAAAGGATGCATTTTCTGCCGAGAAAAGCTAGTGTGAAAAGCCACAAGGGACGCACTACCTTAAAAGAATGACTATAGGTATCAGAGGAGAACCTCATAATCCCCAAAGGCATGAAATTCAAAAGCAATTCTAGAGGGCACCGATCCTATTGCAAATTGCGACCAAACCGACTGTCGCCTCTAAATCCACTCAGATGAATTCTTATCCTGCATTCCCGCATGACACATACATTTCACGTGCATGGTCACCAATTTTCCTGCATATTTAGCTTTCTAGTTTTGCAACAAGAGAGATTTAATGCGGACACCAACAAAAGGCGAGTGACGACATCAGTCAAAACACCAATCCAAGCAACCAACCAAAGACCTCTCAGGGGGCACCATCTCAGAAGGGTTAGCACGATGACGACACTACCATTCTACAAAGGGTTAGTATGATCACAGCATTACCGCTTCAAAGCTCAGAAGGGTTAGCATAATGGCGGCATTATCATTCTACAGAAGGTTAGCACGACCACGGTACTACCACTTCAGAAAGTTAGCATGATGGCAGCACTACCATTCTATGGAGGGTTAGCACGATCATGGCATTACCGCTTCAAAGCTCAGAAGGGTTAGCATGATGGCGACACTACCATTCTACAGAAGGTTAGCACGACCACGACACTACCACTTCTGAGAGGTTAGCACGATGACGGCACTACCATTCTACGGAGGGTTAGCACGATCATGGCACTACTGCTTTAACATCTCAGAAGGGTTAGCACGATGGCGGCAGTACCATTCTACGAAAGGTTAGCAAGACCATGACATTACCACTTCAGAAGGGTTAGTACGATAATGGCACTACCACTTCAAAAGGGGTTAGCACGATCATGGCACTACCACTTTAATATCTTAGAAGGGTTAGCACGATGGCGGCACTACCATTCTACGGAAGGTTAGCACGACCACGGCATTACCACTTCAGAACGGTTAGCACGATGACGGTACTACCACTCCAAGGAGGGTTAGCACGATCACGGCACTACCGCTGCAAATCTCAGAAGGGTTAGCACGATGGCAGCACTACCATTCTACGGAAGGTTAGCACGACCACGACATTACCACTTCAGAACGGTTAGCACGATGGCGGCATTACCATTTTACGGAAGGTTAGCACGACCACGGCACTACCACTTCAAAATGGTTAGCATGATGACTGCACTACCATTCCACAGAGGGTTAGCACGATCACAGCACTACCGCTTCAACAAAAGACAACACACCGACAATATGGCGACAACCACTCCAACAATACCATCTAGTCTGGGAAAGCGACTGCCTCAGGAACGTGTCTCTTCCCTTTTCTTCTGAATTTTGGCTCACCTAGGCACTTAAGTTCTAAGTTCTCCAAAATTGGGGACAACTGTAGACACCGGGTCCTGAGGCGGTCCAAGATCAAGATTACCCAATGATGAAAATAATACTTGCTCACAAGTAAAAGTGTCGAAAATGATATTTTTCTTATCGAGACCCTCATTATTTTTAAATAAATAAAAATAGAGAGATAAATATATATATATATAAAATTATTATAAAAAAATTAAATTAAATTAAATTAAAAAAAAAGAGGAGAAGAATTTGATTTAAAAAAAAGGGATTTAATATTAAAAAAAAGAAAGAGGAAGATTAAAAAAAACATGGAAATTGAAAACGTGAAAACATGGGAAATTAAAGTGCAAATGGCCTTTAGTGGTCACATGTGGGGGCTTCCCGCATGTAGCCACATGTGGGAGCTTTCCACATGCGGCCACATGTGGGATGGCCGCATGTGGGGCCTCATGCAGCCTCCATGCCGCATCTTCCCCGTGTGCTGTCGTTTTTCCTGTATTTATTTTTAGTTTCAATTTTTTTTCATGTGTTTATGTTATTTTTTAACAAAGAGAATTAAAAGGTTTCTTTGTCCATTTTCTATTTTGGCACAGGATAGGAAAACAAAATGGGACTTGCTTTCTTTTTGCAAGAGGAGCTACATTTTTTTTTTAAAAAAAAAGAGAGAGAGTTTTCTCTCAAGAACAAGGCAGCTGAAGGTTTTTGAAGAAAATTTTCTAAGATTTTCAAGTTTCAATCTTCTTCTTTTTCTCTCTCAAGAAAAAACACTTAATTACTGGTTTGGTTTGAGCAAGGAAAATTAATTTCTTTGGCTTAATCCTTCCATCATAAATTATTTTCTTAAATTTTTTATTCATTTAAAACTTAGATTTTCTTAAGTTTTTTGTGTGTTTATCACCGAAAAAATCGACAAGTGAGATGGATCAAAACACCGTTTTTTCGATCTATAAATTCTGAGGATAAATATTTTTGGACCCTGTGACGCGCGCCAGATCCCCGCGGCCGCCCATGGGACCGCCCGCTTGAGGGCGATGGGGGCATTTGTGGGTCCGTTGACAGCTTGCAATAAATCGCAAGTGCGTCTATATTGGGCAACAAGGAGGTTTCATGGAGTCGCCACCCAATAGAATATTGGGAAAGTTTCTCTCGCCTCGGAGAGCCTAAGACTGCGCTTTGTATTCATTTTGGGCCAGCCAAAGGGGTCTTGGAAGGTAAATCTCTCGCCCTAAGTAGCCTAGGATTAACGCCAAAGTATCGTGGCACAAGAGGTGTCTTGGAGGGTAGACCTCTAGCCTTTTTGAGCCCAAAGACCAGAGTTGAGTTCGGGATTTCTCATCTATTTCTACCTCGATTATTTTATGATCAAATTTTAATTATCATTAATTCGCTCTCTCTCCACACGATTCAATTAATCGAAGGCGCATTTATTCATACTTGGAAATCCATAAATGAGTAAGTAAATAGTAAAATCAATAAATTACAATAATACAAGGAGTGGAATACAACTCCCTTTTATAAATGTGCGATACATACACAAATCGGGGTATTATTTATTTTGAGGACTTTGGTCCTCGCATGCATCATTATTAAAATTGGACGTTTTTATTGTGATGATTTTTATTGGAAGAAGATAGGACATTGGGTCCTTTTGTTTATGAAAAATCTTTCTTTATTGAATATAAAACATTTATTAATTTTAATATTTAAGCGGGATAGAAAAAGGCATACTCATATACATAGAAGCAATTAATGAAATGAACGAATAAAGGAAATGACCAAGAAGGTTAGAAAACTAAACCGGACGAAATCCTCCGAGTATGGTAGATGGCCCTCAAGCTCAGGATAATCCAAGAGAATCATTATGTGCTCACAGAAAGTTAAATGATGTCAATATATATATAAACTCAACATAAGTGAAGCCAAAAGGACTTGAAAGAGATAGAAAAGATTTGAAAAAGTGGAGACAGGACCCAGCGACGACCTCTGTTGGGTGACCGACGGGCGTCAGTCAGAATAACTGACATATCTGTCGCTCACTCAAGAGGAAGAGCGTCTGCGAGTGGGGTGACCGACGGGTGTCGGTGAAGCAGATGACCCGTCGGTCACCACTTTCACCGAAAATAAGCAGCCAAAAACTCTCTTTTGGAACAAAATGGGATTTTTATCAAAAAATGAGATGAAAAGAGTCAAAATAAAGAAAAATAATAACAAAAAATAAAAGAACAACGAAATAAAGAACAAAGATGAAATGATATGCAGAATGAGTCCAGAATATTTACCCTCAGATAATGCTTAAGTGAGATTCTTGTGTCGATTAGAGCCCCGCGCGTTCCACGAGAAGCAAAATGAAGGATCAAAAAAGGGAAAATGGATTATTTCCTCCTTAACCCCTCAAAAGATTAACTTTGGAATCAAAATCTAAAGAAAACTAATTAGTTTTAGTTTCTTTTTAATGATTTGATCCTCTAATTAAAAGAGATTTCTTTATGAATATGTTTGCTGGAAGAGAGAGAAAATGTACTTGAATTTTGGCAGAGTTTCCCCTCTTGAAAATTTTTTGGAACCCTTTTTAAGTGAAAATCCGAAACTTTTATAGGCCAGGCATGACCGACGGGCGTCGGTGTATGGAGGCGGGCGTCGGAAGAATCCTTCTGACACAAGGATTCATTCGACGGCCCTGCCACTTCCACTGACGGGCGTCGGAAAGGTTGCGTGCTCCAGGAAATTAGGCGGCACTCTGGTAGAGGCGGTGCCTTCCGACGGGCGTCGAAAAATACCACAGGCCGTCTGTGACCCTAAGCGATGGGCTGGCCCTCACAGACGGGCCGGCCGTCTGTGGAGGAAAAAATACCTTTTTGACTCATAAATTCCCTGTTTTCTCCCCCCTCTGCCTATGAAAGGTGAAAAGACTCATTTCTCGTGGAGCATGGGACTAAAACCTCCAAATCCAAACCATTTATACATGCTCGGATACTGATTTCATCATAGGGTAATCTCTGATCCGGACCGCTCCGGGACACGGTGCTTACAGTTGCCCCCAGTTTTGAGAAAACTAGTGCACAAGTGCCTAGATAAGCCAAAACTCAGAGAAAGGACAGAAAGAAAGAAGGCGCACCTGCGACGGTTCTTACCTTCCGTGCCTTTTGCTGGGTATACCTCGTCTCGGTCTGTTCGGCGATGCAAAGATACCCCTATCGGTCTCGTCTCGACCTGTAGGTGCTGGTAAGACGTAGCATTCTCTAGCTACGAACTCGATGTGAAGAGCAGTGTTTCTCTAACTGCAACTTCGATCTGAAGTTCCCTTGCTAACCCCCATCCGATCTGCAAGGTGCGTAGCACTCTCTTGCTGCCGCGCGAACTGTGAGATGTAGCACTCTCTGGCTACAATCTCGATGTGAAGAGCAGTGTTTTTCTAACTGCAGCTTCTGCCTCTACTGGCCTCGTCTCGGCTCGCGCAGTGTCTGTGAGATGCAGTACTCTCTGACTACAACCTCTGTTTGCGATCTGTTCTATCGCTTGTGATCTGTTAGCTTCGCCCTGGCCTGATTGCCCTTGGCATAATGTGAATGAAGCGGTTTGCTTTTCTGGGCAGTTCTAATGAGGTTAAGTTAAACCCACCTCTCGGATCATCTCAGGATTGAAGGGATTTGGAATACTTTTGAAAATAACTTGATGTTCCGAAGAGACTGAGTAAGCCTTAAGAAAAAGGTCTCAAATATAATGCTCCAAAGAGACCGAGAATGCCTTAAAAAGGTCATAAAGATAATGCTCCAAAAGACTGAGAATGCCTTAAAAAGTCTTAAAGATAATGCTCCAAAGAGACTGAGAATGCCTTAAAAAGTCTTAAAGATAATGCTCCAAAGAGACTGAGAATGCCTTAAAAAGTCTTAAAGATAATGCTCCAAAGAGACCGAGAATACCTTAAAAGGTCTTAAAGATAATGCTCCAAAGAGACTTTGATTGTCGAGCCTCCAGAGAGAAAATTATTATTTGAGGTTTTGGTTGCATGCCCTCAGGCGGATAGGTTTCCATGTCTTTGGTGATTCTTCTATTTTTGTTTTTATTTTGGAATTTTCTTTCCTGGAATTTTCACACTTTGGATGCATTCGAATTTTTACAGTATGTTGGATTTTCAAGGCTTTGAAAACATCTTTTTCTTTTTGTTTTGTTATTTTTCTTTGAGAAATCGTACATTTGAATTTGGATTTTGTACACTTGTTATGTGATGTGGGTGAGCGTGCCTCTTATGACAAAAAAAAAACTTACTTGTTCACTCCTGGCATGGTGTGCATGGAAATGCTTATTCTTTTCCCTCTTGGGAGCAGGTCCTTCAGATTCTTCTCTTGTGAGGATTTCATCTTGATCTAATTGTTTGGCGTGGATGAGCGCCGATGTAGAGCTGAAACTGTACCTCGGTTCACTTTCGTATCTGATTTCCTTTAGCATGGTTTGCCCGGATAGGCTTGTTCTCTTGGGCATTTTACCTATGTACATATTTACTTGATTTTAGGCCGGATACAGTGGCCGATCCTTTGGAGCTGAATCCGTCCTTTAGATCATCCTTGCTCATGAGGTCTATTCAATCCCTTTGCTCTAAGTTATGTACACAACAACATATACAAAAGATTATGTGTACAAATTGTGTGTACAACCATAAGTGTAATGGACTAAATACACGTGATATGCAGGGCAATATGCAAAAGATTTATGCATGTGAGATGCAAAAATGGATAGACCACATCCCAGGTGGTTAAGGGATTCGTTGAGAGTACTGCTCAGCTGCTCACATTGTCTGATGCCCCCAAGGATCTAGAAAAGCGTTGTCTTGGCTTTATGGACTCTGACCCCTAATCTTTTCAAAAATTGAACTGCCTCTTGCGTATTTTTTCCCCCCGGTCAATGAGCATTTTGCCCCCAGCACCCTGAATCAAGTTCTGCATTATACAGCACCTGTCTAAAGGGAAGTTATTTTGAGTAATGCTGTCTTATTGTTTCAGGCTTCAAAAGTTATTATTTTAAAGGTAGTGCGTCCCTTGTGGATTTTCACACTAGCTTTTTTTAGCGGGGAATGCATCCTTTTAGGGATTTTCACATAACCCTGTGCCTAACTTTTGCCCACTCCAGCGGCTTTTTCTTCATTTTTTTTTATGGATAGACTGCCTGTTCCCAGGTTTTCACCCTATCCTTTGGCCTAACTTTTGCTTAGAGAGCCAGTCACGGTTTTCATCTCTAACGCCTTTTTTTTTTGTCATTTAAGGAATAGGAGGAGGATTTGTCACATGAAAAATCATTATTGTTGCTTTGATAATTGCTCCAGCGTATGTCCTTATGCCTGCAGCAGGTTTCTCTTAACCGTCTAATTGTATGTTTATGCCTAGCTTATGCATGCATTTCTATCTATAGGCACCATATAGCAATAAGAATGACCATGACTAGACATGTGATACAAAAGCACTAGTTTTACTTAATTTCAATGAGTAACAACTTAGGTGCACCAGATCTCCTGTTATCAATCAGCCCTCTCGGGTTTTTTTGATTGAACATTTTCTCTCAAGCCTCTAATTTTTGTCCAGGATGCCTTTTTTCGATTTTCACCCTGACGAGGCGCCCAATTTTAGCAAGGTCGCCTTTTTCTGGTTTTCGACCCGCGGGGCTTTTATTCTCTTCTTTTGATTTTTAGCCCTTAACCCTAGACCCTCTTGAGTCTATCAACATTGATTGGTTCTGTCCGTTACTGCTCTCTTGGATAATAACCTCTGGAAGACAAAAGGAACCTTCTCACGCTGACCCAAATTTACCTCGTATGTCTGGAACACCTCGTCTCATTTGTTGACAATTGAATCCCCCTCTCTCATCTGATGCTTTCTGGCCATCTTTCCAAATGATCAAGCAGAATGTTTTCTGATGGGTCTGACCGTGGCAATAATCCCATGACTTGTCCTTGTCCGACTTGTGCAATTGCTGTTGTCGTTATTGTGCTCTGTCTGTCCTTAAAAATTTGAGCTTCCCATCTATCGGCCATACTGCTTCTGTCCCCTGTGTCGAGGAATAATAGATGACTTTGTAGAGGTTCCAATGGTGGCTCTCTAGCCTCGAAGTGCAAAAGGGTCATTTCTTTACCCAATCCTTTTTCATGTTCTTTTCTGCTAGCATTAAACCATTCATATAGGTCGTGCAAATTTTGGCTTGGATTTCTTCCGTCTCTTAGCTCCTTCCTCATTCATCAACTTGTTGATTGTATAGTATACCCTTCATACAAATAAAACGGGTAGATGGTTTGCAGATCAGCGCTTTGGTCCTTTTCCTTTTGGCAACCTAAAAAAATGGTAGGATACGGACATGTACAAATCAACAGGATTTGGGCAAAGCTTGCCCCCAAGATGTTTTCCTTCTATCTCTTTTTTTTTATTTCCTTCTTCTTCTTTTTTTTTTCTTTTTTCTTTTTCTTTTTTTTTGTTTGTTTTTTTTTGTTCGTTCTTTTCTTTTTATCTTCTTTTTCCTTGTTCTTTTTTCGAGGATAAGCTTTGTCGTAATCCTGATAGCTTACACATACACGTACCCCTTCTCTTCTTGACTTGGGATAGCATTGACCAAATAAGTCCAGTTTTGAACTCCGACCAAAAAAAGATTTTAGCTTCATCTCTGCCTGTGGATTCTTCCTTTTGACCTCTTCTGCCCCCTCCGGCCTGGTCTTCTGAGCTTGTACTTGACTGGAAAATGATCGGGACATGTTGGAATGGTGTGTTTGATGACTTTACGACTATCTCCCGGCATGCCTTCATGGGTCCAAGCAAAGACTTCTTCAGACATTTTTTTTCATTCTCTTAAATTTTATCTCGCTTCAGGAGTCAAATTGGGTGCAAGCAAGATTTCTATTTATTGAAACCAAATAAAATGGTGTTTTAAACCACTGCCTTAATCATGATTATTATTTATGCTTGATGCAATAAAATATAAAAATGCATATATAAGCAAAGCCCATATTATTAAAGCAGAAAAGATAAACAAGTGCATAGTTCAGGAATACACTTTAGAAAATGAAAAGGATTATAACAACTCTAATCCTCTCTTTCTTTATCCGGGCCAAGGACCAATTCTTGAATGCGATCTCTCAAAGGACGACAATAGTCTATCCGATGCCCTGTGTACTGGTGATACGCACAATACCAGTCTGTTCTGTGCCTCGGTTTTCCCTGACTTGGGGCAGGCCTAGCTGGCAAGGGTTGCAACTTCCCTTCCTTGATGAGACGAGTGAAGTGCTAAGATAGAGGCTTGCCCGAGATGGTGAGGTGTTTAGGAGTCATTTCGGTGGTTGAGACCTCTGCTGCCTTGGTATTTCCCCATTGCCACTACTGTTTCCTAAGGCCAAGTTTGCAGATTTAGCCATTTTATCCAGATGCTCAGCCTCAGCTTCAATGGCTATATCTTTTAAAGACTCCCAGTCCTTCAGCCCCTTCATCTTTAACCCATCTTTCAAGTATGGGCTGGCATTCCTAATAAACAGCCTGATCTGGTCTAGAGTGTCTGGCCTCTTCTTCATCTCCATTACCCGGTTCCTCCATCAGGTTAAGTACTCATGGAATGACTCGTTCGTTTTCTATTGTAATAACTCTAGATCTTTCAGAGTGACCTCCATCCTTGTACTGCAGTCATATTGCTGGAGGAACTCCTCCATCAGCAGATCCCAGTCTTCTTTTGTCCTCCGATCCAGTCCATGATACCAGCCCACCGTAGGACCTGTCAAACTTAAACAGAAGTATTCCACCTTCTGTCTCTTTGTTAGCGTGGTACCTTTCATTATCAAAGAATACTGCTTGATGTGTGCAGTGGGGTCCGATGTGCCATCAAATTTTGGGACATCAGGCATCTTAAAGTTTAAGGGGATTGGATCCTTCCCATCCAGCTCTTTATCTTCGAGGTTCATCCCCCTTTGCATCATTAGCATTCGGGACATTGCCTCAAACTTCTCTTCCATCTTCTTCCAGATGGAATCTTCTGTCTGGGGTGCCTTCTTTCTAACTGATAGGGGTTCTTCATATTCATCCCCTTCTAGGTCCTTTCAACTTTATTTCTCCCACACACGTGGTCGTGCAGTTTCTTTCCTAGGCGGGATTAGCCCAAGGGTCAATGAGGGACCCAATGGGCACGCATGGTGCACGGTGAAGAACCGGAAGCATGACACTCCTATACTAATGTGCAAGCGGATGGATAATGATCGTCATGTATTTAGACGTTCCACAAATTTTGACATGGCCCTACCGGGGCATGAAAGCCTTTGGCTAGGTTACTAAGCGAGACATCGGGACTCCCCTAATACATGAGGATCCATACAGCAAGCATGGAATTAGGGTTCATATCACCTGTGGGAAGTAACTACGGCCATTACATGAGCTTTGGGCAAGGGAGATGTTACTTTATGGCTACCCAAGCATGATCCCTACCGACAGGTCTAGCTCATCATGAGCATAACGACCGATCGGGTCATCATTTTGATATACCTTTGAGGTACGAGGCTTGGGCTGGTGATTATCCTTAACACTTCCCCAAATTGAGTGAAAATGGGGTCGTGCTTCAGGAACGCACCGGGGCTAAAAGAGGGACCAAACTAGCATATTCTAAAGCTCTAATGAGATGTAATGCGAATTTGAGAGAAAGCAAATTTATGAATTAAATTTTAATCATAAATATTAAACGAGGTATTTTCAAATTGAAATCTCGAACCATATCGTCCCTAGTGGAGTCGCCACTGTGACGCATGCCGGATCCCCGCTGCCGCCCATGGGACCTCCCGCTTGAGGGCGATCGGGGCATTTGTGGGTCCGTTGACAGCTTGCAATAAATCGCAAATGCGTCTATATTGAGCAACAAGGAGGTTTCATGGAGTCGCCATCCAATAGAATATTGGAAAAGTTTCTCTCGTCTCGGAGAGCCTAAGACTGCGCTTTGTATCCATTTTGGGCCAGCCAGAGGGGTTTGGAAGGTAAACCTCTCGCCCTAAGGAGCCTAGGATTAACGCCAAAGTCTCGTGGCACAAGAGGTGTCTTGGAGGGTAGACCTCTAGCCTCTTTGAGCCCAAAGACCAGAGCTGGGTTCGGGATTTCTCATCTATTTCTACCTTGATTATTTTATGATCAAATTTTAATTATCATTAATTCGCTCTCTCTCCACATGATGCAATTAATTGAAGGCGCATTTATTTATACTTGGAAAGCCGTAAATAAGCAAGTAAATAGTGAAATCAATAAATTACAATAATACAAGGAGCGGAATACAACTCCCTTTTATAAATGTGCGATACATACACGAATCGGGGTATTATTTATTTTGAGGACTTTGGTCCTCGCATGCATCATTATTAAAATTGGATGTTTTTATTGTGATGATTTTTATTGGAAGAATATAGGACATTGGGTCCTTATGTTTATGAAAAATCTTTCTTTATTGAATATAAAACATTTATCAATTTTAATATTTAAGCGGGATAGAAAAAGGCATACTCATATACATAGAAGCAATTAATGAAATGAACGAATAAAGGAAATGACCAAGAAGGTTAGAAAACTAAACCGGACGAAATCCTCCGAGTATGGTAGATGGCCCCTCAAGCTCAGGATAATCCAAGAGAATCATTATGTGCTCACAGAAAGTTAAATGATGTCAATATATATATAAACTCAACATAAATGAAGCCGAAAGGACTTGAAAGAGATAGAAAAGATTTGAAAAAGTGGAGACAGGACCCAGCGACGGCCTCTATTGGGTGACCGACTGGCGTCAGTCAGAATAACCGACATGTCCATCGCTCACTCAAGAGGAAGAGTGTCTGTGAGTGGGGTGATCAACGAGCATCGGTGAAGCAGATGACCCGTCGGTCACCACTGTCTCCGAAAATAAGCAGCCAAAAACTCTCTTTTGGAACAAAACGGGATTTTTATCACAAAATGAGATTAAAAGAGTCAAAATAAAGAAAAATAATAACAAAAAATGAAAGAACAACGAAATAAAGAACAAAGATGAAATGATATGGAGAATGAGTCCGGAATATTTACCCTCAGATAATACTTAAGTGAGATTCTTGTGTCGATTAGAGCCCCGTGCATTCCACGAGAAGCAAAATGAAGGATCAAAAAAGGGAGAATGGATTATTTCCTCCTTAACCCCTCAAAAGATTAACTTTGGAATCAAAATCTAAAGAAAACTAATTAGTTTTAGTTTCTTTTTAATGATTTGATCCTCTAATTAAAAGAGATTTCTTTATGAATGTGTTTGCTGGAAGAGAGAGAAAATGTGCTTGAATTTTGGCAGAGTTTACCCTCTTGAATTTTAAGTGAAAATCCGAAACTTTTATAGGCCAGGCACGACTGACGGGCGTCGGTGTATGGAGGCGGGCATCGGAAGAATCCTTCTGATACAAGGATTTATTCGACGGCCCTGCCACTTCCACCGACGGGCGTCGGAAAGGTTGCGTGCTCCGGGAAATTAAGCGGCCCTCTGGCAGAGGCGGCGCTTTCCGACGGGCGTCGGAAAATACCACAGGCCGTCTGTGACCCTAAGCGAGGGGCTGGCCCTCACAGACGGGCCGGCCGTATGTGGAGGAAAAAATACCTTTTTGACTCATAAATTCCCTGTTTTCTCCCCCCTCTGCCTATGAAAGGTGAAAAGACTCATTTCTCGTGGAGTATAGGACTAAAACCTCCAAATCCAAACCATTTATACAGGTTCGGATACTGATTTCATCATAGGGTAATCTCTGATCCGGACCGCTCCGGGACACGGTGCTTACAGACCCTTTCTCATTTATTTTGTTTACCATTTATTGTTGTTAATATTTTTATTTTTATTATTATTACCAAGTTTATCATCTATTATTAACATTTTTAATGTTGTTGATACTGTTAACATATTATGTGTGGTTTTAATTTGATTTTTTTTTTGTGTTTTTAATTCTATTACTTTTGTCGTCCATCTTATTATTATTATTATTATTATTACCATTATAGTCATTAGTGTTAATTTTCCTACCACTAGTCATCATCATCATCATCATCATCATCATTATTATTATTATTATTATTATTATTATTATTATTATTATTACGGTTCTGCCATCTCCATTATTGGTATTACCATTTGTGTTTGTTGTTAATGTTTGTATGTTTATTATTATTATTATTATTATTATTATTATTATTATTATTATTATTATTATCTTGTTGCCTTTACTATTATTATTATTATTATTATTATTATTATTATTATTATTATTATTTTCGCCATTGTTTTGTTGTTTATTATTATTATTATTATTATTATTATTATTATTATTATATTTTTGCATGATTAATTTTTTTTATTTTTCTCTTGTCTTTCCATGTATGTGT